>CM034152.1:633192177-633558464 GCA_019776745.2 Taxus chinensis
GGAAGATAATATGTGAACCCATTATATTTTTTATTCAAATGTTGGATTCGAAAGAATTAATTAATTAAAGGAGTGGATGTGCACCTATATGTCAATAGTTCGAGAAAATAATGGGAACATTTTCTGGAAAACCTTAATTGCAAAAGCACTTCATGACCACATGATGGCACTAACAAAAAAATGGAGATTGGTGGCACTGGAGAATTATAATTTAACATGATGACCTAATTGATTTATAATATTAGAGGCCACAAGAAATTTCCCTTACCTTGTGCCACCTACTAACATTAAAAAATACCAAATGTATAATATCCTATTGTTATCTATCGAAAGTACACCCAACAGACAGATGGCAGTAGGTTCTCTAAGTCTGCAAATATCTCTCTCTCTCGTAGATACAATGGGGACACCTTAGGTCTGTGGGTATACCTATTTTGAGGTGAACCTCCAGGGTTAAAAGGCCGGTTCCTTATTGGTGTTCACTAAAATGTTTTTTGGGAGTTTTAGGGTTAAGAGGTGACTGAAAATGAAATAAATACTAAGGTGATACACCAAATTTGGATGAAAACTTGACTTGAGTGGAATACACAACTGATTTGTGAAGAATTCTTTATGTGCACGAACCAATTTGTACTTTCTGTAGAAAATAAGGGCAAAGTACTTATTTTGTACTGAGGGAAGTTCACAACAACACTAGTAAGCTAACATGCACAATGAAATTTAGTAGAAAATAGTAGATTTACAGCGGGGGTAAAGTGATTAATCAGGGAATATTGATTCACAAGACTAATACTGGCATACACAAGACTGCAGAATAACTTGGAAAGGAAAAGAATAATTCACACTCAGAGGGAAAAACTGGTAGAAATTGCTTCAGTACTCATATCAAAAGTTCTCTGGGAAAGTTCTCTGAAAAATCCCCCCCTTTGTGCTTTGCAAGAGCACACAATATATAGCAAAAGTTCACCCCCTTCCTAAAAATAGCCTAAAGGTTGTACTCGCCCATGCATCCTAATTTTATCCTTTATTTAATAATAAATAAAGGAATAAAATAATACAACTAAAGCATGTAGTAAAATTAGGCATTATCAGCCTTAGATACAATACAGTCAAACTAAAGTTGATTGTTCTATTTTTAAGAAAGAAAGGTGAATAATTTGCTAAAATTACAAATTGCTTGCTAGGCAAGTCTTCCTCCTTTGCACATGCAAATTCGTCATCTTCTCTATTCTGTCCTATTGTGAAGGCATGCAAAAATCATCTCCTGTGTGTAGGAAAAAAGATGCAACCTTAGCCATATTTACAAAATTAAGATGAAGTGGGGACCACCTTCTTTGTGCACATGTTCTTATTTCCTTTACTGCTCTGGATAGTCACATGAGTGACACTTGCAAATTTTGTTTGAAACCCCATGTGGGGACCACCTTTGGTTTGAGATGCTGCCACATTGTGGACTTAGGCATAAGCATGTATATAATATAAAGGGGTTTACCCTTTTGGCTAGCCCACCATGTAATTTGATTCGCCACCTTTAGACCCCTTGGCACATAATACAATTTTCACCTTTTCGGTGATCATGGCATATAATACTGTTTTGATTTTTGGGGCATGGACTATAGTTCAGACTTTGTAAAGTCTCCTGCAATGATTAATTGGTTGGTCCACGTGGGCTGGCCCCTCTCCATGATGACTCGACCCTTTCTGGTCATAGGCGGTGGAAACCCTAACTGGGCTTGCGTTTACTTGGTTTTTGACGAGCTCTGCTGGCCCTTGATCTTTGCTTTGGTAGCACCGCCACCGTTGATCTTCTAACTATGGGTTAGGGTCTATCCCTGGCATTTAATATGGTCGGTGGCATTTAATTGGGCTCTATCACCTTGGAACCAGTGTGGGCCGATCACCGTTCGATCTGGCACTTGGCATTTGATGGGTCGTTGATCCTTAACCATGGGTTAGGGTTTTGTAACCTCAGTTCGAATGCAAGGTTTATACTTGTGAGCTCACATTTGGTCACTTCATTTGATTTTTTCACTCTGCGGGTGAAGCCCTGGCAAATTTTTTGCTCACTCTGTGATTATGATGAATGCTTGGAGATTTGATGGTTTTTCGAGCTTGCATTTCTGTTCCTGAGCCTGCGACACCATTGATACTTGACTATTGCATGCATTTTTTTGAAGGATCTGGAGGTATTTTCTTTGTTTTTTGGTTTCGTAGCTTGGCCTTCCTTT
Organism: Taxus chinensis; assembly: GCA_019776745.2. Classification (NCBI taxonomy): domain Eukaryota; kingdom Viridiplantae; phylum Streptophyta; class Pinopsida; order Cupressales; family Taxaceae; genus Taxus; species Taxus chinensis. The sequence goes on from CM034152.1 coordinate 633,194,406, forward strand.
TGGTATATGATCTAAAGATCATTTTCATCATTTATTTTCTCTGTATCTTCTGCATGGAATGATAAATCCTTGTTTTCTTCTGGTTCTCTACTTTTGGTAGCTAACGAGCTCAACACGAGCCTATAGAAGGAAGTTGCCACCATCTTTTGCTTGTCTGCTCATTTCGTCCTTGGGAAATGGTGAGTTCCAACACTATTTTTCTTTTCCTTTTGCGAGCTCGGGTTTTATTTCCTGTAACCCTGAATCTTGGAAAATATTGGTTATAATTTTCGTTGAATGGAAATGCTTTGTGGGTTCAGTTTTTTCTGACTTTAAAACTCAAGCTCGAGTCTTACTTCATTGGAATTTGTAAGGGAACTCCTTCTGTACTCGGGTTTGATATTTAACTTGTAAATATGGCTCAACATTCAGAATATTGACTGTTTGCTCTTCAACTCGATATTCAAACTCTGTTTCATTTTATCTCCCTGTGGTAGATGCACACTTGTAGTTCGTGAACCCTTTCTTCATTCTGCAGAAGTAAAATGATTTGTCCTTAAGTAGCTTCCTCCCTGTAGATACATGCTTGTATTGTTGAACTCATTTCTGAAAGTGTAGTGAGGGAACCTCACTCCATAGCATTGTTTTGACAATACTTCTTTGTAGACCTGTAATGGTATTTGGAAATGTTGACTGTTTTTGGCTTTTCCATCATGATGTCTGAACTCTGTTTTGGCTCCTTTTCCCTGTAAATGTATACTTGGAGTTTGTAATTTGCTCCTTCATTCTGTAGATGCATACTGATTTTCCTCTTGTGGGCTTCTGGGAATGCATCTTTGAATTGTTTTTGTTGTTTCTGAGCTATATCTGTAAATGAAAACCTAGTATTAATAGTCCACTTCTTCTGTGATTCATTTCTCTTTGTGATGTAATGAAAAAATACTTCCACTTCTGAGCTTGGGCTTTGTAAATCACTTCCATTTCTGGCAGTTTGTAAATCTCTTTCATTTCTGTGCAGACTGGTAAACTTCAGCTAAGCATTTGCAAACTTGAAAATAAGTACTCCATTTTGATTGCAGACTCGTATCTTTCCTTTTCCTCTTTGTAGATGCAATCCATTATAATTTGGCTGTAGAAGCTCCTTAGGCACTTGTCAAATTCTGTGTTGGATATTCACTTCATCTTTCTTGTAGATGCATATTGTTTTGTTGAAACCATTTAACTGTAGATACAGTTTGGTATTTGGCATGCTTCCTTCTTAGACTTGACTTGTTGATCCTGCTTCTGGAAGGCATGCTTTGGTTGAACACTTGCTGAGCTTTGTAGTTTACTCCTTCAGTGGAAGATGAATGCTATCTTGTGTATTCTGCAGCTTGACACTTGCATTCAGAATGATTTTCTTGAAGTTATATGTTGTTTATTTGTTGCAAACATGATTGCATACTTTCTGTATAATGAAATAAATATTTCTTTTCTGGAAAATGAAAGAAAATACTTAGTTTCTTTTCTGTAATGGCACTTCACTTTCCAGAAGTCATAGTAGCAATTATGTTTCAATTTTTTGCATTATTTCTCAATTCTATTTTTCTGGAAAAGTCCATTTTGCAAGGGGAAACTATGGCAAATTTTTTCTAGAATCCTTCTCTCTCCAGATTCTTATGATTTGTTCATTCTAAAAAAGATATAACATCTCCTTTGCTTGTCTGATTACTTGAATAAGCTGTCCATGCTAGCTTTACTTGATTCATTGCAACTTCTGAAAATCTGTAAAGTAGTTGCTCTTTGATTCACACTTGAATTTGGAAATTAAAAGGGACTTTTGATAGTTGTAGCATGATGAAAATATGGAATACCTATATGTTTCATTTGATCATAATATCAACTTAGAAGTGATGAAACATGTATTTTTCTTGACTTGTTTTTATTCCTTTTGAAGCTCAGATAGCTTAGAAAGCAATGTAGTAGCAAAAAAGCATGTGTTTCAATTCTGTTTTAAATCAAAAGTCAATTTTACAAGGGGAGACTTTGGCAAAAAAAAATTAAAATCCTATTTTTCTCTCTCCTTTTCAGATTTTTGATCCTGATTTGCAAAAATATCTCTTTCTTGACTCATTCTGATGCTTTCTTTCTTCTGTAAACCATCTGAAAATGATATTTGTCTTCATTCAGTAGATGCTTCCTTCTTAAACAGTTAAACTGATTTTTATTTAATGCTGCAACCTGTTCCTACAAAATTCAGAAATGAGTTAGAAATAAATAGCTTTTTGGCCTCTCTTGTATCCATGTGTTTTATTTCTTCTTCTTTCCTTCTTCTGCAACTGTTTCTTTTACAAGCTGCTTCAGATTCTACTTTTCTAAATCAATCCTTAGCTTCTTTGATCTTCTCTTGCTACTCATTTACTTTATGAACTCTACCTCTTCTTTGGCTGCCAGCCCATCTGTATCTCTTTCTCATCCTGTGTCATGCATTTCTGTATTCTTTTCCTTCAAGTACCATTAGATGCATTGAACTTAGAATATGTATTTTCTTTAGAACATGAGTATTGGAATAACATTGTACCCTGAGCTCAATTTGACAGATACTTCTCTTGATTTGCAAGTATTAGGAGATGGAGATGGAAGTGGAAGATGAGAGAGTTGAGATGGAGATGGAGATGATGCGGAGTGGGGATAGAAGATGAAAAGGCAATGATGGGTTCCTTTTTACTCCTCTACTCTTGTTCTTTAGCACATGCAGTATTCTCATTTCCATGTATATGATGAGTCACTTAGTCATATCCCATGGCTTGTGTGGGAAAACTTATGATCTCTTATGAATAAAGCATTAAATTGAAATAATGAGTTGATTATCTCTTTCTGCATTCAGTTTTCCTTTGATTGTACAATGATGTAGGCAACTCAATATCTCAATAAAATGAATTAACATAAGGGATAATCTTAAATGAATACCTGTAACTTCAGCAAGAACTCTTTGAATGAGATATGTCTCCTTGTATGTTGTTTGACTGCATTAGCTTCCATTCTTCATTTTGACTCCTTCCTGCTACTTACATTTGGACACTATTGTCACTGTTTGTTTGTCAATATTTTCTTGATGTAAGTAGTAGGAAAGGAGTCAATTGATATCTCTTATGACAACATAGATGAATGCAATCTCATTAATCATAACAACTTTAATGAATATAGAGCAATAAATCTGATAGGCACACAGATAATAACCGTGAATCTGATTGTCTAAAAACTGCCACTATGTCTGTTGTTCCAAAACTATACACCTTACATACTCTGTAATCAGGTGTCTTCATCAAGATAACACAGCTGTCCTTCGGGGCTTGTGTTCTTTTGCTGAGGATATTCATGAAATTGCAGACTATGTGAGTTGTTACGTTTTGTAACAGCACACATAGCTACAGATTTCACTTAATCTCTTTCACAAATCAGCAGTAACAAAATAATCTGATGTAAACTCCCTTAGCTTAGGTATACTTCACCAAAGCTATCCATCATAACAAAGTTTTGAGTTGACCATTTTGCACAAGTGTAAAAATTGTCAACATTTCTGGTGATCCTGCGGGGAAAGCTGTCTGCTAGCTTATAGACTAGTGCCTTGCTCTTGTCCATTGGGTATGGAGTCCAAATCTGTGACCAAAATCTACCCTTTTTCTGAAAGGTCCAACCCTTTCATAACAACTAAAGCTAGGAAAAGATCTGGCAAACCAGACCACGTGCACGAATGCACTTATTGAAAATAAAGAATGATGCAATGTGCAGAACTGCACTTATTGAATGGGAAATCCTATTCTAACCAATCACTGTAAGATTTTCAATAACAGTGTTTAAGAAACATACCATTCACAGGAATGGGAAGTTCCTCTCCATTCAGCTTAGAAAGCTGAAAAGCATTGTGTTCTTTGCAAGCTGATATCATGTAAGGACCACTCCAGAGTGTATCAAACTTTGAGTGTCTTCCTGGCTTAGCATGATCAGCATCCCATTTCAACACAATATCTCCTTCATTGAAGATTCTGAATTTGGATTTCTTGTCAAAAGTCTTCTTCATCTGTTTCTGATTTTTCTCCATATTCAAATGAGCTTGATCTCTTAGCTCTTGTAATTCCATCAATTCTGCATAACAGACCTGTAATGGTTCATTCTCAAGTAATTCCATTTGATGCAGTAAATCCAATATAGGTAACTCAACTGAAATTGGCATTCTAACTTCTTTCCCATACACAAGTTTGTATGGTGAGTTTCCAATTGATCTCTTAGGGGTCACCCTATCAGCCCAAAGTGCTGAATTCAACATTAGATGCCAAGCTCTTTGATTATCCTTGAGTGTTCTTCTGATGATCCTTAACAGATTCTTGTTAGTGCTTTCAGCTAAGCCATTACCTTGTGGGTAATAATTAGATGAAGAGCTCAAGTAGATTCCATGGCTAACAGCCCAATCTGTTACTTTAGCACTGAGAAATGCTAAAGCATTATCTGATATGATAGTTGCTGGAACACCAAATCTGCAGACTATACCTTCATAGAAAGCTAGTATTGAAGCTTCGTTAGCATCCTTCAAGGCTACTGCTTCAGTCCATCGTGTAAAGTAATCTGTAGTAGTTAGAATCCATTTGTGTCCTTGTGAAGAAGGTGGGTTAATCATCCCAATAAAGTCAAGACCCCACTGCATAAAGGGTTGATCAACTGAAATAGGCTGCAAAGGCAGCGAAGCTAAACGTTCTTTTCGACAAAGAAAGCACATTTCTTGCACTTTCTGATCCATTCGAAAATAGTCCTTAAATATGCTAGGCCAATAGTAACCTACTTTCATGATCTTCAAAGTTGTAGTATGTGCTGAGAAGTGACCTCCTACAGGTCCTTCATGGAATTCTGATAATATCTTCTGAATCTTGTCATAATCGACACATCGCAGCAAGATTCCATTTATATCTCTTCTGAACAATACACCATCAACGAAGAGATAAGGAATAGCCTGTAACCTAAAATATCTTCATTTATTCTTATCCATACCTTCCGGATAAGTGCCATGTTGTAAGTAGTCAACCAAATCAGTCATCCATCTCGATTCCTGAATTTCTTGAGAAGGTTCAGGTTGCTGATTTTCTGGTTGCAACATAACGTTTGATTGTTGATACATGGTTTCAGCATGGTGTTCTAAAACTTTAGGTTTTGCATCCTGTTGTTTCTCCATATCAGCAATTAGATGCTCACATAAACCTTTACCTCGAACTGTCTTGGCAACTCGGATATCAACATCATATTCCATAACCTTCGTTATCCAGCCTGCTCTTTTCTCATTCAACTCTTTGTTCAACAAGAAAGCTTTCACATTTGGATGAGAAACAAGAACATGAATTCTATTGTTTGAAAGCATGTACTTAAAATTCTTTAGTCCTCTGACTATGGAAAGTACTTGTTTTTCAAGGAATGTGTACCTTGTTTCGTAATCATGCAAGCTCTGTCCAAAGAAAGTAATTGGCTGTTCGATATTCTCATCATTGACCTGAGTTAGAATAGTTGAGATTGTTTCAGCTCTTGCAAGTGCATACATTGTAAAATCTTTGTCAAAATTTGGATTTGCAAGAGTAGGAGCCTGAGAAATAGCTGTTTTAATAGCCTCGAAACCTTCTCTCCCTTCACTGGTCCAAGAGAATGTTTTCTCTTTCCTTAGCATGGCTATCAATGGCTTAACCAATGCTGCAAAATCTGGGACAAATCTTCTGACAAAGTTGATTTTTCCCAGAAAGCTCTGTAATGCCTTCTTGTGATGAGGCAATGATAGCTGTGATATGGCTTCAATTCTGAAAGGATCAATTGCTAAACCCTGTTTAGAAACAATATGGCCGAGTAGCTTACCTTCATGTACTGAAAAGATAGACTTTTTGGGATTCAAGGATATTCCAAACTGCCTGTAGATCTGAAAAGTCTGTCTCAAATGCATTAGATGTTCATCATAATTTTTTGAGAATACAGTGACATCATCTAAATAAACAAGTATGCATTTATTTAGTAGGCTACGAAAATCCATGTCCATTGCACGTTGAAATGTTGCACCGACATTTGAAAGACCAAAAGGCATTCTTTTATAAGCGTAAGTACCCCACTTGGTGGTAAAAGTTGTTTTATATCTATCTTCTCCTCGGACTAAAATCTGATTATATCCACTGTAACCATCTAGAAGGGATAGTCTATCTGATCCTGAAACTATTCTCAAAATCTGATCCATGTTTGGTAGTGGATAATGATCTTTTAATGATGCTTTGTTAAGATCTCTAAAATCCACACATAATCTGATTTCTCCATTCTTTTTCCTAACTGGAACAAGATTTGCTACCCAACTTGAATGCTTAACTGGGAAAATAATTCCTGATTCAATCAATTTTGATAATTCTTTCCTCATAAGAGGTTCTATTATGGGATTTATAGGCCTTTGTTTCTGCCTAACTGGTTTAGAATTTGGCTGTAATTCAATCGTATGTTGTGCTAGACTGGGGTCAAACCCTTTCAAGTCTTGGTATCTCCAAGTGAAAACATCTTTAAATTCAGTGCAAAGCTTAATAAAAGACTGTTTTTCGGATAAGGAACATACCTTTCCAAGAAATAAGTTCTTTCCTTCATCAACTGAAACCTCTTCGTAATTATCAGCATGAGTAGACATCTTAGCTTTGTCCTTTCTTAACTGGTCATCAGTGCTGAAGATGTCTTCCAATGTGACAAGTCCTCGAGGAAACTTGTTTGTCTTTAACTGAACAATTTGGTCACCATATAGATGCTGTAATTTATCCTGATTTACTGCAGAAAATTCAGCTTCTTGCTGCAAAAACCTACAGATTTGATTATCACTTTCAAACACCTACCAATTAGATTCATTATCAGGTATAGAAGGCCTGACAATCAACTTAACATGAGGCTGAACTTTGTTGTTTTCTATTTGTTCCAGCACTTTGAAACTAGCACCAACTACTGCAAGTCTATCAGCATGTTTATTTTCAGCTCTAGGAATAGACTGAATATTAATGGCATCAAAATCTTCCATTAAGTCTGAAAACTCTATGCCTGTAAGACTTCATTAATGGATTCTTACATACATTGAAGTTTTTTACTTGATTTATTACTAACTCAGAATCGCCAAAGACTTGTAACGTGTTGATTCCTCTTTTTCTGGCCCAAAGTAAGCCATGAATTAACGCTTCGTACTCAGCTACATTACAAGTGCATGAAAATTGAAGACTCAGAGCTGTAAAATACCTTTCGTTTGTTGGGGAAGTGAGCATCAGACCTGCTCCCTGCCCCTTCTTATTCTTAGCTCCATCAAAATGAAGCTTCCAAATCCCTTCTGTTGAATTTTTTGTTTTGGACAGCAAGGGAATTGCTGCATTTTCTTCATGCATGCAATATACACCAGAAAAGATGTTCTTCAACCTCTTTAAAAGGATCATGAGCATGTTCTTCAACTATTTTCTCATCCATAAATATGTTAGACACACCCTCTAGCGCTGTAATCTGAGCCACATCGTCAAAATCAAATTGATCTAGAGCAGAATAATTTGCCAAAGCATTCGGTGAATGAGGCTCAATATGAAATCTAGCCAATGGCTCTGAATTGATGGTAACTTTAGTGCCATAACATGTAGTGAAAAATAAGAAAGACCAATTAGAAGAGAGGTAACCTCCTATTTTTTCCGGTAAAGTCTCTAGATAGGCACAAAGCAAAATATGGAGGTAAATCCACAACAGTAACATCTTGCAAAATGGAAACATTTGGGCAAGCATGTAACGTTACCTCCAAATTTCTGATTATACCAACTGTATTGGTTGTAGTCCCATCAAGCTATAGAACACTTTTTTCTGTTGGCTCATACTGCAGGCCTAATTTTTCAGCAATTGGCTTTGGCATAACTGTGCTACTGGCACCGCTATCCACCATGCAGTTATGAACTAAATTTTCTCCAATAATCAGGGATAGATAAAAAGGTGGTGGCTTTTTTATGTCATGAGCATTCAAGACCTTTTGAACCATCCATCTAACATCCTTTACGCGATCTTGATCAAGTGTTCCAAGGACCATATCTATATTTTGGACTTCCTTTACTGCTATTTTTGAAGAAATCTGCAGTTTAGCTAGTTCATGAGAGAGTAAATCTTGTTGTCCTGGAATGCTTAAGGCATCCCACATCGAGATGTTAACATTGTGCTTCTTCATCACATCAACAATATTAAAAGAAGCAACAATCTTAGAGATAGACTCGACCGTTTTAGCATAAGCTTTAGCAAAAACTTATTCTGCTTCGGCAACCTTGGATATCTGAGGGATAAACAATCTTCTTGGATCAGGCTGAAGCTATTTTTGTTGCTCTTTACCAGCTGCAACACTTGTTGTTTTCTGAGGGACAACAGGACTGTTGGCTAGTTTCGAGGCTGTAGATGTTGATATATCAGTAATAGTGGGCAGCATAGGTCTGTTTTGTTGTTTTTTATTTTTGGTAGCTTTCTCTTGAGCTCTAGTGGTAACAGCAATGAAATCCTCCTCATTAAAGCTGACCAAATTCTGTTCAGGTGTTTTCTAAACATGACTTTCTTGCTGCCCACCCTCCATTTGAGGTATGAACAATGCTTCAGATTGAGGTTGCGCAACAAGATTCAGGTTCAGGAATGCATTTGGGCAATTTACAGTTTGATGAGGTTGATTACAAGGTTGGCACCACTCTTTTGTAGCCATATTAACTTGAACCAAAGCGTTAGATGCACTAGGAACATTAGAATCAAACTACCTTTGCTGATAAGGCTGCCTGTAATTTTGATTCTGTTGGTAAGGCTGCCTATTCTGCTGGTTTTGCTGATAAGGAGCTTGATATGGCCTATTAGGCAATGTAAGCTTATTTTCAATTGATGTCAGCTTATTTCCCATGGTTTGCAAGGCTTTAAACATATCTGGGGATGGGGCTGCAATAGTAGGATCTACGATTGTAATAGGCTGTGGGATAGGAGCTAAATTTGCCAAAAATGGCATTGTAGGCCTTGGTGCTAATTTTCCAGCCTGAATAAGGCTGTTTTCAGCTTTTATAGCAGTGTCATAGGCCCCTGGAAGAGTAAAAGCTCCCATGGATTGGATCATAGTTGCAATATCACTATTCAATGCTCTGAGGTAATAAAGGAAAGCGTGATCAGCTTGAGGCTTAACACTTGCTGGGATTCTTTCCCAAGTTCTAGAAAAATGAATGTTGAAACTAGACAAATATTCATGAGGGGCTCTCTTGATAGTAGATAGTTGTTCTATCAGGGACAAATGATCTGAATTGTCTTGGAACTATTCCAGCAATTTCTCTCCTAATTCATCCCAAGTTCTTATGCTTCCAATCTCTAGGTTCCTATACCATTGCAAGGCTTGTCCTTTAAAAGATGCAGCTAAAAGTCTTAAAGCTACGTCTTCATGAGTAATATTGTGGACTGCACATATGGTTGCAACATCTTTAATATGTTCAGTAGGTGTAACTTGATTTTCACTGGTAAATGATGGCAAACTTTTCAAAGTAGCATTGGGAATATCATGGTACACTAGAATTACTAATGGGCTGCCATTAGTGAAGGCCACAAAATTTCTGGGTGGTTGAATAGCCATTTGAAAAACTGGGATATTGATTGAAAAATTTATACGTGGTGAAGGAATATCAGGAGGATTTTCAAAACCAGGTCTGTTATAAGGCAATGTATTCCCAACCCTTCTCCTTCTAGCATAATTCAAAGGTAAAGAAACAAATTCAGGAGGAATTCCTCTTACTGATGATCTTGTAGTCACTTTAGGCATGGAACATGCTGCAATACTGGTATGAAATCAGCTTTACGGAGTCTCCAAAAGATTGTAGAATATTTATAATTAATTTGCTGCAGCTCTACTCCCGAAAGTAACTTTTATTTACTGTAAATCTACTTTTGATCTGCTCTAGAATCTGGGATTTGTGTGCATATTTGATTCACGGTCCCACCGGGCATGCCAAAAATTGTTATCTCTCAAAAGTACACATGGCAGAGAGATGGCAGCAGGTTCTCTAAGTCTGCAAATATCTCTCTCTCTCTCTCTCTCTCTCGTAGATACAATGGGGACACCTCAGGTCTGTGGGTATACCTATTTTGAGGTGAACCTCCGGGATTAAAAGGTTGGTTCCTTATTGGTGTTCACTAAAATGTTTTTTGGGAGTTTTAAGGTTAAGAGGTGACTAAAAATGAAATAAATACTAAGGTGATACACCAAATTTGGATGAAAACTTGACTTGAGTGGAATACACAACTGATTTGTGAAGAATTCTTTATGTGCATGAACCAATTTATACTTTTTGTAGAAAATAAGGGCAAAGTACTTATTTTGTACTGAGGGAAGTTCACAACAACACTAGTAAGCTAACATGCACAATGAAATTTAGTAGAAAATAGTAGATTTGCAGTAGGGTAAAGTGATTAATCAGGGAATATTGATTCACAATACTAATACTGGCATACACAAGACTGCAGAATAACTTGGAAAGGCAAAGAATAATTCACACTCAGAGGGAAAAATTGGTAGAAATTGCTTCAGTACTCATATCAAAAGTTCTCTAGGAAAGTTCTCTGAAAAATCCCCCCCTTTGTGCTTTGCAAGAGCACACAATATATAGCAAAAGTTCACCCCCTTCCTAAAAATAGCCTAAAGGCTGTACTCGCCCATGAATCCTAATTTTATCCTTTATTTAATAATAAATAAAGGAATAAAATAATACAACTAAAGCATGTAGTAAAATTAGGCATTATCAGCCTTAGATACAATACAATCAAATTGAAGTTGACTGTTCTATTTTTAAGAAAGAAAGGTGAATAATTTGCTAAAATTACAAATTGCTTGCTAGGCAAGTCTTCCTCCTTTGCACATGCAAATTTGTCATCTTCTTTGTTCTGTCCTATTGTGAAGGCATGCAAAAATCATCTCTTGTGTGTAGGTAAAAATATGCAACCTTAGCCATATTTGCAAAATTAAGATGAAGTGGGGACCACCTTCTTTGTGCACATGTTCTGATTTCCTTCACTGCTCTGGATAGTCACATGAGTGACACTTGCAAATTTTGTTTAAAACCCCATGTGGGGACCACCTTTGGTTTGAGATGCTGCCACATTGTGGACTTAGGCATAAGCATGTATATAATATAAAGGGGTTTACCCTTTTGGCTAGCCCACCATGTAATTTGATTCGCCACCTTTAGACCCCTTGGCACATAATACAATTTTCACCTTTTCGGTGATCATGGCATATAATACTGTTTTGATTTTTGGGGCATGGACTATAGTTCAGACTTTGTAAAGTCTCCTGAAATGATTAATTGGTTGGTCCACATGGGCTGGCCCCTCTCCATGATGACTCGACCCTTTCCGGTCATAGGTGGTGGAAACCCTAATTAGGCTTGCGTTTACTTGGTTTTTGACGAGCTCTGCTGGCCCTTGATATTTTCTTTGGTAGCACCACCACCATTGATCTTCTAACTATGGGTTAGGGTCTATCCCTAGAATTTAATATGGTCGGTGGCATTTAATTGGGCTCTATCACCTTGGAACCAGTGTGGGCCGATCACCTATTTGATTGGCACTTGGCATTTGATGGGTCGTTGATCCTTAACCGTGGGTTAGGGTTTTGTAACCTCAGTTCGAATGTAAGGTTTATACTTGCGAGCTCGTCACTTCATTTGATTTTTTCACTCTGTGGGTTAAGCCATGGCAAATTTTTTGCTCACTCTGTGATTATGATGAATGCTTGGAGATTCGACAGTTCTCAAGCCATTTCTGTTCCTGAGGACACCATTGATACTTGACTATTGCATGCATTTTTTGAAGGATCTGGAGGTATTTTCTTTTGTTTTTTGGTTTCATAGCTCAGCCTTCCTTTCGGTATATGATCTAAAGATCATTTTCATCATTTATTTGCTCTGTATCTTCTGCATGGAATGATAAATCCTTGTTTTCTTTTGGTTCTCTGCTTTTGGTAGCTAATGAGCTCAACACGAGCCTGTAGAAGGAAGTTGCCACCATCTTTTGCTTGTTTGCTCATTTCGTCCTCGGGAAATGGTGAGTTCCAAAACTATTTTTCTTTTCCCTTTGCGAGCTTGGGTTTTATTTCCTGTAACCCTGAATCTTGGAAAATATTGGTTATAATTTTCATTGAATGGAAATACTTTGTGGGTTCGATTTTTTCAAACTTTAAAACTCTAGCTCGAGTCTTACTTCATTGGCATTTGTAAGGGAACTCCTTCTGTACTCGGGTTTGATATTTAACTTGTAAATCTAGCCAAACATTTAGAATATTGACTGTTTTCTCTTCAACTTGATATTCAGACTATGTTTCATTTTATCTCCCTGTGGTAGATGCACACTTGTAGTTCGTGAACCCTTTCTTCATTCTGCAGAAGTAAAATGATTTGTCCTTAAGTAGCTTCCTCCCTGTAGATACATGCTTGTATTGTTGAACTCATTTCTTAAAGTGTAGTGAGGGAACCTCACTCCATAGCATTGTTTTGACGATACTTCTTTGCAGACCTGTAATGGTATTTGGAAATGTTGACTGTTTTGGCTTTTCCATCATGAGAACCTGTAAATGTATACTTGGATTTGTAATTTTCTCCTTCATTATGTATAGAAATGGGCTTCTGGGAATGCATCTTTGAATTGTTATTGTTGCTAAGCTATATTTAAATGAAAACCTAGTATTAATAGTCCACTTCTTCTGTGATTCATGAGGTCCAAACTCTGTTTCGGATCCTTTTCCCTGTAAATGTAATCCATTATAATTTGGCTGTAGAAGTTCCTTAGGCACTTGTCAAATTCTGTGTTGGATATTCACTTCATCTTTCTTGTAGATGCATACTGTTTTGTTGAAACCATTTAACTGTAGATACAGTTTTGTATTTGGCATGCTTCCTTCTTAGACTTGACTTGTTGATCCTGCTTCTGAAAGGCATGCTTTGGTTGAACACTTGCTGAGCTTTGTAGTTTACTCCTTCAGTGGAAGATGAATGCTATCTTGTGTATTCTTCAGCTTAACACTTGCATTCAGAATGATTTTCTGGAAGTTATATGTTGTTTATTTGTTGCAAACATGATTGCATACTTTCTGTATAATGAAATAAATATTTCTTTTCTGGAAAATGAAAGAAAATACTTAGTTTCTTTTCTGTAATGGAACTTCACTTTCCAGAAGTCATAGTAGCAATTATGTTTCAATTTTTTTTGCATTATTTCTCAATTCTATTTTTCTGGAAAAGTCCATTTTGCAAGGGGAAACTATGGCAATTTTTTTCCAGAATCGTTCTCTCTCTAGATTCTTATGATTTATTCATTCTGAAAAAGATATAACATCTCCTTTGCTTGTCTGATTACTTGAATAAGCTGTCCATGCTAGCTTTACTTGATTCATTGCAACTTCTAAAAATCTGTAAAGTAGTTGCTCTTTGATTCACACTTGAATTTGGAAATTAAAAGGGAATTTTGATGGCTGTAGTATGATGAAAATCTAGAATACCTGTATGTTTCATTTGATCATAATATCAACTTAGAAGTGATGAAACATGTATTTTTCTTGACTATTTTTATTCCTTTTGAAGCTCAGATAGCTTAGAAAGCAATGTAGTAGCAAAAATGCATGTGTTTCAATTGTATTTTAAATCAAAAGTCAATTTTACAAGGGGTGACTCTGGAAATTTTTTTCTAGAATCCTAATTTTCTCTCTCCCCTTCCAAATTTTTGATCCCGATTTGCAAAGATACCTCTTTCTTGACTCATTCTGATGCTTCTTTCTTCTGTAAACCATCTAAAAATGATATTTATCTTCATTGAGTAGATGTTTCCTTCTTAAATAGTTAAACTGATTTTCATTTAATGTTGTAACCTGTTCCTGCAAAATTCAGAAATGAGTTAGAAATAAATAGGATTTTTGGCCTCTCTTGTATCCATGTGTTTTATTTCTTATTCTTTCCTTCTTCTGCAAACTATTTCCAACTTCTTTCAAGTGTCATTTTCCACATCTGTTTCTTTTGCAAGCTACTTCAGATTCTGCCTTTCTAACCCAATCCTTAGCTTCTTTGATATCTCTTGCTACTCATTTCACTTTATGTGCTTTGTCTCTTATTTTGCTGCTAGCTCATCTGTGTTTCTTTCCTTCAAGTACCATTAGATGCATTGAACTTAGAATATGTATTTGCTTTAAAACATGAGTATTGGAATAACATTGTACCTTGAGCTGAATTTGACAGATACTTCTATTGATTTTGTAGGTATTAGGAGATGGAGATGGAAGCGAAAGATGAGAGAGTTGAGATGGAGATGAAAAGGATGCAGAGCAGGGATAGAAGATGAAAAGGCAATGATGTGTTCCTTTTTACTCTACTCTTGTTCTTTAGCACATGCAGTATTCTCATTTCCATGTATATGATGAGTCACTTAGTCATATCCCATGGCTTGTGTGGGAAAACATAGAATCTCTTATGAATAAAGCATTAAATTGAAATAATGAGTTGATTATCTCTTTCTTCATTAAGTTTTCCTTTGATTGTACAATGATGTAGGCAACTCAATATCTTAATAAAATGAATTAACATAAGGGATAATCTTAAATGAATACATGTAACTTCAGCAAGCACTCTTTGAATGAGATATGTCTCCTTGTATGCTGTTTGACTGCATTAGCTTCCATTCTTCATTTTGATTCCTTCCTGCTGTCTCCATTTGGACATTATTGTCACTATTTGTTTGTTAATATTTTCTTGATGGAAGTACCAAGAAAGGAGTCAATTGTAATATTTTATGGCAGCATAGATAAATGCAAACTTATTAATCACAATAACTTTAATGAACACAGAGCAATAAATCTGATAAGCGAAAAGATAATAACCGTGAATCTGATTATCTAAAAACTGCCACTATGTCTGATGTTCCAAAACTATACACCTTACATACTCTCCAATCTGGTGTCTTCGTCAAGATAACACGGTTGTCCTTTGGGGCTTGTGTTCTTTTACTGAGGATATTCATGAAATTGTAGATTATGTGAGTTGTTACATTTTATAACAGCAGACATAGCTACAGATTTCACTTAATCTCTTTCACAAATCAGAAATAACAAAATAATCTGATATAAATTCCCTTGGCTTAGGTATACTTCACCAAAGCTATCCATCGTCACTAGTTCAGAAACTAATTGCTGGAAAACACAAGACAAACATCTAGTTCCCTATCAAGATTGGAAGGTACTCCTTCCCTTCAATTTTAAAATTCAGTTTAATGAAATATGAGATGAAAATGTTTTATATATAAAGGTTCAAAGCAAGGACCAATTACAAAAACATGTGGGTATCCAAGAATCTCACAAAAAAAATTTAACATGAGCCTTAATTTGAGGACTATTGGATGAATTGCAGAGATGAGAAGTAAGTTAGGATAAGAGACTTCTCAAGAATGACACTCACTCAAATTATAGACTTCACGATTGATATTATCCCTAAGGGAGTTGTGGATGATCCACATATTGTGAGTCAATAATATCTTGATGACAAGGTATAGGGACAACCAGTTATTCTCTTGAATTGGAATGAAGAGGATTCAAATGATTCATATTCCCAAATAACTAATGCAATGATAAGAACATTGAATTGGATACCTAGAAAAAACATTTATTTATCACTTCAAATCACAAGAGTTCTTAATAAGTTCAAGTATTTGGGAAAATTTAAACATTATCTTCCTCTCTTGAAAGAAGGAGCTGACAGAATAGATCCTTTGGGTGGAAAATATCCTTAATTTCCAGACTTTTAGATGAATGGAATTATTCTACCAATGGGACTGGTACTTATATGTTTTCTCTAAAGTAGAAAACTGAAGAAATACTCCTAAAATCAATGTAAAATGATACTATGACTTTTGCAGTTCCACTAAAATCAAAAGGAAAGTGTATGGATACTAATAGGACTCCTCCAATTTTTTTTTCCAAAACCCCAAAGTTATGATAAGTTAATGAGTGGAGCCATAGAAAGTTTCCATGCACAACCTTAGAAACATGGTGAAGCAAAGAGAGCAACAATATACCTTAATAAGTTTGAAAGGGAAAACAAGAGACATAAAATTTTGTATGAGCCAATCCTTGTAGGAGAAGGTGCTCATACACATAACAAACATAAGCATAGGAATGTAGTGATTGATCCCCAAAACATGAAAGAACTGATGTTTCGCAAGTATAACATGTAGCAACAGTGCCTTTATTTTCATATTTGTTTTGAAAGGGAATGAAAATTTGGAGCACTCATGAACAAACAACTCAAGGTAATGTCTTATCTTTTCTTGTAGATAAAGATGTCTTGAATCAAGGTGTGAAAACATCTAAAACCATATCAGTTGAAAATATCATTGTAGTTTTAATTGAACAACTATAAGGCTCAGTAAAGAGTCAAGTAGAGATAATGCATGTTGATATTGGTGAGGATTTTTCCACATTTGATGAATTTGACATATTTAATGATGAACAACCAGTAAAGGGTGTAAGTGATGCTCAATTAAGTGAAGGATTAGAAAAAACTACTCTTGTGCCAACTACTAAAATTAGATTTCAAACTTCAGAGGTATTCTGTGTAGATTAGGAAGATCAATATTTGAACAATCTATAAGTACCTAGTGGAGAAAGTGTAATTATAGATGTATTGGATGAGAAGGATCCCTCCTATGAAGTCTATGTCACTAAGGATAGTGAACCATCTCAAACATTAAAAGTTGCAGATGAAGAGATAACAGAGGTTGCACAAGATGAAACTGTTAAGGCTAAGATTTTTGATAATGTGGATGTACAAGATTTGTGTAAAGTTAAGGAACCAATAATTGAAAGCCAGCCCACCATGTTTGAACACGAGGAGTAAATAGAAAAAAAAGAGGATAATATGTCAACTCAACAGCCTCCAAAATAGGTGGAAATCATGAAAGGAAAGGGAATGCCTGCAAGAGATGTACCAGCTAAACAAACTCCCAAGGAACAGTTTAAAATTAATATTGCATCAGCTGAAGGAATAAAGAAGTTAAATTTATTATAATCACTGATGTAATTCTGAAGGATATTGGCCAGCCTCAAACTCAAGATAAGGAAGGAAAATAATCACAGCAAGTTTCAGTATAGATTTATAATAAAAATATAATTGGGGGAGGTAAACAGGAAAAGAAGGCAAAATCAATGGTCCAAGTGGTACAAGAGGAGTCTAATCAGTTGGTGATTTTCCTTAAGAAATCCAAACAAGAATTTTAGGAAACAAAATTTGGGACAACTCTTGCAAAAGGATGGATAGGAGAGATAATCTCAAAATAAGAAGAGGAATTTTTCCCTGTGAAGGATATAGATCTCACATTTCTATTTTTTCCAAAAATAGTAAGAACCTCCAAAAGGGATAGATTTTTCACCAAAACTTATACTGATCCACTGAGATGTACAACTTTAGAAGTGGCAATCCCTTTGGAGGTAAAGAGAAGAGAAAGTATAACAACTAGTGATTATAATGTCCAACTTATTCCCTTAGGTTATCCTTCAAGAGACCAATTGATATAGGGAGTATCAGAGGTAGCAAGTACTTGTTGTAAAAGTTGGATGAGGAAATGATAACTAAAAACAATTGAAGGAACAAGTCAAATCTTTGAGTTCTAGTCTGTAACAATTAATTGAGTAGTCTAGTAAAACTCAAGAAGTTACCATTTCCTATACTCCTGAAGGAATGGAAAATATTGGTAATGTTGTTAAGAAATTTCAGGTTGTTGACACATGGGTTGAGAATTTGAAAAAAAGGTGAAAAGAAGCAATTGAAGAAGCCAAGATAAAGCATGAAGAGATCAAGAATAATATTAATGAAATTGATGTACTGATCGAGCAGTGTGATAATGAAATCTTATACTTTGAAGGAGTCTTTCCCAAATTAAACCATATAGCTCAACTTAGTGATGAATTGGTTGAACAAGAAGGGATTGTGCTACAAAAATTTAGGGGAAATCGACATTTGATGGAGCTATTAGCAATGATCAAGATGGATGTTTTGAATAGAATCAAAGAAAAGATAAAATAAAATAGGAAATGGGTTGATGATACCTTAGCTTCTATTGATTATAAACCTGAAGATATAGTTTCTGAAAAATCCAAGAAAAGGTATGCTAATATAAATGGTGACTTTTTTTTTAGTTTTTTTGAGAAAAACATTCAAAAATATGTCTTTTTTTATGAATTTATTAATGGAATGAGGGAAATTGATACCACAATTGTAGAGTGAAGATGCAGGCCATTGGAGTATAAGAAGAAATTGGGATAATCTGTGAATGCAATAACACGACAAACATTTATTTTCCATCACCATACATGGCTAGATGAACAAGAAATCAATGAGCTCTTTTGAATGTATGATACATATGTGGCAAGGCTACTAGAAGAAGAAGAAGAAGAAGAAGAAACTGAAGAAGAAAAGGATGCAAACATTAAATATGATGAACATACTTAAGCTTATCATTCTTAAAACTTTATCTTATTTCATATTTCATTTGTAACTGATGTTTCATTTGATACTATTGCTTCGTGAAGGATGAATATTACTTTTAAAACATTTTTATTCTCTAATATAAATTGTAATTTGATACAATGCATTAGATTTTTATATTGTTTGGCTGAAATTTTATGTCCATTACAAAAGCATATAAATTAGTGACATAAATGGTGTGCTTTTATAGGTAGCTTGAGACACATGACTTGAGCTTAATATAATTATTTCTAAACTACCTCTGAGATCCGAATAAGATATCTGCATAAGGAAATTAAAATTTCAAATAAATTGGCATTGAGCAAAAATGGTGAATTGATATGATTTCACAAGAACCATGCATGATAAATAACCCAAAAAGGAATGAACAGAAAGACACAGCATGCAAGATGGATTCGTAAAAATAAAATGTGAGCATCTATCAAATCAAATAACCTATAAGCACTAAAAATCATCAAAAGTGGATATACAGTCACCAAGTAAAAAAGAAAAATTTATAAAATGGCCAAAAGGGATGACATAGCATCCTAGTCATATGTAAATAGAGAAATAGACTTGAAAATCTCGTATTTCTAACACCTAGCAACATTTGATGATTCATCTCCATGAGAATAACATAACTTAAATTATATATTGTAAAAATGATATTCTTTTGAAGATCCATATTTTTGGGGGGGGGAATTTGGGAGCAAGTGAGAAAATAGAATTGTATAAATGAGATGAAAATAATCTTGCATGAGGGGGTTAAATTTTCTAAAATTTTAGAAGAAAAAGGGAAAAAAAGAAAAAGTTAATTTCCTGAGAACTCATTTAAGAAATTTGTTATTTTCTTTGAGCCTTGAAATTAGTTCATGTCAAGATGGTTGTAGGTGTACAACCATTGAAAAACAATGAGATTGTAGATATAATTTTCCTTGCTGATAAATTCGATGAGCCTTGAATTAATTGTGTTAATCATGAGCATTTTTGTATCTGTTGTCAAGATGAAATATTTTAAAATAGTTATTCATGCTCCCATTCCAATACTATTTTAGAGATCCATTAAGTCACACAAAACTTTATCATTCTCAAAATTTCAATTGCACTGTTGAGAAGAGCTTTCATTTCATTTGTGTGATAAAAAAATTTAAATTCATCATGTCTCCAATTTTTTAAATGTTTCTTGTAAGCCTTTGGTGTATCTTAGGTGTGATAAATTTTTATTCTATAATGTTTTATTAAGTCTTCAACATGAGATTTTGTGTTTGAATCCTTAAACATTCTGTGAAACCATGTATTCTTGGGATTCCATGAGCGTACATCTTATAGTTGAAGGTTCATTGTGAGCTATTTGAGGTTTTGTTGTCTTGGACTTAATAGATCTCCCAACATTTCTTAAATGTTCCTTGAAATTTTGTATACTCAACTTTAACCCTGATTAATCCCCTAGTAAAATACAACCAAAACAAACTAATCCTACCAGTACTACCCATGTTTTCCTCATTAAAGACAAAAATATTCTAAAGTAAGTTTGTTCTATAATGTCTTTAGTATTATGAGCTCTATTTAGAAGGCATTTGCACTATCTAGAAGTGATAACGCATAAGAGTTATCCTTTTCCGAATTGACCATGTCTTCCCATATTTTTTTTTCAATTAATTTTCAAAGTTCCAAATACTGCTGATAAATCAACTCGACTAACAAATAAAGACTACATTACAAGTCCTCTCACCATGGCTAAAGACAGCCTAAAGTAGGAGGGTAGGTCATAACCTCATCACGATGCTACCTTACTCTTATGAGCTCGAATGATAAAGAGATGGCGAGATCCTTCCCCAGCTACAAAATGACACAAATCTAGATCCATCATCCTCTAGGAATTGTTCTCATCCTATTGATGCTTCTTGGCCATAAAAAGAGGACCGATTTGGGTACCAACACCACTTTGGCACCATTTCCAGGGAAATTTATGTAAATAAATACAAATATTGACCTCTAGTAACGTTTCATACATGTTTAGATGAAAATATGTGGTCTAAACGTCATCCTTTGTTAAGCTTTATGAAAATTAAGAAAGATAAAAAGTTATTGTTTTGATGAAGAAGAACCGGTTGAGTTCCCACCATTCCTTCTTTCATCTTCCATGTCCCAATTACTATGAAAAATGATAATATACAGTAAGACATAAGCAATAACCATGTAACAATATTAAACCCTAATCAAATGAGAGGGGGGATGACTTAGTTGGTTCTATGTAATTTGGAGATGATATGGACTGAGTAACTACTAGAATAGGCTGGAAAAATCATTGCAAATGCTTGATGAATATTCAAGAGTATAGAAATATGAAGGGATAAAATTACCACAAGAGGATAGTAGCACCCCAGGCGCTAGTGTCCACTTAGATGCTTGAGTTCTAATTTTTTTTGGGTCGACAAGTCTTCACTATAATATTCATTTTGTCACTGTAACTTCATTGTTAGGGTTCTTATTACACATGTAACCTACAAAAAAAATTTCTACCTACACATGTCCACCAAACACATAAAATCTAATAAAAAAAGATGTATAATTTGGAGTCAGACTGATCCCAGAGGTCACTCGAATAGTGAACTTATAACCGAGAATTGTAATACATATCAGACTCTATGTATTTCTAGGTGTATGCATGGTTGCCAAATTTGAAGAAAGGAAGCTTTGTTATCCAAAATTCACCCCTGTGGGGTAATGTTTAGCTTAACTTTGCATCAAATTATTCTGAATCCCGAGCAAGTAGATTGATTCAAGGCCCGTAAATCGAAGTTTTTGGGGTGCACACTCGGCATGTCTCTCTAACTCTCTGGATCCAAGTAAGAAATACCAACGAGTTAGAAAAAAAAAATGGAAAAAATACAAAAAATAAGCTCTTGCAGGAGTCCATTTTAGTGGGCATTTTCAAGTGGCTCTGAGAGGAGGTTTTCAAGTTGTACCAGTGCAGGTTGTACCAAGGATTCAACTCATGACTCAAGCTTGGGGCCAATGGATACTTCAGGAAATCGGCTAAGTCAGACATTTTTGTCCCAGGCAGATGTCCACGGGACAGTTTGGACGTCGGGACGCATGAGACGTGAAAATCCGAAATTCACCCCTGAAAGTAAATTTGATAAAATTGCACCAAGTCTCTGTCCATCGCAAGAAAGTAAGATTGGGACATCCGAGGCCCAAAAGTACACGTTTTTTGGGGTCCCCTCGGCCTTTTTTTTTTAACTCTCCGATCTAAGAAGAAATCGCTGAAAGAGTTAGTCCATTTCGGAAAAAATTCAAGAGATAAGGTTGTCCTAGGATAGTCTGTAAGGACATTTCGGGACTAAAGGGTACACGAGGGACGTGTGGGACGTGATTCAGGTGATACTGAAACCCGTCAAACGGGAAGCAAGGAAGCCCAAATCGGCCGAAGCAGGAGATTTGTCATCAGGCGGACAGTTGGGACAGTTGGTACTTGAGGGACGCGTGGGATGTGAAGAAAGGTGAAAAGCCCGCAAAAGTAAGACAAGGAGGCATCGTGGATGAATCAGAATGTGCCACATAGTTTTGGACAGCTGGGACAGAAAGTACGCAAAAAATGTGAATCGGCTGGTTTGACGTAAGGCAGTCCATTGCAAGCCCCTCAGAGATATTTGTCCCAGGTAGTCCGGGATAGTTGGGACAATAGTGCCACGTGTCTAAATGCGCGAGAATTTTTTAAGCCGAAAGGGCCCGAAAGAAAAATTTCAAAGGATGAGCTCACGGAGAAATCAAATCCTAACATGTGTCATCTAGGTGGTGGATGCGCGGGGAAAATTTCAGAAAATTTTCTCAAATGACCAAACGAGGTAAAAAATTCAAATTTTTTTCCTGCCGACCCGTTCTGGGCCTGTTTTTGCCCTAAATCTTCAAATGACCATAACTTTCGATCCAGAGCTCGGATTTTCACATTATTTATATCAATAGAAAGCTAGTGAAATTATCTACATGGTTCCATGGTAATTTTTACATTTTATTTTAGTTTTTAGAGAGGAAAATCAAGAAAAGTATCTGGCACGTGGTAATGGCCAGAAATGACATTTCAACAACCAGTTTTAATGCAAAATGGGTCACATTCTTCTCCAGCATGGCCAAAAATGTCAGGGCATGGGTCTGTAAGGATGCCCATGATATTTTAATACATCTTCATTTGATGAGGAATGGCTCCCACGTCTTTTACACATTTTCTCTCTCCTGGGCTCGTCCCTTGCATTGTAAAAGCCAGATTTGGCTCATTTTTCAAAGGGTCGTTCATCTTTTCTACTCTGCTCTCCTTTCTTTTCTTCCCCAGGGTTGAAAATGGAGTTTGAACCTCCTCCCCTACTCTATAATGGTGTTTTTTTCCTTTTACCATTAAAATGATGTTCTTTGCAAACTTCTGGAGCAACAAAAAACGTGTTTTGTGATGCATCTATCCATCCTTGCTCGTTTTTTTGCTTGTTTTATTCTTGCCTCTCTTCATTACAGGTATTTGTGCACATTTAAATTTTCATTGCAAGTTTGGAGTTGTGTTCATAGCAGTCTTGATAGATGTTCAACATTCTCCTTTTCTAGTGTATCACTGCTTTAGTGTAGGCTTTAATTTTATGCTTTTCTCTCTCTCCCTATCTCCTTGGAGGTTAGATTAGGATTATATTAGCTTGCCTGTACTGGAATAGCTTGTGGTAGATAGTTTAGGAAGAGGAACCAACCTTCTCTGGAGATTCCTTTCTCATTTTTACAAGTCCCACACTTGGAGAGAGGTTTCAATGTTGTGCAATCACACTAGATGCTTATAATGATCAAACTAGAAATTTGATCAACATCCAGGGGGTACTGCTAATTTTCACTAACAGTTTTGGCATGCCTGGTGGGACATTAGAGGTCTTTCACTTTATCTTTGACAGGTTGGTGTGTTCTTGTTTAGCCTTTTGAAGGCACTTTCAAAAGCACATCTGGCGACTCCATCTAGTAAATAACTCATTCTCTAAGTTTCAGACCACTTTTTCATCCATTTTCATCCATCCTTCTTTCCATATCTTTCATCCTTTCCCATTCCATGAAGTTGTGTAATCATGACTTCATTTCCATCATGGAATTCACATTTACAACAGCAATATATCACACCTCCAACATGTTTTAGAAATCCTCCAAATCAACATTTTGAACAAAGTCAAAATCAGCATACATACCCATATGAGCAGCAATGCCAAAATCAATTTGGCTATGGAGCTTTCCAAGAGCAAGGGTCTGCATACAATGAAGACAATCAGATGCTAAGATGCTGGTCTGTTGGAGAAAATCCAAAAGATGGAGGTAAACATGGTGCAATCCAGGGCTCAAGCACAAATGAAAGCATTTGGAATCGGTTGTGGAGCACCCTGTCCATGGGTGGGACCTTTCCCAAGGCATTACAGCCCTCAAGAGAAGCTTGACTTCATGATTGCAATGTTGCCATTGCTTACAAAGTGGATTGAAGGAATAGAGGTGTATGAGAGGAGTATTCAGCAACCTTGTCAATGGGTAAGCACACCATCTCATGCCTTTTCTTTTCCTCTTTCCCCAATCTATTTTATCTCAGTAGTGTCAAGTTTTAAACTCTCCATCTGTTGTCCCAAGTTTTGAATCCATTTCTCCACCCCCTAGTCTTCCACCTAATCTCAATTATTTTTTCCTTTTCCCTTCCAAACAGTCATCCCCTCCATAAGAGCTAAATGAAAAAACCTCTCCTCCAAAGAAACAAGAGGTTTTACCTCCTCCACCATTCCCACAAAAAATTGCAGGATAACATCAGTCATGAAGGACAGCAAAAAGAGAAGACAAACAAAGATGAAGAAATTCAATTTTTGAAGAGTTGGGCTCTTAAATTTGGGATGAAGAAGATCCCTTTTGCTGATGAAACCTTCAGAAGAGGTTGGAGTTAAAGAACAAATGGTGGTCAGGACTGATTTTGTTGCAGCAGAAGAAGAGAAAAAAGGAGTTGCATATCAGCAATCAATTTGTTTAGAATATAGTGTCCATGTTGGCACCCTATTTGAAGGAAATGCTGATCCAATTCAAATTGAAAAAATCAGTCATGAGGGAGAGCAAGAGGAAGGAAAAGCTGCTCCAAATCCAAAAGAAGAGGAGCACATTCCAGCTATGGGGGAGAAAAGTGCAGATCCAAAGGCTTTGAGCACAAAGCAGGTTATAGAAGAACCTTCAGTTCTTCTCTCTACTTCATCTCTCTCAAGTTCTAGTATTGAAGAAGAGTTTGATCCCTCAAACTCAATGCTGGAGGATGAAAGAAACCATGGTGATCAAGTTTCAGATCAAGAGAATGCCATGGGAGAGGTTGAACATTTGCAGCAGGACAGCAATGAGGCAGTTTACCTGTCTGATTTGGAGGACTGTTTTGATGAAGAAGAACCGGTTGAGTTTCCACCATTCTCTCTTTCATCATCCATCTTCCAAACACAAGAGCCTGCTGTCATGGAGGAGAGTATTCATTTTCAGCAGCCTGCATCTTATAGAAGCTCTTAAGAACCAAGATTGAAGATTTTAATCTTTCATTTCCTTCATTGGAGGAAGAGAAAGGGTAGAAGGGTTCTACCATTGCTTCCACACCATCCATTCAAGGTCTACAAGAGAACTTCATTCTTGGATTGAAAATCAGAATTATGGGCATACTCAACAGATCAGACCTTGCCCAGTCAAGTATTTGGCTTCATTGGAGCTAAAGGAGAAGCCAGAACCAGTCATGCTTGCTTCTAAGCATGAGGATGAGCTGGACAAAGTTTCCAAGGATCAGTTGTCATACCTCTCCAATCCAAATGCAGAGCAACTAAAAGAGGTATTATATTTGTTTTTAGTTGACACCTTGCTAATTTGGGTAGAAGACCAACTTCTTTTTTATTTTCCACTCATCCAATCAGTCATACTCAGCTCCAAATCATTTGCATGGCTGCCAATTTTGAAGAAAGGAAGCTATTTTGCACAACCAGTTGCAGGGTTCGTTTAGCTCACCTTTGCTTCCAGTTAGAGTAGAGTAGGTAGGTTTGCTTTCAGTAGAAGAAGTGCTTGTGCACACTCTACATGTTCCATTTGGAGCATGTATGATTTTTAGTTTGTATATAGTTTTGGCGCTGCTGGTTTCACTCTTGCACAGTTCGGTTTTGATGCATTTTTGTGGGAAACAACTCCATGTCCAGTGGGGATTCAAGCAGTTCAGAGGGAAGTTTTCAAAGTTTAGATCAATTTTCAGGCTACTACTCATGACTCCATGCCCAATGGATTGCTTCAGGCTAACTGATCATACTTCATCCAGCAAGCAGATGACCCCTTTGAGTCACCAAAATTGTTATCCAAATGTGCCCCCTGCTCATTTTGTGGCTAACTCCTTTACATCTTTCCTTCTCTTGTGCCTCAGTCAGTCCCCTCGGATTTTGTTTTCCAAGAACTCAAAACCTTCTGGAAATGAACCATTGGTAGAGCTCTTTCTCAGCTTTCCAGAAAGGTAAATTTTTCCTCCTAACTCCACGTATTTTTCAAGTTATGGTTCAGCAGAGTTTTGGTGGGAAATTTTTCCCTAGAAGGCCCGCAGACAGTTGGGATGTCAGGAGCTACCACATGTCCAAGGGTGGAAAAACACCAAGCGACCTAAAGGAAAAAATGGTCAGGAAGGGCCCGCACCCAATTAGAATGTGCCATGTGGCACCTGGAGTGGCGGAGCACGGGGAAAATTTGAAAAATGTTCCAAAGACCAAATGGGTAAAAATTCAAACTTTTTGCCCGCCGATCTGATTTTGGCCTATTTTTGCCCTAAAACTTCAATTCGCCATAACTTTCGATACAGAGCTCAGATTTTTTGTGTTCTTTATATCAATGGAAATATGGTGAAATTATCTACAAGATTCCATGGTCAATTTTGAATTTTGGTTTAGTTTGGAGGGAGAAAATCAAAAAACACTTCTGGTATGTGCCCATGGACAGAACTGACGTTTCAACAACCAATTTTAATGTAAAATGGGTCGCATTCTTCTCCAGCATGGTCAAAAATGTCAAGGCATGGGTTTGTAAGGACCTCTATGCTGTTTTTAATGTATTTTAGTCAATGGGGAATGGCTCCCACATTTTTTCACATTTTCTCTCTCCTGGGCTCGACCCATGCACTGTAAAAGCCAAGATTTCGCTCATTTTTCAAGGGTGGAACACTTTTTTTGCACAGTAACCTTCTGTTTTTCACCTTCAGCAAGTGATTTTTTGCAAGGATCAGACCTTTTCAGGGATTGTAATAGTTTTATTCCTCTTTGGTGTTGGAATGCAAGGATTTTGATGTTGAAACATCACAATACAGGCTCTGTGATGCTTTCAGTCCTTTGTATGTGTTTTTTGTTTCATTTTAAAACCTTGATTATAGCTTTATCAACCTGTGCATGATTTTTTATGTTGCAATTTCTGATTTGTGTCTATTTTGCATGAGCAAAAATGTTCACCACTCCTTTGGTGTATCACCCTTATTATTTTAGGTTTCAATTTTTACATCTCTTATCCCTATCTCCTTGCAATCTAGGAAAAAATTAGGATCTAAACCTCTGCAGTTGTGTAAATA
This sequence comes from Taxus chinensis, assembly GCA_019776745.2. Lineage (NCBI taxonomy): Eukaryota > Viridiplantae > Streptophyta > Pinopsida > Cupressales > Taxaceae > Taxus > Taxus chinensis. The sequence continues at coordinate 633,221,547 of CM034152.1, forward strand.
ATAGATCTAATCAGAGGAGTTTGAGGAACCAACCTCTAACCTGGAGATTCCTCTCTCATTTTTACAAGTCCCACACTTGGAGAGAGGTTTCAATGTTGTGCAGTCATGCTGGATCCCTAAAACATCAATTTAGAAACCTGATTTGCATCCAGGGGTGCTGCTGATTTGCAACAATAGTCACCAATGATGATTTTGCTAAGGAGTGGACCATTTAACTCAAAGATAAGAAAGTGAAAGAAAAAATAATAGTAGCTAAACTTCTCCTTCTTGTGTTGGTTTAATTATTGTTAGATGTTAGTTTATGTGAGTTATCTAGTTAGTTTGGATGTGGTTACCCACATCAATTTTCTCTTTGTAGTTTTTGTCCTATTGGTATGGTGTGTTTTGGATTTTTTTCCCTTGTATGGGTTTTTGATAATGTATGGAGAAGGGACCACTTAGCCCTCTTTTACCATGAATAAACAAATATTTAAAGATATAATTAAATTAATATAAACCACATCCTAATTTGTTTACTAGACCCTAAATACAAGGACCTAATAATTTTAATTAATTAAGCTTTTTAATTAAACCTCCTTAAAAACATGCCACCAATATATATACTATATATATATATATATATATATATATATATATGTATGTATGTATATACACTATGTTTAAAAAATTTAAAGGGGTGGGCTATTTGAAAAGGGGGGACATCGATCAAGGGAGAAGGGCTTAGTAAAGGGAGAAGAGCTTAGTCAACCGAGTGACATGGAGGGGTCAAGTGATTCACATGGAGTGATTCATTTAATGGCTCGAGGTGATGTATAATACCCGAGGTGGTTGACGACCAAGGCATGAGTAGGAAAAAAGTGTAAAGTAAAAACGGTCAGAGGGGAGGTTTTAACAACTTGGGGAAGGGTCCAGGAAGGAAAGTAGAATAGATGAATAAACAAAAACCATGTGAAATCACACGGTGAGCCAACCATGGCCAAGCTGACCAATCCATAAGGGAAAGGTAGAGAGAGTAGGCCATTGACACGAATGGTCTAAGGGCCAAATGCAGAGTGAAGGGTGCTAAGTTTGGCATTAAAAAGGTGAGCTCATTCAACAAGCCATGGTGAAATAGCAAGGGGGTGAGAAAATGACATGAGAACTATGAAGAACCAAAGGCTAAGCCAAACCAATTAGGGAACTAACCCAAAGGTGAGATAACACAACCATAAAGCAAACAAACTAGCAATTTGAGGTAGCAGTGATGTGAAGGAGGCCAGGTCACTACGGATGGGCTAAGGTAAAGCCTAGCCAAGGATAAACCCAACACATAGATGATGAGGGAAACAAACAAAAAACAAGCTTGAGGTAACTAATCCATAAACAAGACAACCACGTGAAATAACATACCCAACTCTCCTCACAACTCGCTGGGGTAAAACCAATCTGAATCAATGTAAATGATAAACCGAACTCGCCATGTAAGGGGAAGCTCACTATTTAACTCGCTATAGGCCTCTCTGAGCTAGGAGTGAGCTCAAGACAAGCTGGGAAAGGAGGAGAGGTAGCAAGGGTAAACCAAAATACATAACCAACAAGGAAGGAGGCTCAATCAGACCAAACCAGAAATATTTTCCCCTAAATAATAGAAATTTAATGAAAAGCCTTCAAAATGGACTTACAAATTATAAACAACATTATGGTAGCTGGAAAACCTACTAAGAGGGAGGGTGTCAAATTGATTAATCTTGAGAAACCTCAGTCAGGAAAGGTAGTGGATATGGAAGAATTTGTGAAGACTATGGCAGCTTGACATAGTATAAAATGGAATAGAACAAAGCTCTCAAGGCCAGTACTAACCTTATCGCCAAAATAGATTTTTAAATCATCCTAGAGTTGATCACATATCATATGAGAGAAGAAAGGGGCCCAAGGAATCAGGAAATAAACAACCACAACCCAAAGAAAATAAGATGGTCCCTTATCCTTTGACTACTAGGGTTTCCATGGTAGAATAAATTCATGTTATTGATTTGTGTCACAAGTGTCTCTTGCCACATCCCCACTATTATCTAAATAAGGAATTTAAAGATCCAGATGTTGATGAAACTTACAATGATGTATACATGAATGATTACCCTTACAATCCACAACAAGGTGTCACTTAAACTGAGTTGATAAGTACAAGGGCTGTAGAATTTTTTTGGGATGCATTCAGTGAATATATACTCTTCCTCCTAATGATGATATTTAAGTTGATATGGTGCAATATTTTTATTTACCTAATCATGAATTTGAATATTTGAGAGCTCTAATGATTAAGAAGTACGATGGGGTAATTCCTTTTTTAGAATACTGGAAGGTTTTGATGAATGCTCTGGTTTCCTAGGAAAAGGAATACAATCTCAGAAGTAGATTTTTCAAAAGGGGAGGGTGACAAGCCAAGCCAAAAACTCCACTTCTGACTAATATTCCAAATGATCCCCCTAAAAAGGATACACCAAGTGATGTTCAAGTCACTCTAAATAAAACTTGTACCCCATCTCATGCCCAAGATTTAAAGAGTCTATCATCACAAGAAGGGGCAGTAAATCTCCCTACCTATAAAGTCCTACCCAAATACATCACCTGTAATATAGAAAAGATGTTGAGTTAAATCAAATTCACCATAGGATCTCTGAGCATAGAAAGAGGGCATTTGAGTATTCGGGGTTAAAAGAAGAGGTAATACTTCCAAGAAAGAATGTGGATAATATGTATACACCCCCCTGTCATTACAGAAATTGAAGTTCCATAAGCATTGGAAGACATGGGAGAATAACATGAGGTATATCTAGGTACTTATCTTGTTGAGTCTCAACTTGATGTTGATCCTTTCTATACTACTTTAATCATCACAGATAGATTAGTGCAAAACTACATGTTTAATTCAGCGGCCTCATGTAATGTGATGCCTCTTGAGGTAATGAATTAACTGAATATCAAAGTGACACAAGATTTTTTAAATTACACCATTATGGATTCAAGGGAGGTGTCATTGATTGGGTATGTTAAAGGATTGGTAGTGCAATTTGAAGTGTACCTAGGTAAATGTTTAACTATGAATGTAGTTATTGTGGATTGTCCTACCAAGTGGGGAATTTTATTGTCAAGAAAGTGGGCTACTAATGTGGGTGGAAGTGTACAAATGGACATGTCATATGCAACCATACAAGTAGAAGGAAGCCTTGTTAAATTGTATGGTGAGAATAATATGCTACATCTAATTGAATAACCTAACAATGCTTCTTGTAAAGTATTATGTACAAATGTATATGTTGATAATTTTCTGGGCTATGCAGATTTTAAAGAGTAAAGAATTGATAAGTGTAAATGTCATAAATAAATTGAATTTCCCTCTATTTTTATGTTTGATGGATATTGCTCAAAATTTGGGAACAGTGCTGGTATTATCTTTGTGTCTCCAAAAAAAGAGACTTTAAGTTTTTTCTTTAAACTCATATTTGATTGCACTGACAATATTGCAGAAAATGAAGGACTTCTTTTGGATTCAAGGATTTCTTGGTGGTATGGTATCATAAACATTATTAGGAAAGGATATTCAGAATTGGTGGTCAAACAAGTTAGGAAATTATATGCAACCAAGAATCAAAGAATGAAACAATATAAGCATACAGTTTCAGCCTTTATTGAAAATTTTGACTCTTTTAACACAGTATACCATGATAGAAATTAGAATGTTTCTGAAGACAGGTTGGCAATATCTGATTTGAAAATTATAAAATTTCTCCTTATTGTGTATATGATATAGAAGTGTTTTCAAGACCATATGTCCCTGAAAATGCCAAACATTGGCAGGTTTTTGAAGATGATTCCCAGGTTTAGAGGTTTTTACATAATGGAGGAGAGTTTACAAACAAAAATGTGGTTGGGAACAAATGGTTTGAGTTTGTGATGGTAAGGATACATTGTTCGGTAAATATTTTATTTAGCTAAAAACCAATACCATTCCAAGAGCCTTGGTTTCTTTAGCATCAGATTTATATAGTGCTGATAGGATTTTTAATAGAAATATTTCAGCTTCAAAAGATGTTGAAGAGTACAAATTTGGGACTAATCAAAAACCTACAAAAATATGTCTAGGTAGTATATTTAGTAAATAAAAAAAGTGATGTTATGTCAAGCTATTAAAAAAGTATCAAGACTTCTTGGCATGTTCAAATTAAAAATTGAAAGCATACAAGGAAGACATTTTCCAACATGAGATATCATTAGAACCTAATGTCAGGCCATTTAGGCAAAATCAAAGGCCAATCAATCTAATCCTTTCCCTTAAAATGAAACAAGAGTTAAAGAAATTAAGGGATGTAGGCATCATATAGTGAACAAGATATTCCTCATGGGTTGCAACCTAGTAGTAGTTTGAAATAAAAATGGATATATAAGGTTGTGTGTGGACTTTAGAAATTTGAATAATGCCTCAATCAAAGAGAACTATTCATTGCCTAATATGGTTATTATGTTACAACTGGTTACTGGATCTGATATGTTGTCTACTCTAGAGGGATTATCAGGGTACAACCAATTTATAGTAAAGCAATCCAAAAGAATAAAAAATTCTTTCACCACTCCATGGGGCACCTTTGTGTATGTGAGAATTCCATTTGTCCTGATGAATGTTGGATATACCTTTCAAATAGCTATGGATGTAGCATTCTCAGGTTATATAAATGATTTTATTGTTTTGTATTAAGATGATGATACATTTTTCTCAAGAAAGAGGAATGATCACTCACAACATGTGGAAAAACTTTTGCTCAGGTGTAGAGAATATGACATCTCATTGAATACTAAAAAGTGCAATTTTTGTGTTCAAAAGGTAAAGTTGTTGGGGCACATTATTTGAAAATAAGGGGTCATGATTTATCTAATAAGGGGTCATGATTTATCTTGAAAGGGTGGAACCTATTGGAAAAGTTATTATTCCCAAAACCAAGAAAGGAATTCAATCCTTCTTTTGTCAGATAAACTTCATCATGAGATTAATTTCAAATTTTTCTGAAATGACTATCCCCGTTAAAAGTATGCTAAAGAACTATCATATTATAAAATGGGAAGACGGAGTTGTCCATGATTTCACATGAATCAAGGAATAACTAAAGAATGCTACTGTCTTAGCAGCCTCAAATTACAAAAAAATATTTCCAATTTTTTGTTTTTCCTTTGAAAATACCATCGCATTTGTATTATTGCAAATTGATGAGGAAAGAAATGAAAGGACAATTACTTTTTTTAGTAAATCATTGCAGGGGGCTGAGTTTAAATACACTATCATGGAGAATTATGACTTTTCCTTTGTTAGAGAAAAAAAAATTTCTAGGCCATATATCTTAAGTTCCAAGATTATAGCTTATGTTCCCCATACCTTGGTCAAATACATATTATAAGAAATGAAAATCTCAAGTAAAATATGCTGATGGGTGAAAAAATTACATGAATATGACATGGATATTCATACCACAAAGTTCGTTAGAGGTTTAGGATTATAAAATCTAATGGTAGAAAGCAACCTGGGAGTGATATAAGTAAGTGAGATTGAGGGATATATGAATAGTCATGAGAAACTATTCAACTCCACATGGTATAAGGACATCATATTTTACCTCAATAATTTAGAGTGTCTTGGGAATTTAGATAAGACTCAAAGGACAATTAAATTATCCTATTATAAGTACATCATCACTTATTATGGGTTGACATGGAAGAATACTGAAGGGGTTCTCCTAAGATGTATTACTGAAGATGAAGCCCCCAAATTAATTGCATATTTTCATGGTGGGGCACATTTTGTTGGAAGAGTAACTCACCAAAATATCTTAAGGTATGGTTATTGGTGGCCCACAATCTTTAAAGATACAACCTTTTTAATAAGAAAACGTGAAAGTTGTAATATATTTTCACGAAGAATGAAAGCTTCACGTGCTCTTCCTTTACAACTAGTATCAATTGAAGCCCCTTTTAAACAGTGGGGTATGGATTTTGTTGGAGAGATTTTAGATACTTCAAGTGTAGGCCACAAATGGATATCTGTAGCCACTAATTACTTCAACAAGTGGGTTGAGGCTATCCCTACAAAGAAGTAAACTCATCATATTATTATGGATTTTATCTTAAATCATATAATTTTTGATCTTGGAGTACCTTCCAATATATTTTCTGACAATACCGTGAGCTTTCGAGCCAAACCATTAGTGTCCATGTATTAATAATATACGATAATCCTAACATATCCATCTAACTACAAACCTCAAGGAAATGGATATTCTTAATCAAGAAATAAAAATTTGCTGAAGATAATTAGAAGGACACTATAGGTTTACAAAATAAGATGGGGAGAGAAGTTTAAGTTTTTTGTTTGGGAAGATAGAATCACTTGTAAAAGAGCCATTAGAAAGATACCATTTTAATTAGTCTATGATGTCAAGGCCCTTCTTCCCCTACACATGTAATTATCTTATTACCAGTTCATGTAATATCTTGAGGATGAAGAATTAAACCTTTATGACGCAAGGATCATACAAATTTTTGAGTTAGATGAGGAAAGAAAAGAGTCCCGCTAAAGGCATCTGGAATTAAGAGAGAAGCTCAAAATGTTATTTAACAAGAAGGTAATTCCTAGAAATTTTAGTGTTGGGGATCTTTTATTATTATGGGATAGTATACATAAGGATAAGGAAAAACATGGAAAATTTTATGCATTATAGATGGGCCCTTATTCCATTCATATCGGAATTGGTGAACACACTTTCTTCATGAAGGATCTAGATGGATAATTACTTGAGATGCCTGTTAATGGAAGATACCGGAAACATTTTATCAACTAAAGAAAGGTACGAATCAATGTAAAATGTATAGTTTGTTTGATTTTTTTTATTTTTTGTGTGTGATTTTGTTTCCCATTTCATTTTCCTGGTCTGCAAAGACCAGTTGCCCTAGTTTTTCGATACGTTTTTGAGATATTTGTTATTATTACTTGACCTAGTGCATATTTTACTTGACTCTATACCCCAATGGACTTAGGCACTTTGTTTTTAATGTGTGTACATTGTATTGTTCTTGTGGCACCCATAGCGGGTACTCATCCCCGAGTCCGATTCGTTGTTGGTACCCAAAATCAGCTCACCCTTTTGTCTTGAACATGCTTTAAATTTTATTACATTGTTTGGTTTTCCCATTAGAAAATGTGAGTTAAAAATTTATAGCGATGATTAAATGCATTTGAAATCCTTTGTTTAGGATGTTTTCCCTCTTTTTTGGTAAAGGATCATGTTATATGTGTTATTTTTGTAAATCCCTACAAAAATTTGATCTGGAATCAGTTTTGAACCATGAAAAATGCATTTTTTATACCATTCCCTGTTCCTGTTGTAAATTTCATGTTTATCTCCGTCACCTGATGATATGTGGCATTTTCCAATTTGTTCCAGTATGGTGGATTTAAGTTACAGAGTTACAACAATTGTATAATATTAACAATTTGATAACTTGGCCCCGAGGCCCAGCAAATATTCCTTTGAATATTCAAAGTTGAAACTTACAAACATGGAAATTGATTCCGCCTCTGAGGAGATACATGTCACAATTTTTTTGAATGCATGAGATCGGGCCCTGATTTTATTTCTTGACACTAAGGTGTTAATGTATATAAGTGTAAAGAAGATCTCGAGACCTACCAAGGATACATGGTGCTTTCTCATGCAAAGAGTGGGCAGGTGGGTAATATTAGCAAATTGGTACCTTTGATTTAAATTGAGAAAGTGAAAAAATAGTCAAAAATAACCTACAGCTCTACCACCATTAGGATGCAACCACATGTAAAACTTTGGAGAAGTCAAGGATGGGCGATTGGGTCAAATAGATAAACATGTCTTAGTTTAAAACATGTTAAAAAAGTGAAAAAAATTTCCCTAAGCCCTCGTTACATCAAGATATTCCATGTGAATAGCTCATATTTAAAATTGGGAAAAGTGAAGTGGAGGGAAATGATGCAATGCATTAACGACTTCCACCATTAACACCTTTTCACACAAATCGAGGAAATTTGAAGTCTTTGAATGTATTGATATTTTTTCTATCATTTGTTTGGATCTGGATGTCATTTTTAGAAGAATTTATTGAGGAACAACGTGAAATAGATCACGGAACAAGAATAGAGAACCAGAGATTGAAAATGCATATTCACTGGAAAATCAGTATGAACTAAGATACATCCCTACTCTTATTCATTTTCAAGGAAATTTGAAGTAAAAATACGGCATTAAATATCAAGACCATGCCATTGATTTTTCCTGTTACTTCTTGAATCACTAGTAATCTAGTCAAAATCATGGATATAGATTTTATGAATGCCTACCTATATGAATTATTACAAAGAGTCAATAACCAAAACAAGAGTGTATTAATGGAAGTGATTCAAGATAGTAATATTGCTTTACCTCAAGCTATTTAACCCTCATTACACTTCCTGGAACTGATAAGACTCTATGTCATGAATTATTACCCAAATAAGAGGGGAGTAATGGATGGAAGTGGTAAAGTGGTATTAACTTAGAAACCCACAACCATCACAAAAATGATAAAATTCCCTGTGATTAAAAACCCAATAACTATTAGTATCGAGTTACACCTACAAGATTATGAAGCTAATAAAAATGAATATTCCTAGCTTATAAATACCAAATGACTTTTAACAGAGAAAACATTAACCACTCGAATCCATAAGAGACTTGTTAGGAAACAATTAATTGAGGAAGAAGAATATTTTACTCTATTTTTTAGTTGAATGGAAGGATTAGAAACAAAAAATGAATATAAGGACTGGATGTGTAAATTTATGGGGATAGTTTTGGAAAAGAAGGGGAAAATTTTCTGGGAAACCTTCATTGTAGAAGCAATTCATGACCACATGATAACACTAGTAGAAAAAATGTAGATGGGTGGTGCTGGATTTAAATTTTACATGATGACCTACTTTATTTATATTATTGCAGGCCACATGCGGTTCCCTGGACTTATGCCACGTGTTGAATTTTAAAATTTCCAAATGCATAATATATTAGCTCAATTATAGTTGGGTAATTTGAAAGAGAATGTGAGATTCGTTAATGATGCCTTCATTGCATAAATCATATTCTTATTTAGGTCGGAATGGGAACAGTAAAGGATTTTTGAGGAGGCTAGAAAAGTAATCATGGAGTATGTATGTTATTTCATTCAATAAGTTTACATAAATAAGGGTTAGTGGATTTGATGGCCAACCATATAAGTTTCCCAAATATTTAAATGAAAAAATGGCCATGTCTGAATTGGGAAGACAGTTTACACCAGTTCAAAAACTAATTGCTGGAAAACACAAGACAAAAATCAAGTCCACATCAAGATTTGAAGGTACTCCAACCCTTCAATAATAAAATCCAGATTAATGGAAGATGAGATGAAAAGGTTTTAGGCAAGGACCAATTATGACATCAGGTGGATATTTAAAAATATTACAAAAAAATTTGAACATGAGCCTTAATTTGAGGATTACTAGATGAATTACAGAGATGAGGAGGAGGTCAGGCTAAGAGACTTCTCAAGAATGACCCTCACCCAAATTATAGACTTCAAGATTGTTTTAATCCCTAAGGGATTTGTTGATGATCCACATAATGTGACTCAATATTATCTTGATCAAACGGTGGAGGGATAAAAAATGTTCCCCTTGAATTGGAATGAAGATAAGTCAGATGACCCGTATGCCCGAATAAATTATGTAACGAGAAGAACATTGAACTGGATAGCCTAGAAAATCATATATTTATCAATTCAAAGCACAATAATTCTTAATAAGTTTAGGTATTTGGGAAAACAGGAAGATGAGCTTCCTCCCTTGAAAAAAGGAGCTAGCAGAATGGATCCCTTGGGAGGAAAATATCCTCAATTGACTTCAAAAAGGCCTACTTCAGGACTTTTTGATGAATGGACTTCTGCTACCAGTGGGACTGGTACTTCTATGACTGCTCTAAAGTAGAAAACTGAAGAAATGCTCTAAATATCAAAGAAAAATGCTACTATAACTTTTACAGTTCCACTAAAAATCAAAACAAAAGGGTATAAATATCATAGGACTCCTCCATATGTTTTTCCAAAATCCTAAACTAGTGACAAGTTAATGAGCAGGGCCATAACAAGTGGTTATGTACAACCTAAGCCACATGGTGAAGAAAAGATATCAGCCCCAGACCTTAAGAACTTTGAAAGGGCACACAAGAGACACAAAATTGTGTATGAACTAATCCTTTTAAGAGAAGGTGATCATACACACAAGAAACATAAGCAAAAGTATGTAGTTATTCATCCCTCAGAACATGAAAGAACTGATGTTTCCCAAGTACAATATGTAGCATCAGTTCCTTTAATATGTAGCATAAGTACAATATCTAGATATGGTCATCACCTATGACGATCTGGGGGGGCCTCTTTGTCTCTCAGAACAAAACAAAACAATATATCTCTTCTCTTCTCTTCTCTTCTCTTCTCTCTATATAGAGCGGATAGAGATAGAGCAGCCTCTGATCTAATTGGTTGATTGAGCTAAAACACTCTGATTGCTCTGATTGGCAGGCTATCGATCCGACGAGATGGTCGGGGTCGGAAACCGAATGGAATAGCTAACTGATCCTGCCGGAACTTGGATTGGAAACTATCCCACACTGCTGAGAGTGTGCTGCGGAACTATCAACTATCTCGGAAGATCCGACCGGCCGGATGCCCTACCTATCTACCCGATTCTAGTCACCCATCGAATGAAACAAGCATACTGTATCGGAATGCCGAAATCATGCTTCGATGGTTGGTCACCCTGGCTCGCCCCCTATAGATCTTATTTGGGGAGAGCAGCCAATCTGATATTATCATTTCGTTCCGATATCTCCACTCCATCTCTGCTCTCCCCATATATAGATAGGGGCCCTTCTATAGATAGGGGTTCCCCGACCGGCCTATAGTTCTATGGGGGCTTTATCCCCTATCTAGTCAAGTATGCACCCCTCCCCGGCAATTAGATATTGCCATATATATAGAGTAGAGGGGGGCTAGATATTTAGATTAGCCCGGGTACAATTACTATCTATAATTTGATGGATGGAGATATATAGAGAGAGGGGGGATCCCCCAGATCTATATGGATCTCTTCCTGTTGGAAATAATAAAATGGTCTGCAAGACCATAGAGATCTGATCTATGGGTGATAAATCCAGATAACAGAGAGGGGATCCCCTTATAGCTATAGATCTATATGGCGAGATGTGAGAAAGATACTCCAAAGGCTTCAGGATCGAGGTATCATTAGCCAAAGAAGAGCCTGACCGACCCACATGGCCTGTTTGACGAACATCGGAAATGAAGACATCTTCAACCAGTTCGTGGGTGTCGCGATAAGTCTCCCATCCCACTATAGGTGCCGCGACAACTTCTCTCAAGTCCGAACGATTGTCGACTACCAGATCCACTGGTCCGCTATATCCACCCCTTCCCACAAGCACAAATCCTCGGCGTGGAAGATCATCCCGGAGTACTCGAGAGACTTACACATAGTCAATGGTGGTAAGACCCTTGTCGAGTCCCCCAACAACATAGAGCTTAGAAATCTTGGACCCCTTACAAGTAAAGATCTAGACTATATAGACACGAAGCACGCGTACAAGACCTTCTCTCAGGTGTACATACAATACGCATGAAGCGATCCGCGTCTGCCACCCACCCCCCACCGCCCCCAACTCCCCCCCCCCCGCACCTACAGATCTTATTGGGATTGGCCATTGGTATTGGGTTGGTATTGGTACTATCGGCCAATTGGTATTGGGTTAGGTCGAGGGCGCTCGATCGAGAGATCGAGGACCCTCGACCTAGACCTAAAGGAAAGGTCGAGCCCCTCTCCCTCCTCCCCCTGCCCCTATAGATAGATAGATAGATAGATGTCTATGGTGAGTAGAGGCGCCGGTATAGGGCCCCCGCCTCTATAGAGATTGGGGTTGGGTTGGTGACTGTAGATAGTCGCCTCATATATAGATACGGCCCCAACCCCATCCAATCTCCAATCTAGAGAGACCTAGGATCTGGGCGGGCGGTCGAGAGCCTAAAGGCCCTTTGTCAGGAGAGTGCCAACTCTAGATAGTCACCCTCATGCCGACCCCCCCTGCCACCCCTCTCCCTCTATATGGATAGGGGATAGGGAGGCCAAGGGCATTTATGCTCTCGTCCGACGTCAGGTCGCCCATCCTATATAGTTTCCTGCGACCGGTAGGGCTGGGAGAGATAGAGAATTCTCTCTATACGCAGGGGACCGCCCGCCCAGATCATAAGAGAGAGAGCCAAGATATAATAGAGAGGGGGTGGGGAGGGGGATGGGGCCATCTATATATAGGGGTTGGGGCGCTATCTATATATGGGTTGACTATATGACTCTATCTAGTCGGTATAGATAGGGGACCTAAAGAAAGGATCTATATACTCTATAGAGAAACCCCCATAATAGATAGGGGCCTACTCTCTGCTATCTACTATATACTCTATCTATATAGCAGATAGCTAGGGGCCCCTATCTATATAGGCCGACGAGACTCTCTATAGTTATGCTCAGGAGAATCTATATAGAACTGGGGCATGTAGCCCACGGCCTCCCAAGCATAGCATAAATGTCGTCGGTGCCCTTGGCCCCATATATAGATTCTCTAGGGGCCCTCCAGAGAGAAGATAGAGAGATAGATAGGGTAGGGGAGATAGGGGCGGGGGGAGTGTGCCTCTCCCAGCTATATCTAGTAGGCCCCCCCTCTCTATATGGGGGAGAGAGGGGGCCCCTCTCTCTATATGGGCATAACCATAGCATATCTCAGATCTCTATATAGCTGCCCCAGCCCCAATCCCCCTATAGATAGATGGCCCCACTCTCCACCTATCTAGAGTTGACTCTTTAGAGGGAGTGACAATTGGGAGAACTCAAGAATAAAAAGCTCAAGGTAATGTCTTATCTAATCTAGTAGATAGTGATGTCTTTAATCAAGGTGTGAAAACGTTTGAAACCATGTCAGTTGAAAATATCATTGTACCTTTATTTGAACAATTGCAAGATTCAACAAAGAGTCAACTCTAGATAAGGAATTTTGATATTGGTGAGGAGTTTTCCACATTGCATGAATTTGACATATCTATTGATAAATAACTAGTAAAAGGTTTAAGTGATCCTAAATTGAGTGAAGCATTAGAAAAACCTACTCATGTGCCAACAACTGAAATTAGAGTTCAAACATCAGAGGTAATCTCTTCAAATCAAGCAGATATAGAATTAAACAAGAGAGAAGTACCTAGTGGAAAAATTTTAATTACAGAGGTATTGGATTAGTAGGATCCCTCCCATGAAGTAAAGGTCACTAATTATAGTGATCCATCTCAAACAAGAAGATATGCAGATGAAAAGATAGAAGAGGTTGCACAAGATGTAACTATTAAGGATAAGATTGTTGATAGTGTGGATGTACAAGATTTGGGTAAAGTTAAGGAACCAATAATTGAAATCCATCCCACCATGTTTCAACATGAGGTGTCAATAGAATAAAAATAGGATATTGTGTCAACTCAACAACCTCCAAAAGAGGTGGAAATCATGGAAGGAAAGGGAAATCAAGAAAGAGAGGTACTAACTTAAGATACTTCCAAGAAAAATATTAAAGATAAGATTACATTAGCTGAAGAAATAAAGAAAGAATAGATTGTAATCACTGATGTAATTCTAAAAGAGACTAGCCAACCCCAAACTCAATATGAAGAAGGAAAAAAATCATGGGAAGTGCCAGTATGTAGTGAGAAAAATAAGATAACGGTTGGAGTGGAATAGGAAATGAACGTATAATCATCGGTGTAATAGGTACGAGAGGTGTCCAATCAGTTGGTGATTGTAACAAAGAAATCCTAACAAGAATTACAGGAAACAAAATTCGGGACCACTCTTACAAAAGGATGGATATGAGAGCTGATATCAAAATAATAAGAAGATATTGTCCCTGTGAAGCATATAGATCTCAAAGCTCTATCTTTTCCAAAATCAGTAAGAACCTCAAAAAGGGATAGAGTTCTCAGCAAAACTCATACTGAACCACTGAGATATAGAAATTTAGAATTGGAAATCCCTCATGAGGGAAAGACAAAAGAAAATATAATAGATAGTGACTAAAATTTCCAACTTATTCCCTTAAGAAATTGTTTATCCGTAATCACAACATCCTTGAATCTCTTCAACTCGATGGGTTGAAACTTTCAGTGTGAGTGCATAACATGGAGTGTTTCCCAAAGTGTGGGACTTTACAATTTGGGAAAGCTCTCCAGATGAAGGTTCATTCCTATTCCTCTATTATGATGCACACATCCAAATTGTAAAGGATCTAATCTAAAATCCACTCTAACTTGCCAAGGATACATTGTTATGAAGAATGCAAGAAAATAAACCTAAAATAACAAAGGTGATCCACCAAAGGAATGTTGAACACCTGTTTTTCCCTTAAACATAGACCATTACAAATGTAATACAACCACAATGCATAGATAACCAAGATTATAATGAGAGATAAGGAAGGTGGAATTAACATAAGAAAGGGTTGAAAATCATCCACATACTTTTATTATTGCTCCAAATATTGATACAGTGCATTACAATGGAAAAGAAGCTAGATTGCATTTACTGTTTAGATGGGAGGTTTGAACTCCAAAAATTCACTTGCAGACAAGAGAAGAAGGGAGGGTGCAAAGCCAAATTTTCCAACATTAGAAAAATGCCCCTCCTTACAATATATAGGAAGAATGAGAGATTAATTTGAATTCTTGCTTTAAATAGCCTAGGATGCATTGAATTCACCTACAAAAATGATGGGTTATACTGCAAAACCCATCCCTCCATGTACTTTTCCTTATTAGAGAAAAAAGGAGCCGAGACCTTCATTATTGTGGTAGGTGAGGAGCCTGGAACAACCTCTAAAAATGGTGGAATGTAGTTCTTTACTTTTAAGAGCTTTCCAAAAATTCCTTTCTTGTGTAAATCTAAGATCCTAGTAAAAAGTTATGGCCATCTGAAGGTCGAGGTTTCATTCTATTAATATGGTGGGACATTGGCTCTATCCTTTTTCGTATTCCAAAAAGCATACAACCCCCGAAATCCTGAAATTATGACTTTCAGGAATTTTCATTTCGGAATTCAAGATACTGTTCATCAGCCAATTTTGCCTAAGATTTCCAAAACTCCGAAACCTAAAATTCTGAAACTCCAAAAGTTTAGACTTTCGAGTTTCAGAGTTTCAGACATTTTGGTGTGATTTTTGTGTTTTGGGGCTTAAGAGTTCTAAAAATCTAAACCCCAAAATTTCAAAAGGCTGAAGTCCAATTTTTTGGGATTTTAGACTTTAGATTTTTGTACATTTTCTTGTCTTCTTCCACCTTTCTCACCGAAGACTCCAAAAATATGAAGTCTGAAACTCTGAAAGTCTGAAGTTAAAAATTTCAGAATTCAAATTTTTGGGGTTTCAGGATTTTTCCACTGTTTACCTCAAAACCCACCGAGACTACCAAAACCCTGAAAACTAAAAGTCTAATGTTTTTGATTTTTTGGAGTTTTGGGTTTTGGAACCCTTGTTTTTACCTTTGCGCTCACAAAGATCTCTGAAACCTCGAAACCTGAAAGTCTGAATTTTCAGAGTTTCAGAGTTCAAGATTTTGGAACTTTTTCTCTTTTTTTCCCATTTGGTTGTCAAAATCTCTGGAACCCCAAAACTTGAAAGTCCAAAATTTTAGAATTTTAGAGCTCGGGATTTCGGAACTCTATTTTATTTTTTACCCTTCTTTTCTTTAAAATGTCAAAAATGCAAAGTCCAAAAACTTCGATCCTTTCTCCATTCTTACAATTGAGCTCTAATCTCATTCTATGTTCCCTTGGCCATTGCTTTAACAAGATTGTGTTGTTATTTTCGAGCCCTCCTCCAACTTGACTGTCAAATCCTGAAATGCAAGTTTGTGTTTTATCGATTTTTCCCAAGGGGTGAAATTCGATAACACAAATTCTTCAAGAGAGTAATTGAAACAGGGAGTATCAGAGGCAATAAGTGACTTGTTGCAAAAGGTTGTTGAGGATAGAAAAACTAGGAAACAATTGAAGGATCAAGTCAAATCTTTGATTTCTAGTCTACAACAATTAATTGGGTAGTCTAGTAAAACTCAAACATGTACCTTTGTATATACTCTTGAAGTAATGGAAAATATTCATAAGGTTGTTGAGAATGTTAAGGATGTCAACACATGGGTGGAGAAGTTGACATAAAGTAGAAAATAAGCAATGGAAGAAGTTAGGACAAAGTATGAAGAACTCAACAATAAGCTTACTAAAATTAACGAACTAATGAAGCGGTGTGATAATGAAATCTTCTAGTTTAAAATATTTTTTCTGAAATTAAACTGTATTACTCAACTTAGTGATGAATTAGATGAAAAAGAAGATATTGTGCCATATATATTCAGGGGAACTTAGCATGCTATGGAGAAGTTAGAAAGGATTGGGATGGAAGTTTTGAATGGAATCAAATAGAAGATAGAAGAAAACAAGAAATGGGTTGATGATACCTTAAATGCTATTGATTATAAAATTGAAGATATAATTTTTGACAAATCCAAGAAAATATATGGTCATCTAAAGGCTGAAGTTTTGTTTATTTATTTTCAGAAAAAAAATTTAAAATATGACTTTTATTATGAAGTTATTAAAGAAACGAGGAAAATTGAGACCAAAATTGCAAAGTTAAGAACCAGGTCATTGCAATACAAGCAGAAAATGGGCTACTTTATGAATGCAATAGCAAGAAAAAAATTGTTTTTTCAACACCATATAGCGGTAGATGAATAATAAATCAATGATATCTTTTGAAGGTATGATGCATACGTGGCAAGGCTACCAAAAGAAGAAGAAGTAGGAGAAGAAACCGAAGAAGAAAAGGATGCAGACATAAAAGATGATGAACAACCTTAGGCTTGTCATTCTTAAAAATTTATCTTCTTTTCATATATCAATTGTAACTAATGTTTTATTTTATACTATTGCTTTATGAAGGATGAATATTACTTTTAAAAACTTATTATCTAATATAAATTGTAATTTGATACAATGCATTAGATTTTTATATTTCTTGGATGAAATTTCATGCCCATTATAGAAGCATATAAACTAATGAGATTTTTGTATTTTATGTATTATGGAAAATGAAAAATTTGGATCTATAGGGGTCCTAACCCATGAAAATAAGTATTACATATATCCTCAAGATTTGTATCACAAAAAAGGGGACAATAACAAGAAACTTTAGGCATCCAATACCAAAAATTACTTTACAAAATCCTCTTTGCAAAGAGGAATTTTATTCACTAATTTTTTTTCTTAAGACCATGTTCATCTATCTCTTGTACCTTTTGAAAAACAATTATGTCTCTTGCCAATGTGCAAGACATGCCCATTGAAAAAATATCATCCATAATAGACAAGGGACTATCTATAAAACTAAGCTATTCTGACTGCCTCTTGTAAGAAGAGACCCATTCACTCATATCCAAATAACCTTTAGAAAATTCCCTTTCCCCTCTTGTTTTGGTAGAATAAGTTGGTTGAGAATCTTGAACTATGAGTCCAACCACAACTTACCCTAGAACAACTGGAGTAGAAGGCATGGAGGTAGTAATTGGAGTAGAAGGCATGGATGTAGTAACTGGAGTGCAAGGCATAAAGGTAATAATTGGAGACAAAATTCCATATCCATAATCACCCTTATGTTTTGTAACAAAATGAAATGATGGTTCTGGAGCTAGAGGGGATGTACTCACTTGTTGTTTTGCCTCCAATACGGAAACACTCTCTTCTAATGCATTGATATTGTGGTAAAGGGAAGGCATTGTATTCAAGTAGATATCTCCATCCAACACATATGATCCTAGGGGGATCTAATTTTAAAAAAATGAATCATTAGATATAAATTGGAATACATGATCTCTTATACCATGCACACTAGGCTTGCTCACCATTCAAAATATCCTTCAATTATCAGGAATTCTTTTATACTAAAGCTGGAATAGATGAAAATACATCGTCTGAAAGGCATAAAACATGAGATTTATCTTGACAAGCCTTATAACCAGTGCATCATCAATAGGTGCACACTGTCAAAGGCCCAGTATAGTCCTTGTGGTCATCAATTTCAAACAAAATTCTCACAACTTTTTCATCTAGACACGAAAAATCAAAAAATAGAGTGCAAGTCTTTAGAGGATATCTCTTGCAAGCTATATTCCATTGTTTTTATTCCATAATGTAGATGAATTTACTAAAAATTCTTATACTTAGAAAATAAAGTATGAATTGGTTATGCAAATGGTGTGATTTTATAGGAATCCTGAGACACAAGAGTTGAGATGAATGTAATTATGGTAAAATTACCTTTGAGACCCAAATAACATATTTGCATGAGGAAATTAAAAATTGAAATGAATTGGCATTGAGAAAAAATGGTGAATTGATATGATTTGAAAAGAACCATGCGTAATAACTAAGCCAGAAAAGGAATGAAAATAAATACACAACATCCAAGATGGATTCTTGAAAAGGAAATGAGAGCATCTTTCAAATCAAATCACTAGGAGGCACTTAAAATTCATCAAAAGCGGATATCCAGTCACCAATGAAAATGAATAATTAGATAAATGGCCAAAAGTGATGACATACCATCCCAGTCATATCTAAATAGAGTAAGACACGTGAAAAGATCCTATTTCTCACACCTAGAGGAATTTGATGAGTCATCTCCATGAGAATAACATAAATAGAATTATAAATTGTAAAAAGGATATTCTTTTGAAGATTCACATTTTGGGGGGAAATTTCGGAGTAAGTGAGAAAATAGAATTGTATAAATGTGAATGAGAATACTCTGGCATGAGGGGGTTAAATTTTCTGAAATTTTAGAGGAGAGCGGAAAACTAACAAAAAATCAATTTCCTGAGAAATCGTCTGAGAAACCTATTATTTTTTTGAGCCTTAAAATTAGATCATGTCAATATGGTTACAACTGTACAACCATTGACAAGCACTGAGACTATAGATCTACTTTCCCTTGCTCATAAATTTTATGAGACTTGAATTAATTATGTTAATGATGAGTATTTTTGTATTTTTTGTTAAGATGAAATACTTTAAAATAGTTATTCATGCTCACATTGTAATCTTATTTTAGAGATCCATTAATTCACACATAACTTTATATTCTGGTAGCATTGTGTAAATTGCAATTGCACTATTGAGAAGAGATTTCATTTCATTTGTGTAATAAATATTTTTACAGTCATTATGTCTCAATTTTACTAAATGTTTCTTGTAAGTATTTGAGTGTATCATAGGCGTGATAAATTGTGATTCTCTAATGTTTTATTAAGTCTTTAACATAATATTTTGTGTTTGAATCCTTCCATATTGTGTGAAATTCTGCATTATTGGGCTTTCATGAGTGTACATGTTCTGGTTGAAGGTTCATTGTGAGATATTTGAGGTGTTTTTGTCTTGCACTTGGTATATCTCCAAACATTTGTTAAATGTTCCTTGAAAAATTGTATAATAAACTTTATCCTATTTAATTCCCTAATCAAGTACAACCAAAACCAAATAATTCTATAAGAACTACCCATACTTTCCTCATTACAGAAAAAGATATACTAAAGAAATCTAGTTCCATACTATTTTTAGTAGTCTAAGCTCTATTTAAAAGACATTTGCATTGTCTAGAAGGGAAAAATTGTAAGAGTTAGGATTTTTCTGAATTGACCACGTATTCTAAGAGTTGTTTTTCAATTACTTTACAAATGAGTGTAAAATATTGTTGATACATCCACCATGATCACAAATACAGACTACACAAGGAGTCTTCTCACCCTGGCTAAAGGTAGAGTCTAAATTAGGAGGGTAATTCATACCCTCAGCATGGTGTTACCTGAATCCTCCGAGTTTAAATGATAAAGAGATGGTGAGATCCTTCCATGGATAAAAAATGATACAAATATAGATCCATCATCCTCTAGGCATCCTTCTCACCCTGTTGATGTTTCTCGGACACAAAGAGAGGACCAATTCGGGTACCAACAAAACTAATAAATATTACACCTTTAATCTAATTAAATATAATATATAAAAATATTTAAACACCTTACAAGAGTATGTAACATTAATAAATTGAATATCATGCATATTTTATTGATAACTAATAAAACATAAACATATATGTAAAGCTCCGTCTCTGTAAAACAATTATGAAATTAACATTCCACTTTTAAAAAAATTAATGAAGAAAAATTAAAAATCTGTTTGCATGTCCAAGATGATGTAATAGTTCATGGAAGACACATAATTATGCCATGTTCTACGAAATTACATGTAAATTAATTAATAGTTTGTCTCAGCCTTTGAAGGTTTATTCAAGGTCATTCATTGAGATATGTATATGGAGATGATCCAACAATAAGTTCCACCCATACTGTATATTTCGATAGAGTGAAAGGATGGAAAGTGATACCAAAAACCCCAAAAAAGTGATCTTATGGATATAGGTTCCATCTTCCTGAATCGGTCATCTTCACAATGTATGCACCATATAAATAATGCATGGAGTATGAAAATCTTGTCCATTGAATTTTCTTGGAGGATTTAAACTTGTATAATATCTGATGGATATATCATTCAGAACTAAAATAAAGTTGAGCAGCGCCCTAGGAAATAATTTGAGTGGATGCCCTTCTCATAATTTAAGTTAGTATTTTTTAACCATCAAGTAAATAAATAAAAGACAACTACAATCTCATATTTATAAATTTGCATCATAGGATCATAATAAATTAGAAAATTACAGAAAACCACTATACATAAAGAATATAAATATCATATAAAATCATCATAAAAGGATGTGAAATAATCCATGGATTGAAATATTTAATCGTAGGAGAGACTCCAATTGTAACAAATAGATATTTTTATACAATATTGCTTACAAATTCGATTTACAAATAAGTTTTTCGAAATTTTTGTCTCAATTTCTCTTTCAAAGTTTAATTGATCCAACAAGATTTGAATTTTTTACACATTGATATGTTCCAAAATACACATATCAATTCCTTTTCCCATCTCTTAGCTTAGATTCTTCATTCCAATGCATGAAACTTTTTACCCATCATTGTTCCAACACACCAAAAGACATAATATTTTTTTCTTACCTCCAAACTTTTTTGTATTCCTATTTTCATCACATGTATAGGGAAGAAACATTGCATGAATTGGTTTACATTAAAAAATTAAGATATAGGAATTTCCAATGGGATTAAATTGGATTTCTTCAAATCAGTGTAAAGTATACATTTTGGTTGTCAATTGAATGTATTTGAGCCATTTCAATTGTAAAAACCTTATACCTTTATGTTTTTTATTCCTCTGATGGATACGAAACCACATACATAAGATAACCTTTATAGATTAAAATAGTGTTGAAACATGAAGTAAGTGTAATGTTAAAACCTTCAAATATTTTCAATATTAAACTCTTTTTTAATGGCTTCAACTAGATCGCAAAACACAAAGACATTTTAATAATAATAGAAGCTTTAAAACAAAATTTTATACTCATTAAAGGGAGATCCATTTTCTATATCACAATGGAACAAGGGTCTGGTCATCATCACAAATGGAAACTACCACTAGAAAAGCAATCTTATATTGTTTACGACTTACAATCTTTAGTTTTGTTAGTCTTTCAAAGAGATTGTTATGGAAAGTAAGAATGGTTTTTTGATGAATAAATTTCAAAAAATATATTTATTTTATCAATTTTATATTTTAAAATATTTCATTATTTTAATAGTAATATTGTGTGCTATGTGCATTAATATATCCTTATTTTAAAATGTAAATTGAGTTAGTCAAAAGTTTTCAGATCAACAACTTCATCATATAAATGTTTTAAAGCATTTCATTGCTACAAGATAGGAGTTTCTAGTGCTAAAAGAGGTACCCTTGGATTCTCTATATTTCTTTCTCTATTTTGATCTAGGATACTGTATCCCAAATGGATATTACATGAATCATTTGTTTGTATGGTATTTTCATATATATTATTTTACGAATGTGTTATTAAGAGAATCTTTACTTTTGATTTTCAAATTCTTATCTCTTTATATATTTTTTAGAATAGCTTTGGGGGATTAGTATATAGTTTGAACCTTTATGTTAATAATGTTACAAGATAAGGAAATTTAAGACAACTCTTTCATCAATTTTCTAGAACATTTAAAAATTTAAAGTGTCTTGTTACTATCTTGGTGTGAAACTTTTGTATTTCATTATCAATAACATTAACATAGAATAATTTTAATCATAAACATCATTTATTCTAATTAATTCAATATCCGAGGGAAAAAAAAAGTCACTTTTAACTCCTTATTATATTCATTCCTTTGAGATATTCCCTTTAATTGTCTTCATTAATGGAAACATTTTATATTGGAACAATTTGTCATAAAGTATTTACAATTTATTAAATGTGAGAAATTAATAAATAAGAAAATAATGAATAATATAAGTAAACCTAAATCTTGTATAAGAAACAATGAACCTAACTATGAAAGAAAGAAAAATCAATCTAGTCCTAAATTAATAATGAAAAAATATAGGAAGGGAAACGAACCTATAAATTTTGAATGACACAATACTTATTGTTAGGTAGAATAAGAATTTCAAATTTTATGGTCCTCAAGAAAAACATTATATATATCCTTGCATTTAATCAGAAAATCTGACAATATGAAAATTCAAAATAAAGATATTTTTTATTTATTTTCAAAATCATAAAATAATTTCGATAGAAGAAACATTACTCCAAAAAAAAACATTGAAATGCTTGGAACTCTTTTACCTTTAGATAGGATATTTATGGGAATGTCAGATATATTTTAATCCTTTTTGTCTATTTGAGCAACATCTTTGGTAACTTGTGTTTCCTCCATTTTTTTCATATCCATGGAGTATATTCATTCATTCTTTGTCATTGCTAAAAATTATTACATTAGTTATGTTGCTTATTCTTCCTCTTATTGATTTTTCTTTTTGTGGGAAGTCAATATTTTATTCCTTTTTAAGCTTTAATATTTTTTTAATTAAACATACATATAAACAATGAATATTTGTTACACATGCATATTATAAATTAATTAACTTCCAACAATACTTGAACAAATAATATTAATACCTTTCAAACTTACTATTGATTTAACAAATGCCAAAACAAGAGGGAAAAATATACTTAATTGATTTTGTGTAGACCTAGAAGAGTTTAGGTAGTCCCAGTGCAGGAACAGGTTAGAACTTGAACTAGAAATGCTTCATTGCTAAATGTGTAACTTAAAGTTATGTTTTGTAAAAACCATACAACTAGGTCTAAAGCTTCCATCTTTTCCCAACCCTGGGTAAGTGCAGAAAGTTGGTGGACAATTAAGTGGACATAAATACCTAAAATTTACATACCGCGATCATGATTTATACACTGCGATCGTGGAATTTTTTTATAGGTTTGGATATTTCCGAACCTAAAACCACGATTGTGGTTTACAACCTTGATCACAGTCCTCCGAGAGACAAAAAATAGACCCACGACTCCTCATGTTCCCCCATTTTCCCATGTGAACAACAATTTCTCCTCGACCTTTGGCACTCGAGCTTTGAATACCCCCTGAAAATTACTCTTTAGACTTCTAGATCGTGAAAGTTTCAATAATGTCACCAAGAATAAGAAGTACGCCCTCGATTTTGATCAATTTTTGTGGGTTTTAGGTTATTTTTTGTGATTTTCATGGGTTTTTCAAAAAAAAATTATGTATACAATTTTTTGTTTTGTCAATTACTCGGAAAGATCATAATCCTACAAACCATCCAAGTATTCATCAAAACCCTCCACACATTCATAAAAAACCCTCCTCCAAACATATATCCACCTACTGTGGCTCCTTTTGTCCCCACGAAACTAGCAGGAATACAAGCTAATATCATTGGAAGAATCTGACAAAATAAAATTTCCATTGAGAACTTTATTCAGACTATGAGACAAAATCATGCAACAAATCTATCCCGCATGAATTTAGCCAATACATTACAAACATTGATTGGTGAAGATGACTCCCAAACCAACAAAATAGAAAGATGGAATACCTTTAGAGGTGATTGTAGGCGGTGGTATGTAGATAAATTATCCCATGCGGCCGTAAAATATAAAAAAATTGCAAAAGTCTGTATTTGCGCATTGTTTACTGACCTAAGAACCAATTCCCCCCCCCCCCCATAATTACTTGTAAATGGTTCCCAATCCATTGGTGCCACGATGAACGAATCAAGAATAATTTTTGGGACCGATAGTGGATGCTTTTTTATTATCCACCATGCACCAACAATGAGGTTCCTCTATGTTTTTTGAAGAAGTTATATTGTGAGTTCGTGATTAATGAGGTCCCAAATTATTTTGACTTTTCTAAGCTTTATGGGCGAGGAGGTGGCTCTGCATAGAGTAGACCTAGTGCACGCATTGGTCAACCAAAGAACCTCCATGCCCCAAATGCCCCACTGACTTCAGTTATCCCTTCTACACTGAAAGATGTTGTGGAGATTGACACACTACAAGCATTAAGGAAGCTCACTAACACTCTGACCCAGCACAGTGACCAAATTACATCTGGTGATGTTGGTGGAGGCACTAGTTCTAGCGCACCATACCACTTTGGATCATGTCGTGCTGTATGCACTGCGGGCGAGACATGATTTTCTAGATCACATGATTTATTTTATCTAGATGAGATTATGGAAGATGTTTTTGGAACTGGTGCAAATGATCTTGGTCTTCCACAGGTAAATGTCAAATAAATATTTAATATCTATATACAATTGTTTAATTAATTTGAGGTTTTAATATGTATGTATTTAATTACGTCATGTACATACATGTAAAAATAATTTTTTAATTTTATTTTAAACAACAAGATCCGGTGAAGGACACATCCAGTTTCGACATGCTAGCTATTGTAGCTAGGCGTGTTACAAATCTAAGTTTCAATTTTTACTTACATTTCAAATTTCATTTGATTGCACTTTTATTATTATAATGTTTCACATGTACATGTACATATTAATATGTTTATATTTTATGCGCAGGAGCCTGACGGGTCATCATTTGCTCTGGGCACTGAGGCTACTGGCACGCCTCACATGAATTTTACGCAGGTTAGTTGCTCTTTAAAATTTGTTTCTAATTGTGGAAGTTTAGTTGTTTATCTACTCTTGTAGGAATTTTTGAGACATGAGTAAGATAGTTCAGCTTCCCTACAAGATCATTAAACCTAGATTCCTTAGTTAGTTTCTATGAGAAATTAATATCTATTGGCCTGGTATGTGTCCATTATGCTCTGGGTCTATTATGTGGCAGTCATGTAGATTAATATTGACCTATACTTGTTTTTTGTATAGCTTATGACTGTTAGAGAGCCTCCTCCCTATATGTAGACTATAGAGGCTATCGTAGATACTACTATAGCATCTGCAGATACACTAACTAGGGTATAATTTTTAAAATTTGTTAAATTTCGGAGGAATTTTTTCCTATTACTTAAATCTACAATATCAAATTTTATAGATGAAATATTTAATTTGAACTATTTATTTGTATGTATCCTACCCCTCGTGAGTCTACCATTGACCCTGCGACACATCGATGAAAAATTGTTAGGGATCATGAGATTGCGGTAAGATTTGGGACACGTCGATGAAAAATTCTAAGTTTCTAAATTTTTAATTTATTTTAAAATTTTGGGTGTTAAATTTTTTTTGTTTATGAATGTGTAGGCTAGGTTACAGACCTTCTTAGATATGCCTAGGATGACACAGATGAAGTCCATAGTGGCATCTCCTTCAACTACATCCCCAGGTCATGGACATGCTTCTTCTAACAAGGCAAAGAGAGGGAAGATGTTTCATGATTAGATTCATAGGACCTGGATGTATACATGTAGATATGTCATCTGGTCTTAGAGTTTATGATTCTTTATATAGTCCATTTATATAACGTTATTCAACTACATGTGGTCCTATATGTATGACACACTTAGTTCGATACATGTTATGAACTTATATTTTCAGAGACACGTCTAGCACACTTAGTTTGATACATTATATCCAAGTTAGTTTTCATAACGATATTACTTCTATGTTTTATTTTATTTTATTTCATATTATATCCTTCAATGTATGTTTTCATAACCGTGTATTAGTTCTATATGTTTGATTTGATTTGATAGCCTCAATTATGTGACCATTATGGATATGATATATGATCTATTAAATATTTTTGTTAAATGATATATGATCTATATGATGTTATGACTATATAATAGTTTTGAAGGTTCTGGGGTGCAAGATCATTTTTTTCCAAGAGATTCAAGTGTGGACTTATATATGAATTTTCTTATTCTAAGCATGTGGTTAACACACTCCAAAGTGGGACAAAATGTACACAATTAAAAATGGTCTTGAGGGATTTATTACAAGTCATTTTATATGTTTTTAGTGTACTTACAATTTATTTATTAAGTATTAGTCCACATTAAACTTGTTATTGATGTGTGTAACAATAAGGTCCTAATTTGAATTCACTTGTAAAAAAATACAGAAACATTATAGAACTTAGTTGACACAAGATATGAAAAAAATATTCTTAAAAATCTATTGAATGCATTAACCTGATTTAAAAAGATATCATTTAAAAGTCATTAGAGTATTTACATGGTAATGTGTTAACATTTTTGCAGTGTGATTGATGTGAGCCAACTAACTTGAGAAGTCATGCCCTGGGATGTTGTGGTCCAACAAACTATCACCCCCAACACGTTCGATTGGGGGGTATATTCCTGTGGGTGATATGGAAGGCTCTAGGGAGGCACAATTTCGAGTTAGACCACTCAATCCTGATCCTTCATGGAATTCCTTGATCCTTTGTGGCATAATTGTTTACAAACTACCTTTTTTAGGAAGTCCTAGGAAATGAACGGATGTGAGTACTCAGAAGTCATGCCTCGAGATGTCATGGCACCAAACCGACTATGCGAACATGTTTGGGTGGCCATTTGAACACTATAGGAGTTTTCATTTTAGTGTGCCACAATGTTGTTACTTCTATGCTACTTCATTCGGGCATAATTCGTTAAGAGCCATGAGACAAAAAAAACCGTTAAACTTCGATGGGTGTCTACTCAGACTCTGTGCCACCTAGAGACATATCATTGGATCATACACCTCAGAATAGGGACACTCCACAATATCCTGTCTCAGTGTTTTATTTCTCCAATCGGTGCTCTCGCTGCCCTATTATTTGCAAACACTTGAAATAGTGTAGTTTGAGTTAGTGTAAGGCTATCAAACGCTATATTTTGCAAATGGTGCATCATGGAAATGATCTGACTATGCCAACACATCCAGTTGGTTAGGTTAACACTAGGAGAGGTGTCATTTTAGTGCGTGACAATGTCATTACTTTCAGGCTACTTCATTTGGGCGTAGTCCCTTAAGATCCCTGAGAACAAAAAATCGCTCAACTTCAACGGGTGACTACTCAAACTCCGTGGCACCTTGAGACATCTCGTTGGATCATACACCTCACCATGGGGACCCTCCACAATATATTGTCTCATTATTTTCTGTCTCAAATTGGTTCTCTCGCTGCCTTATTGTTAGCAAGCATACGAAATAGTGTAGTTTGAGCTAGTGTTAGGCTATCAAATGCTATATTTTACAAACGGTGGGTTGTGGCACCAAAACAAATGCACCAAAATGTCCAGGTAGCTAGGTGAAAGCTATAGGATGTGTCATTTTTGTGCGTGACAATGTCTTTTCTTCCAGGCTACTTCATTCAGGCGTGGTCCCTTAAGAGCCTTAAGACAAAAAAATTGTTCAACTTCGACGGGTGACTACTTGGACTCCATGGCACCTAGAGAGCACTCGTAAGATCCTAATACATTGTGTGGGGACCCTCTATAATAGCCTGCCTTGGGTTTTTCCATTTTTAATCGGTGCTCTTGCTTCCTTATTATTTTTAAACACCCAAAATAGTGAAGTTTCAGCCAGTCCAATGCTATATTTTACAAACGGTGGGTCATGGCACCAAACCAACTATGCCAAAATGTCCAAGTGGCTACGTGAATTCTAGAGGAGGCATCATTTTTTGTGTTTGACCATGTCGTTGCTTCCGAGATACTTCGTTCGGGCGTAGTCCCTTAAGAGCCCTGAGACCAAAAAATCGATCAACTTCGACGGGTGACTACTCGGACTTCATGGTACCTAGAGATGAGTCATTGGATCATACACCTTTGCGTAGGTACCCTCCATAATAGTCTATTTAATTTTTTTCTATCTCCAATTGGTACTCTCGCTGCCCTATTATTTGGAAACATGCAAAATAGTACGGTTTGAGCCAGTGTAAGGATGTCAAATGCTATATTTTGTAAACGGTGGGTCTTGACAACAAACCGACTATGCCAAAATGTTTAGGTGGCTAGGTGAAAGATAGAGGAGGTATTTTTTTAGTGTGTGACAACTTCATTGCTTCCAAGATAATTTTTTTAAGCGTAGTCCCTTAAGCCCTGAGACAAAAAAAATCGTTCAAATTCGACGGGTGACTACTTAGACTCCATGGAACCTAGAGATGTTTCATTTGATCCTACACCTTAGCGTAGGGACCCTATATAATATCCTTCCTTTGTTTTTACCATCATTAATTGGTGCTCTCGTTGCCCTATTGTTTGCAAACACCTGAAATAATGCAGTTTGAGCCAGTGTAAGGTTGTCAAACGCTATATTTTACAAACTATGGTTTGTGGAACTAAACTGACTATGCCAACATGTACAAGGGTGGCCAGGTGAATGATATAAGAAGCATCGTGTCGGTCCATGACAATTTCGTTGCTGCCAGGCTACTTCATTCAGGCATAGTCCCTTAAGATCCCTGAGACCAAAAAACCGTTCAACTTTGATGGATGACTACTCAGACTACATAACACCTAGAGATGTATCATTAGATCATATGCCTTGGCATAGGGACCCTTCATAATACTAGATCTAGATTTTTTCCATCTCCAATCGGTGTTTTTGCTTCCCTATTGTTTGTAAACGTGTGAAATAATGCACTTTGAGCCAATATAAGGCTATCAAATGCTATATTTTGTAAACAGTGGGTCGTTGCACCAAATCGATTACAACAAGACATCCACTTGGTCATGTGAATGCTAGAGGAGGTGTCCTCTTGATGCACGATAACATCATTTCTTTCAGGCTACTTCATTCGAGCATAGTCCCTTAAGAGCCCTTCGACCAAAAAACCATTGAACTTTGACGGGTGTCTACTCAGACTCCGTGGCACCAACAGACATATTGTTGGATAATACAACTCAACATAGGGACCCTCCAAAATATACTATTTTGGTTTTTTTCCATCCGCAGTCGGTGCTCTCATAGCCCTAGTGTTTGCAAACATGTGAAATAGTGGAGTTTGAGCCAGCGTAAGGGCGTCAAACATTATATTTTACAAATGGTGGGTCATGGAGCTAGACCAAATGTGTAAACACATTCGAGTGGCTAGGTGATTGCTAGAGGAGGCTTAGTTTTGGTGTGCCACAACGTCATTGCTTCTGGGATACTTTGTTTGGGCGTAGTCTCTTAAGAGTCCTGAGACAACAAATTGTTCAAATTCGACTGGTGACTACTCAGAATCCATGGAACCTAGATACATCTTGTTGTATCCTACACCTTGGCATAGGGACCCTCTAGAATATTCTACATCAATTTTTTCCATCTCCAATTAGTGCTGTCACTACACTATTGTTTACAAATGCCTGAAATACTGAAGTTTGAGCCAGTGTAAGGCTATTAAATTCTATGTTTTGCACACAGTGGGTCGTGGCCCCAAAATGACTACGTAAAAATTTCTATGTGTCTACATGAATGCCAGAGGAGGTGTCATTTTGGTGTGTGACAACGTCGTTGCTTCCAGGCTACTTCATTTAGGTGTAGTCCGTGAACAGCCGTGAGACAGAAAAACCATTCAACTTCGACAAATGACTACATGGACTCTGTGGCACCTAGAGATGTCTCATTAGATTGTGCACCTCGGTATAGGGACCCTACACAATATTTTATTTCTTTTTTTTTTCCATCTCAAATCTGTGCTCTTGTCACCCTATTGTTTACAAAATCGTGAAATAGATTAGTTTGAGCTAGTCTAAGGATGTCAAATGCTATATTTTACAAACGGTGGGTAATGGTACCAAACTGAATACGCCAAAATGTTTGGGTGGCTACGTGAATGTTAGAGGAGGCATCTTTTTTCTGTGTGATAATGCCATTGCTTCCGGCCTACTTCATTCGGGCGTAGTCCCTTAAGAGCCATTAAACAAAATAATCGTTCAAATTAGACAGGTGAACACTCGGACTTCGTTGCACCTAGAAACATCTCGTTAGATCCTAAACCTTGACGTAGGGACCCTCTATAATATCCTACCTGAGGTTTTTCCGTCTCAAATTGGTGTTCTCACTTCCCTATTGTTTGCAAATGCCTGAAATAGTGCAGTTTGAGCTAGTGTTAGGCTGCCAAATGCTATATTTTGCAAACAGTGGGTTGTGGCACCAAACCAAATGTGCCATCATGTCTAGGTGTATTTTTGGTGTGCGACAACTTTTTTGTTTCTGGGCTACTTTGTTTGCTCAAAGTCCCTTAAGATCCTTGAGACAAAAAAATCGTTCAACTTCGATGGGTGACTACTCGGACTACTTTGCACCTAGAGATGTCTTGTTGGATCATACACCTCAGCGTGGGGACCCTATACAATAGTATGTATCAGTTTTTTCCATCTCTAATTGGTGCTCTCGCTGCCCTATTGTTTGCAAACATTCGAAAAAGTGTAGTTTGAGCCAGTATAAGGCTATCAAATTCTATATTTTTCAAATGGTGGGTCATGGCAGCAAAACAACTACACCAAGATTTCTAGGTGGCCAAGTGAAGGCTAGAGGAGACATCATTTTTGTCTATGAAAATTTTGTTACTTCTGGGCTATTTCATTCGGGCATAGTCCCTCAAGAGCACTGAGACAAAAAAACCGTTCAACTTCAACGGGTGACTACTTGGACTCTATGGAACCTAGAGATATCCCATTAGATCATACACATTGGCATAGGAACCCTCCATATTATCTTTTCTCAAATTTTTTGTCACTAATCAGTGCTCTCGTTGTTCTATTCTTTACAAACGTGTGAAATAGTGTAGTTTGAGCCAATGTAAGGCTGTCAAAAACTATGTTTTGCAAACGGTGGGTCCTGAAATTGAACCAACAATGCCAATATCTCTTGTTAGCTAGGTGAATTCTAGAGGAGGCATCATTTTGGTGTGCAAAAACATCATTGCTTTCAGCATACGTCATTTGGGCGTAGTCCTTTAAGAGCCCTGAGACCAAAAAACCATTCAACTTCAGCGGGTGACTACTCGGACTCCGTGGTACCTAGAGATGTCTCATCAGATCATAAACCTTAGTGTAAGGACCCTCCATAATATATTATCTCAATTTTTTCCTTCTCCAATCGGTGCTCTCGCTACCCTATTATTTACAAATGCACGAAATATTATAGTTTGAGCCAGTGTAAGGTTGTCAAACGCTATATTTTACAAACGGTGGGTCATGGCACCGAACCGAATATTCCAACACTTTTGGATTTCTAGGTGAATGCTATATGAGGAATCATTTTGGTACACTACAATGTCATTTATTTTAGGATACTTCATTTGGAAAAAGTCCTTTAAGAACCCTGAGACCAAAAAATTGTTCAACTTGGACAGGTGACTACCTGGAATCCGTGGCACCTAGAGACATCTCTTTAGATCATACACTTCAGCTAAGGGACATTCCACAATATTATGTCTCATTTTTTCCATCTCCAATCGGTGCTCTCCCTGACCAATATTTTGTAAACGCTCGAAATAGTGTAGTTCGACCCAGTCTAAGGATGTAAAACACTATATTATGTAAATGGTGGGTCACGGCACCAAACTGGGTATGCCAACACATCTTGATGGTGAGGTGAATTTTATAGGAGGATTAATTTTGGTGCATGAAAATCTTGTTGCTTCTGGGATACTTCGTTCAGGCGTAGTCCCTTAAGAGCCCTGAGACAAATAAATCGTTCAACTTCAACAGGTGACTACTCAGACTTCGTGGAAGCTAGATACATCTTGGAAGATCATACACCTTGGCATAGGGAGCCTCCACAATAATCTATCTTGGTTTTTCCCATCTAAAATCAGTGATCTCGCTGCCCTATTGTGTGATAATACATGAAATAGTGAAGTTTGAGCTAGTGTAAGGCTGTTAAATGCTATATTTTGTAAACGGTGGGTTGTGGCACCAAACTGACTTCAAGAACACATCCAGGTGGCCAATTTAACAATAGAGGTGTTTTAGTTTTAGTGCATGACAACGTCATTGCTTCCGGGCTACTTCCTTCGGGCATAGTCCCTTAAGAGCCTTGAGACCAAAAACTGTTGAACTTCGACGGGTGACTACTTAGACTCCATGGAACATAGAGATGTCTCATTATATCATATACCTCAGTGTAGGGACCCTACACAATAACTTTTCCCATTTTTTTCAATCTCCAATTGGTGCTCTCGCTACCCTATTGTTTGCAAACATGTGAAATAGTGCAGTTTGAGCCAGTGTAATGCTGTCAAATGTTGTATTTTTAAAATGGTGGGTAATGGCAATGAACCAAATTCTCCAACATGTCCAAGTGGCAAGGTTTATGCTATAGGAGGTGTCATTTTTTGCGTGATAACTTTTTTGTATCCAGGATACTTTGTTCGGGAGTAGTCCCTTAGGAGACCTTAGACCAAAAAATCATTCAACTTAGACAGTGAATACTCAGACTTCATAGCACCTAGAGACATCTCGTCATATCCTACACTTCAGTGTAGGGACCCTGTACAATATCCTATCTCATATTTTTCCATCTCCTATCGGTGTTTTCGTTGCCCTATTGTTTGCAAACGCATTAAATAGTGCAGTTTTAGCTAGTGTAAGGCTATCAAACGCTATATTTTTCAAATGCTGGGTCGTGGTATTGAACCAAATGTGGACACGTATAGTTATTTCCTTGTAAACACATGGGGAGGCCTTGTTTTTGTTTTCTACGCTCCTGGTGCTTCCGGACTACCTCTTCTGGAACCAAGAACCCACTCCATAGGTACATAAATCATTGTGAATTACTTCTCTTCTCTTGTAAACCAATGAAATATTCTCTTAGCTTCAAGAATATAAAATTATATACTAATATTTCTAACCACATGAAGGTTGACACTTTGTTGGCACCACTAACTTGCATAAAAGTTTTACTCTACGAAATTTAAGTTTCAAACCAAAACCATACTAGATATATACAAAATACAAAAATTAAACAAAATATATGAACATGAATCTAGAACTAAAAAATTTAAAAAAGTAAAAGAAAAACTATATATACCAAAATATCTCAGGATAATTCATTTGAATGTTCACCATCAGGATGTGAAAGTGTCCAAGATTATTTGGCACCACTAACTTGCAAAAACATTAACTAGTCCAATGAAACATCAATCTCAGATCTAATATAAATAACAGACATGATTACTTCATGATCTGACTCTCGAACCTTCCATATAATCTTTTTATTAGGCCTTCCTCATTATCTATAAATCTTAATTTTTGTCTCTAGAACTAGATGTGAATATAAGAGTATTTTCCTGTGTGTCTCAAAGTTTTCAAACACTCAAACAGAAGAGTGTTTTAATGGATACCATCGAAGCCAAGTTCTAGTAACTACCATAGATCATGTAGGGTACTCAATATCTTTTTCATCTATAACAGGATAATTCAACTTCTTTCTTTCCTCGATGCAATGACATAAGAACTAGTCTATTTTGTCTTCATTGTCTTCTATCGCAATAACTGCAAACATATGTGCTACAAGAAAACAAATGTTTCAACTCAAATTTAAAAATTACATATTAATTTTAATGGACATAACTCAATAAAAACATTTTAAATAACCATTTACCTTATCGGAAAAAAATCAAAATTTTGTCAAAATCCTTGGATGTTAAAAATTCATCTACAGAAACAAGTCATAATGCCTATGGAGGTTGATAACTGGGAAGCATAATTAGAGTCCTATAAATCCATCCATCCACCCATTCTCATTAATCACAATCAGCAGTGATAAATTCGATACAAGGTGTAAAATAACATGTCAACTTTCTTGTCCACGTGGCCCAAGAAGTAGCATCTGAGCTATAAAATGAGTGCATATCACTGGACCCTTTGAGTGTCATACAATCCTCATAGTTAGTAATTTTTTGTTCCTCTATCAACCAAAAATGTCTCTAATCTACAGAATTTTCTTAATAACCTAGGGCCATGTTGTCAATACACCTTTCCACTATGCTCATTGCATCTTTCAATTTAGCACCATATTTATACTTCAACTCTTCTCTTGCAAGAGATATTTTCACACATACCCCTTGGAGCGTATAGGCCTTTTGACCTACTGTCTAGCATACCCACCCAAATTTTGTCGTGTACATGATGCACCTTCATGCTCTCATTTTCCATGTCTAGCCTCAGTGAAACTCTAAATATTTTGCACACCTATCTTGACGTGCATTGTTCTCATCCAATAAAACATTCATGCATTCTTAAACTAAGATGTGTAATTATTTGAACATATATAATGTTGTTTGAAGTGATTTTCCCTATCAAATAAGTTTCCATAAAGTAACTGGAAACACCCTTGCACAAATCTAGTAGAATGAGTACAATATTCACTCATATAAAAGTGGTACTCGCTTAGAAAAATTCAATCATTCTCTATACTATCAGGAGAATATATAAATGCTATATGCACAAAAATGGAAACTTGTACTAAGTTGTAATATTGTGATTGAACCTTCATTTTTTGTTACAATGTGTAATTATCTAAAAAATTGACTAATGAAACAATAGTACCAATAGGAAATGTTTTCTTTCATATCTTGAATTGTTCATCCAACTACTGAGCTCTATGTGTATTCCCAACATAACTCATAAACAATTTCATCCTTAAATTTTCTCATAAATTGAAAAACAGGCCTATGTTATGTAACTAGCCTCACATCGTGTAGAATCCTTTCCATCTTTCAACTAGTATGGTAGTAATTTATATTTATCAATCTCAACTAAATTATGTTCTATTACACCTTCAATTTTATCATGGATGCAACTTTCTAATTTAGGTAATCCGCCGCATGTACCAAAACTTCCATCTAAAAAAGCTTGACTATACAAAAATTATCCAACTTCTCTTTCACAAAATATCATAGGAATGAAATCCCTGGAATATATTGGTGGAACTTGAACACCATATTCTGATGACATACACTACAACATACTAGATATTTTACCACAATTTTTCAACAATATATTTGTGGTTATATAGTTTTCCAAAACATAAAATTGTGGTATTGGAAGTGTAGATAATCCACATTTTAATATATTATTGTATTTTCTCTATAATTTATTATATTTTGGATGATCCACAATTCATAAAATTTATAGTTGACCTCCATTTTTTCAATTATACATTATCCACATTTTGTGATTTTGTAACATTTCTACATTTTTTGTTTTTGTTATTATCCCACAATTTTCACAATAATGTAGTTTTCCTATAAATTCAATGTTCTTAGAAATTCTACAATTTAAAATTTCATATCTCTCATCCATGTTATATTTGCTAAAATTTTAACAATTTTTTTCTACATTTATCCTTACCACATAAAACTTGTATGTTGAAGCTACAATTTGATTGCCAACGATAATTAATTGTGACATTGTCTTTTTAAAAAATGTAGAAAAGTTACTAATAACAACCAATTTCACATTCATTTAAATAATTATTTAAACACACAGAGGTATATAATTTTATTAGTAAATAGGAATATATTATTAAAAAAAAATCATTTTCATATATTGAATACTATATTATTAAGAAAATTTTACTATTATATTATATGATATAAATAACATATAATATAAATAATTTTTTTCTTTATGTATGCACTCATTATTAATTTCCAAGAAATATTTAACTACAACGTAAAATAATAATATAAAATATCATAAAATAATAAATAAAAATTTGAAAAATATCATATATAGAGAGGAAATATGTTCTGTTTATTATATAAAGTGTACCCAATCGTCTTGATAGACTAGCTCATTTCAATATTGTAAGCTCACTCTCTCCCAATCTTTTGAAGCTTTGTTTCCTAATCACATGAAGTAGTTGTACCAAACTTGTATAGGCAAATGAAAGTATATCAGCTTATCAACAAAAAGTTACACTAAGAAGAAAAAATCCTTGCCAAACAACAATCTGATACATTTTATTTGCCACTGCATTATTTGGAATAAATAGCCAATGAACAAGCATGTAAGTAAAACAATCACGTAAAGAAGTTAGAATAGACTCCACATATTTGTATTATTAATCCATAAGATGGATTTAGCAAAATTCGCATAAATATACAAGAGAGTAACTAGGGAGGATATTCATATTTTAGATTGAAACAAATTTTTCCTAAACACTCAATGCGAACCTAGGGAGGATATTTCACAAACATGAGCACCAAATGATAATCGTGTCCATTCCTACACATATTTAGACTTCTTTGCTCTAAGTGAAAGATAAATGATCTCGCTCCATCTGAATCCACACACATGACAAGAAATTTCCTTGGGTGTAGAAGAATCAAGGATCCCTTCACACTTGGGTATCGTTAGAAACAATTACAAGGAATAAACATTACATAGATTAAATCATAAGCCCTTGGGCATACTCATCAAATCCCTAAATAATTATAATGGTCGTAGAAGAGTAATGAATAATTTCAAGGTGAAATAATAAGATAATAGCCTCATCTCTACTGGTTCTTTCTTAATCCCCTTCCTTTGCAAGAAAGCTTCATAAATTTTAGAAATCGGCTACTACTTCTGTAGGATAAAATGAACATGCAAGACAGATCCTATTATGATGAATTAAGAAACATGTCAATTATATACCATTTTAGACATATAGTTGGGCATCTTAGATCCATGTGGGCAGATGACCCTACTTCTTTCACTTGGTGTCAAATTCAAACATGGGAAAAGTTATGTCGCATCGATGCCACCATAGACAATTTCTTGAGATGATTTCCACCCACCATACTCTCCATAAACAAGTACAGGGAATAATAATGTGGACATAATTGGCAACAAGTGAAACCAAAGTAAGGCCCATTTCATTTATCTACAAATATTGTGTTATCAAGAAGAATTAATAAATAAGACTACTCAGAATTAATTATTAGCTAAAGGCCAAAAATGAACAATCTCTACGTTTAAGAATATCTTCATCAAAACTTAGAAAATCAATGAAAAATTAAATTTGCATTTTTGAAATCATATTCTTTAACTCACCAAAATAATCCCCAAAAAGCTTTAACTTGACATTTATTTAATGCATAATGAAATAAAATCTAAACTATTGAGCATTCTATGGATGATATTGTAGATCTATTGCAATGGCCTTCTAAATCTAAGGGAATAATTTTTTTTTTGCATCATGCACTAAATTTTTCCAATTAGAAGTTGATATGTCCATACGCTGTAAAATACAACATCTACAGATTTATGTGAACTAATTGTTTATAATTCATAGAA
The DNA here is from genome assembly GCA_019776745.2 of Taxus chinensis. NCBI lineage: Eukaryota > Viridiplantae > Streptophyta > Pinopsida > Cupressales > Taxaceae > Taxus > Taxus chinensis. The sequence goes on from CM034152.1 coordinate 633,259,524, forward strand.
AAAAAATTCACTCTCTTGAAAAAATTCAACACTGAACAAAATATTTTTAGAATATATTTCAAGCACAAATCCATAAAACTTCATATAGATTAACTATGTTGCTATTTTTTAAAAAAAATCATTCCTTTGACTGATAACTATCTAGATGAATTGACTACAATGAAAACTCCAATGCTGCAAAATTTGTACATAACTAATTGATATATACATACATTACTTCCTTGAAAAACGAGTAGTAATTAATGAAATTAAAAAAAAGTCCCGCCACAACATATTTATGTCATTTTAGTGACATGTGGAAGCATTAAAACAAATAACAATCTTAATCTTGATCTTTAAAATGCTATTTAATTTTGAGCTGAATTTTATATTTTTGGAAGTGAATAACATAAACCAATGGGAAGCTATATGGAATTTAAATACCATAAGTCACGGTAAGACAAATAGTTTGTGAGGTGTTAGCATTACAACTTGAATTTGAGTTGACAAGTATACATTAGAATTGACAAGTGTAAATTTTAAAGTTAATAATTAATAAAATATATATTACATAATTATGTGTAACATGGAAAAGTTATTAGGTAATTGTAAATGTTAATACCAATAAAATTTAATATATTTAGAAGCGTATGATAGGTAATTCAAAATTTTGTTTTGAATATTTTAGTCTAATTTTACAATATATATTTGTATGGAGTGAAAATTTATTTTTCAATATTAGCATATAAATGAATATGATATTTCCACTTTATAATTTTATATTATTAATTTTTAATTTCAAATTATCGATATATAGTGTTATTTACAAAGTAATATATTCCAATAAATAGATTTTGATTGATTAATTTTATAATTTGTATTTCAATAAAGATTTAAAATGTGGATTTTCTACAAATAATTATAATTATAAATATTTTTAGAACATCTACACAACCTAAAAAGTAATTAAATGAATTATTTAAGATATGTCATAAATATTTAAAATTAATTTAAATGGAGGAAATTTTGTACATTAATTGTGATAAAAGGAACTTCTTTCTTCTAGTGATAGTATTTTTGCACTATTTAATGGGTCCATCTCATAACACACATGCATAATATTTTTGTATAAATATAATATTTCTATATTATTGTTAATAATATTAGTCATATTTAAATATGTAAAATAATTAAAATTTAAGTAATATGAAAATTTTAGTTGATGCAATAAAATTGGAACATATAAGCTGAGAGTTATATTTCACTAGAATCATAACTCTATAATAGTTTCTAAATTATGTGGCATTTCCACATCATTAAATGTGGAAATTTAATAGAGTTGGATTTCAATAGAATTGTAATTCTAATTTAATATAAAATTTAAGAAAATATATAAAAAATAATATTCTTTGAGTGATGTGGCATTTCCACAATATTAAATGTGAAATTTTATTATTAATTTATTTTATATTAGTCTTATTAAAACATTCTATAAGTGTCAATGTTGTTGGTAATTTTATTATACTTTTTTTTTTCAAAAAAAAATTGTGGATTTTCTATTTCAAAAGGTTGGATATGTGAGTTATCTACAAATTATTAACTTTATTTTTAAATTTTGCAATATCTACAATAATTGAAAATAAATAAACTAGTTTTTCATAGCAATGCCACAAATATTCTACAATTATCTCAAATTGTAGAAAATTTATGAAATAATTGTGGTAAAAAAAGCTTGTTTGTTGTAGTGATAGTTTCATAATGATAATTAGAATGAATACGTAAAAATTTAGCATAATGCATCAAAAATTCAACATGTTTTCTACAACAACAAGTTTTGCAATTGTGGTTTATTTTCACATAGAATGTTTTCAATATTTCAAAAAAATGTTGACTAATTTTAATTTCTAGATGATCTTGTTCAAACTTACGAAAAAATTATGTTTGAGTCATATCTAAGAAATGCTTTGGATGTGGTTCGTGATTTGTAGAACCAACTCTCTAGACAATTTACAGCATCTCTTGTATTAGGTGAAACTCTAGTGTTATCATGACAAAATTTAACAACTTCTCTTATAGCATCATATTTATCTTTGTCCTTACATGGTGCTCTAGCAGAAAATTCCCAAAAATTGGTGTTATTGAGTGATTTAACGATATTAAGTCTTTTAATTACTTTCATTAGAGTCTTTCGATTAACTTTCAATATTTGAATTATTTGCATAATCAAATGTTGTTTTTTTATTGATTCACTTATAACACTAGTAGCAAGAACATGATGCACATTATGACTATCCCTAGTGTGTCTCTTGACACCAAAAGTGTGATATGAATCATGAAGATTTTCAACAATTTTAGAGGCTTCACCATGTATATTAGATGTTGTCAATCCTAAGGTGTTTATGTAAGGTCTCATTTTAATCAATTTCATCAAACTAACCAACAACTGACATCTTTGGGAATAATTTAAAATTTCAAAATGATTATCCTAAATTTTAGTGGCTTTTCTTCTTATTTTTTGTTCACAAAGTTTGTCAGACATTGGTTTCAAATTGTTTTGATCAATTTCATTAAAATAATTAGGTTTCTTACATAAAATCCTGGGAGGTGTTTTTGTCAAATTTGGCTTGTCTACAGTTTCAACTTGAATTTTGTGATTCACATTTTCATTGTCTCCTTCAATTTCAAAATCAAATACATCACGAGTATTTAATTCTTCTTCAACATTGACAATAAAAACATCTTCTTCACGTATATATAAATCATCTTTGTTCTTCCCCAACCAAAGCTATGGGAGGTCATTATGGCGTGTAAAAGGTCAAAAACTTCAAATTTTCTCTTCCGCGGAATTGAACCTTGTTGAAAAACTAAAAAACATTTCACAAAACTTGTGTCATCGCGTAGGGGAGACTATTAGCTTCGTAGAAATATTGATTTTAAAGTGAATAGAATAAGATAAATATCATTTTATAATTTTTACTAACAATAGGTTTTTAAGACATTTTTTTCCCTCGAATGCTCATGTCTACGTTTAAGACCACAACTTTTGTTTTTATTATCAAAATATGATCAAACTTATACCATCCCAAGCATGGAAAAATTCTATACACTTTAAAAAATATATTTGATTTCGATATTTTGTTATATAGTTATGGTGGGCAAATGTAAAGCGCTCCGTTTTCTAAATTTTTTCAAACCACTTTCACAGAAAAAATATAAAAAATATTTCTTGAACAAATAAAAAATAAAATACATCCCAAGATATACAACAACATCTAACTTTTCACTAAAGGAAAAAAAAAATTAACAATATTTTGGTAATCCAAATCGCGGGAAAAAAGAGTACAATCTTACAGGACTTTTCAAAAAAAAAAAACAAGTCATATAATTTTTACTGTTTAACATAACTAAACTCTTTCATTTTTAAAAAAAATTAGTTGTTTAGAAACTAGATTTTGGATGTTATGATTCATATTTATATAATTTTAATTTTGAGTGCGCATATTGTGAATAATCCCTATAAGTTGAGATTTTGTTGTTTTTTACAATATGACGTCCACTTATGACCCCTTTTTTGTCATCCAACTTGCTGCACTTACTCCCTTTATTTAACATATTTGACCCACTTCTGATTTATGTCTACAACTTCGTAATTTCTTCACCTTCCTAAATATGTGTGTCACTTTTTATCAATCTTCTTATCTAACATTCAAATGGCTCTGTAAACTCTTCTCAAACCTGAAGTCCCTTGTAGTGCAATGAGTTATTGTAAAATAAATTTAGGTGCCTATTCAATATCATTTTAATTAAATAGAAATAACTTGTCAGCTACATCTTCATTATGTACATTGAAAATACTAATTTTTTTGTTAAAATAAATAACATGAATCGAAACAATCTTACTACCATCATATTTGGAAATAAATATAAAATCATCCTTGGGAAACATGTTGAACTCTAAAAGTTAGTACAATTCATTAGAAAGAAATTGTTTACTCCCAAATTGGATTTATGTGAAATATAAGATTGTTGAAATAAGTACACTAAGGGATGTAAGAGTTAACTAATGGAGAGTATTCTATTTAATTAAATTATGAAATTAATTTCCAATATCATAGAAATGCATTAGTACGAGAAAATGGTGTCATTGGTAAGACATAAAATTGAAAACACATCAAAATGAGTGTACGGATATGATTAGATATGGTTATGAGAAGTTTTAGTTGTGTAGAAAACTTGAATGGGGGGTTCTATAAATTATGATGGTTTCTTTCTCAAGTTATTACTAGAAACTAACTTGGTATGGAACCATAAAACTCGGATAGAACCATATTTTACAACCTCGAACATTTATTATGGTCTTGGACCTATTTAGCTTTTGGATTCATAATTTCCTAATAGATGGTCTACATCAAACTATTTGTCACCATGAAACCCTAATTTTTTATCATGTTTTAAAGCTTTCTAAATATACTTAATCAGGTCTCAAACTGTAACCATGGGTAGGACACCCTATAAAATAAGAATTTGTTGGGTTTTGGGAACATTAATGTACAATTGAAATTGTAACTAATTTTAAGAGGCCTCGAATCACATATGATTTTCCACCAAACATTTCATATCTAAATGAATAAAACTATGACTCAAAAAATCCCTTTGAAATTGCTTGACTTGTGTTGTATGTCATTAAAATACATGGAGAATGGAAGTTTGAGTGCTTGTAGATGAGATGCGTTAATGTATTGACCTAGTAGGAAGCTTTATACCTTTATATGTTACTTTGGTAATGACTGTAGTTGTGTTATGTTTAAATTTAGGGATCCTTGGGTGCATTTTATAAGTTGGAAGTGATTGTGTCAATGCAGTGCTATAGGATTTCTAGGTTAGAAAATAGGTTATTATTTACTTACTTATAGAGGGTTGTGTAGACAATTTATCTAACAAAGGGCGAACTAAAAGAATTATAAGACCAGAAAAAATATTGAAATTAAATTAAAGTTGGATAAAATGTCATTCTAAGACTTTGTAAATCAGCTAAGATTGGATATAATATCTTGACCAAATTCTATGACATTCTGTACAAATAGAAAACATGCAATCTGAATTTTTTAACTTGTCACTGATGTTTTTCTCTAGAATGTTTGCATTGTATTCTCATAATTTGATCAAATATCAATGTGTGAGGATAAACAAGGTAATCAACATACCTTTTAATGTTGAAATCATGAATAATAATGTTACATTTATCATAACAAGATTGTATTGTAAAATCTAGATATTTCAAAGAGAAAATTGCCAACTTTGAGTGTCTAAATTGTTCCCCCGTTTAACTATGAAATGAAATTACTTAATTAAAGTAAAAGATACCTGAGTGTGTAGAATCACTTTATCTTCACTCAGAGTTAATTTTATACAGTCTTATTGTGCTTTGTGTTATCATCCTTCGTGATCAAACCTAAAAAATAAAGTGTAGTGAATGCCCATGATAAAGAATTGAAATTTATCCATATTTTCATAAAAATGTAAGTAAACTAACGTAAAGGAGGAAGTAATACACATTTTTTCCTATAGAGGAAGAGTTTTTGTTATTTTTCTTATATTTAAATATTGATATAGATGACTTTTCCAAAGGATTGGGATGATAAGTCCATAATTTTGTAGAGGAAAAACCAGATCGTTAAGTGAATTCATCCCAACATAGAATTATAAGGAGAGAATAAGAATAATGAAGTGTTGAAATACCCCACTAAGAAATCAGAGCGACGTCAAAGTTATTTATCAACTCTAATATTTTCCCCTTGGAGTGCGAGTGGAAAGGAAAATATTTCTATGTAGAACTTAAACACATATATATATGTTCTATAACCCCATAGACCTCATCGATACCAATGGATATGTGCCCTATTCTATAAAATAAGAATATATAGTAAAAAAAAAATGATTACCCTGTTCCCTTCATATGTTCAACAAAAATGAGTATAAAATATAATGTAATAAAATGTAAATGGACGATGGAAATTCATATCCCCAATATTTCTAAAATTGTACTAGAAACTAAATGTCATGATGGAGAAGTCAATTACTTTATGCCCCATGTAATATTCTAATATTACTGTAACAGATCTTAAACTATTAAAAAAAACTTTAAGAGTAACTAAAAATATGAACTGTTGAGAATGTTGACGAGACTCCACCATGGTAAAAATATGTGGGAGTTTTATGACTATATATAAAATCTTGACCAATCAATATAGTTTTGAATAGATGCAACATAAAGGATATAAAGGAAAGATTTCCAATGTTCAATTGATGAAAGAATTTCTTAATAGGAAACTTTTTCCCAAGGTTTGAAATATATGTTAAAAAATGATCATGAACTTAGGAAAAAATAAGAATATCAAGAGGATCAAATACCTAAAGGGTTGTCCAAGAGACGAGTTTATAAGGTAGATAAACACAAGGAACATTCATTTAACTTCAAAACATAAAGCCAAATTAATGACCAAATAATAATGAATGATAAAGAATCAATGGATCAAAGTGATTATTCAAAATGGATAGGTTGATGTGGAAAATGAGATACAATCATGAAAATTTATTGGTAAAGCAATTAGTCAAACAGAGTACTTCCTAAGTGTCTGGTCAATTAATAGTTTGACACGTAAGATGATCAACAAAATTTCACCACTTATGCCAAGTTCAAAAATGAACAAGACATAAGTAATAACAAAAGGTTGATACGATTTCCACGAAAGGTATCCTAAAAGAAATTTTAAGTCCAATCAAGACGTATATATTAAAAGGTTTGATTGTATGCTTGAATCCCAAGATTTCCAGAATGGATACTTTTCAATCCATGGCTACAATACCATTTGACATATCTGCATATGAATTCAAACTTGGAAGAATGAATGCAAGAAATGAAAATAGCTATCTCCTCCAATGAATAATGCACTAATATGATAAAATGATTATTTCTTAGGTTTTATGTTAATTTAGGTGTAAGTAAAAAGGCTGGATGAGGGTTCCTTATACAACCCAATGGTTTGAAGAAGATTTACATCCTATTACATATGTGATAATAGAAAAGCTATGTTAGTTATGGATAAGCATGGTTTACAATAGGTTGAGTTTTCTTTAGGAGAGTTTAATTTGTCGTTTAGTGACTCCTGGGGAATGAGGGGGTTTATTAATTAACCAAAATGATTAATTAATAGGTGCAAGATTATATAAGCTTTTGAGAGGAATAATTAGTATGGTTTATGTTATGAGAGGATTTTAATCAAATAAATGACATTTTATTGATTAAATAGAAAAGAGAATAATAAGTTAAGAATACTTAATTAATCTAGATAAAAAGGGGAGATTAATTGATTATAAATAATTAATTAATCTAGATAGAAATGGGAGTTGATTAACGGAAGGTCGTTAATTGGCGTCGTTGTTGGATAGAAGAGTTAATTAACTAACATAATGTAATTAATTAATGATGATAGTAGAGAAAATGTGTGATATTGACGATATGTCATCAATTTGTGGGAAATGGTATAATTGGTATAATTTAAGTATTTAAATTTCTTGAGCTAAATTATAGGTTTGTACATACTGGTATAGGAAGACTTTATCTAAAAAATCTTTTCTTAATTTTAAAATATTAGATGTGTCATTTCATCATCCCTTCAAGGTCATACAATTTTAATATCTAACCTATAAAGTGAAAATTATTAATTCAATTATAATTTATATAGCATTTGGTATTATCATAAGTATGCATTGTAAATATCCTTATTAAAGTGCTCAAGGTTATCTTAATTATTCTTAATATAATTCCACATTATTAACAACAACGATCACACAGTTCCAAATATCATAAACCCAACTAAATAATATACATTCTTCCATTACAAAATATTCAAAGGGCCTTGTATTTCCCACTCCTTGTCGACATTGATATTACTATGATATTGCTTACTTTGGATTGGAGTCATAGACATTCTTATTATATTTGATCTTTAGACATTGATAGATGGACATTACTATATTTGATTAGCTTATTTGATAGATATTATGGAGTTTTTAGACTTATGAGATGATGTGATTTAGATGATGGATTATATGCATGGATTGACATATCATTATTTGATGATCTAGAGTTACTATTGTAATGACATCTTAGATTTGATATCTAGATTTATCTAGAAGATTCTGTGGGTTTTGTGATCTTATTGCTAATTGATGAATTGATAGAATTGAAATATTTGGAATTGTGAACAACTAGGGAATTACTTGATTTTAGTGATGATTTAGTTATAATATTTGATGATGTGAATAGATATCTATATGTATCAATTTTATTATCTCGATGTCGTTAATATGGCCACGAGGCCAGAAAGGTATTATTTGCATTTTTGAAGGAAATTGTAACACAACAAGAAAAAGGGAATAGGATACCAACCGTGAAAAAAATTGGGTTATTAGAAATAGGTCAGCTTAGTAAATTATGTAATTGTTTGTTGTTTGTTGTTATTACATTGTTAAGAGGTGCCCATTGGTGGGTGGCCTTGAATGTGACCTTGGGTATATATGTTGTTCTCCCTTTTTGTTTCATTTATTTTGTGAGTATGTGTATTACTCAAGTATTTTGAGTCAAATTTATTATTGTTGGTTAAAGTACTCAAATTAGGTTGATTAAACTTAATTAATTAGTGTAATTTGGGATGCGATCAAAGGGAGTAATTAATGTGAGTATGTGGTTCTTGGTTTGTGTTGGATTTTAAAGGATTTTATTTCTTTTGAGTGTTGTGTGCTCAACCTTGCATGTCAAATTCGGATATGGGATTAATGGCCATTTTTGGAGAGCTATAGGGCAAATTAAGCTTGTCTGACACCTCTTAATTTAACATTCACCCTACCCCTATGGGTTAAAGGATTAAAAAAAGACCTCATTATGTGATTGTTAGACAAAAAAGTGTTATTTATTGCACTTTATGACATATATTTTTAATTTTTTGCTATAGGGTTGTGGGTTTGATTCTGAGTGTGTAAGAGGGTTGTCATTCCCTCAACCACAAATTTACTATGTTTTGGGGATTGCATTTGAAAATGTGATGTGGAGTGGAGGAGAAATGATGTGGCATCCTACATGGAGCCACATCACCTCTGTCTCATCTCTTTTCTATTTATTCTATTTTCTTTGATCATTTTGGGGTTACTTGTTTTATTTGGACTCTTGCATTTTTTTTAGGAGCTTGCTTTCAGAGTGTTTATTTGGATCTTAGAGTTGGATTATGCTTACTTGGACTTGGAAGGACTTGGATCTTGTGGTTGATGATTGGATACTCTTACAATGGAAATGTAGGCACTTCACCCATGTTTTGTTTTGCTGTTTTGTTGTTCATATGCTTGTAAATGGATGATTCTTGCATGCTTGTGATTTTGGGAAATAGAATGGCATTTAGGTTGTGTAGGAGAAAATGGAAATGCAGATATTTTTATGGGATGTATAAAATTATTATTGGGTATTTTAGGATGGAGTTGGGTTAGAGTGTCCCACCTTGTTGATAAGTAAAATTTCAGTTTATGTTGTTTATTTTATCGAGGGAGGCATAAGAGTCTTGTGTGTATGTGATTAATTTTCTTGAAGGATTTAAGGTTGGCACCAAAACCATTTGGTAAAAGGAACGATAACCAGATCGTACCAAGCTAAGAACACAAATGCTAATCAAACACCACAATCAATAAGACGAAAGCAATTCGCAAGAATAACTTTACATAAAACCTTTGCAAACAAATGAGCAACAATATCATATATTATTATGGAACTCAATGAAATACAATGAGAATGGGCCTTTCTTATATAGGAAAGGAATAACAATCTAACAACCAGTCAAGGTCGTAGATCAAGCCATAAATCATGGAAAGAACTAGTCATCAAAGAACTAGTCAAGTCCATAGATTTATGAGAGAACTAGACATCAAGGATCTAGTCAATACCATAGATCAAGGAAAGAACTATACCTAACAACTAGATAATATCTCCTAATATCTAAATAAATAAAAATAAATATCCACACATATAAGTGGGTGAGGATAGATACAATAAAGGTAAATAATGTACCTAGGTGAACATGAGCTAAGGCAAATACCTACTCTAACACCAACCCTAAAGTGAAGTTAGGGGCCAAAATTAGAAGTGGCATGTCCACAGTATGAGTCCCAGAAACTAGGCCTGATGAGGTACTCATGTACAATATATCCATGAAGAAATCTCGAACCAAAAGAAGGAAAGAGAAATAAGAAGAAGAAGAAGGAAGATGTTCTCACGAACACCCCCCAAGAAATTTTTTTGAAACCCGAAGCATTCCACGCAACTCAAGGTACCGAGGTGATGTAAAAGGCTTTGTAAAGATGTCTGCAACCTACTGCTAAGTCTGAAGGTACTCCAAGCAAAGAACTCCATCCTGAATGTGCTACCGAATGAAGTGGATATGTATCTCGATATGTTTGGTCTGCTAGTGATCAACTGGGTTACGAGAAATGTGAATTACACTTTGGTTGTCACACCAAAGTACAGTCAGTGAATCCTGTGGGAATCCAAAATCTGTCAATAACTGGCGAAGCCAAAGAATCTGTTGAATCGCTATAACTACTACCCTGTACTCTACCTCTGAAGATGAAAGTGCAATAGCCTGTTGCTTTTTACACACCCAAGCAACTGGAGAAGAACCAAGACAAAAAAGATAGCTAGAAGTGGAACGCCTATCATCAATAGAAGCTACCCAATCTAAATCTTTATACCCAACCAACTGAGTAGAGCCCCTAGTGTAGTGTAGGCCAAAGTGGGAAGTGCCATGCAAATAGCGCAAAATCCTTTTAGCAGTCTGCCAATGACTACTATGAGGAGAATGTGCAAACCAAGATACAAGCTCTACTACAAATGAAATATCAAGGTGATTATGGGTCAAGTACATGAGACTCCCAACCAACTACCTATACAATGTAAGATCACAAAGTGATGTGGTACATGTGGATGTAAGAGTAACCCCAGATTGAAAAGGAGATGGACTTAGCTTGCAATCAGCCATATTAAAGCACCTAAGAAGATCATGGGTGTAATTTTGTTGACTCAAATGAATCCCTGAATCTATCTGAGAAATCTATAAACCAAGGAAATAATGCAATAGCCCAAGATCTGTCATGTCAAACTATGTAGAAAGATCCCTCTGAATACTCTAAATGTGGGAAGAAGAGCTGTCAGTAAGTAACAGATCATCAACATACAAGACAAGTATCACAATATCCTCAGCGACATGCTGGGGATACACTATTTGATCAGAGTGGCAACGAACAAAACTAGATAGAATAAAATAATCCATCTTCTCATACCAATCCCAAGGGGCTTGTTTGAGACCACAGAGAGACCTTCGAAGCTAACAAACAAGAGAAGAATCCTGAACAATTCTAGCTGGCTACTCCATATATATTTCCTCTTTTAGATATCCATGTAAGAAGGCACTCTTAATGTCCATCTGGTATACAGGCCACCCCTGTGATGTAGCAATAGCAACTACAAGGTGTACAAAATCCATGTTGGCAACGGGTGCAAAATTATTAGAGTAATCAATACCTTCAACTTGTAAAAAACCCTTTGCAACAAGATGAGTCTTATACTTGTCAATAGACCCATGACCTGCATATTTTGTTTAGTATACCCACTTACACCTAACCATCTTTCTTCCTTTAGGAAGAGATACCAAATCCCAAGTATGATTCTTCATCAAATAAGAATAATCAGCTGTCATCACATCATCCCACTCTTGTATCCCATGAGCCTTTGAAAAAAACTGTGGATCCTTAGAAACTACCTGACATAAAAGTACAGAACCTGTAGAATGTGCATGATGATGCCTAGTGGGTGGAAGATCCTCTATGAAAGGTGTTGCCTCAAAAATTGTAGTACGATCCCACTTAGGCATAGTGATAACATCAGTGGGAATAGGATCCTCAATGGCATCTATAACTTCCTCATCAATCTCCTCAAATAAAATATCCTCAAGATGAGATGAAGAAGAAGAAGGAATGGAAGAATATGAAGAATCATGAGGAGCGAAACACTCATCAAACTGAACATGTGTTTGAAAAAGAACATCATGTGTATTAGGATCTAAAAGACGATAAAATATCATGTCCTCACAATAACCTACAAAGATCAAGGGTTTACTCTTCTTATCCAAAGCTTTCCTTTTCTTCCTTGGCACAAAGGCCCAAGCATGGCTCCCAAAGACTCAAAAAAATGAGACATTTAGCTTAGTGTTGGACCAAGATTCCTTTGGAGTTAAACACTCAAGTGCTCTGTGTGGTGTGTGATTCTGAATATAGTTAGCACAATTAACTACTTCTGCCCAATAGATAGGAGGTATATCTCTAGAATTCATCATACAGTTAGCCATTTCCTTCAAAGTTCTATTCTTCCTTTCTGCTAATCCATTTTGTTGTGGAGTACGGGGAATAGAATGCTAGTGAATAATGCATTGATTTTCCAAAAATTGAGAAAACTCATTTCTGAAGTACTCCCCCCATTATCAGTGCGAAGGTTGTTCATGCTACTAGAATATTGTTTCTCGACCAAAGCCTTGAAGAATTTGAAGTGTGAAAAAACATCACTTTTGTACTTGAGAAAATAAACCCAAGTACGCCTCGAGAAATTATCAATAAATGTAAGTGCATAGTTAGCTCCATTGAAAGATGAGGTAGGAGAAACCATCAAGTCACTATGCACAAGCTCAAGTGGTGAAGAAGATCTCTTAGACAAATTCTTAGGAAAAGGATCTTGGTGTTGTTTCCCTAATGCACAACCATGACAAAATCCCTCAAGACAAGAAACTCTAGGAAGATCATCTACCATACCATGAGTGCTCAACTCCTTCAAATATCTTTAATTGAGATGTCCAAATCTTTCATGCCAAATCTTACTCTCTGAATATGAATAAGAAATAAATCCTGTCCCTATAGAAGAAGTGTCATCAAAACCTTCAAAGTGATATAGTCTTGAACTATGATCAACAATACCTTGAGCAACAAGTGAAAAAGGATCCAGTAAAGTTCTTGCTTCTGCCCCATGTGGTGTAAAACTCATTGTTTTCCCTTGAATAGAATGACAAATTTGATATAATGAAAGCAAATTTGTAATGATGTTAGGAACATATAGTGCATCTTGGATATTTCCACCATCAATTTGTATATCACCTTTTCCCTCAACATAAAGAAAGGAAGAATCTCCAATCTCAATTTTAGAAGTAGAACTCAAACCTAGATAAACAAAAGACTCCTTGGAAGAAGTCATGTGATGAGAAGCACCAGAATATATAACCCAATTGTCTGCAAGTGGTGACTAATATCTTCCAACAACATTAAGTGCTTTTCCATGTTGATTAAAAGGAGCTGGAGAAGAGAGAATTTTTTTGTTTCTTGACTGCATCCTCTAAGGCTTGCATTCGCTTATAACACCTATTTTCTTCATGATTACTACCCCCACAAAAAGAGCATGAACGGCTAGACTTATTCTTGGATTTAGAAGACTCCTTGGGTTTTGAGTTGTTTTCTTTTGGTTTAGGAGCATTTTGAGATGGAGAAGGTGTGGATTTGGTTTTACTCGTTGGTTTTCACTTGCCCTTAGGATTAGATGTAACTAATTCCTTTTGAGAGGTGGAAGACTCAAGGTTAGATAATTTGGATTCTTACCTAGTAAGTCTTTCACAAAATGTTTCTAAGTTAGGAATTTTGAAGCTGTCACCTAAGGCATCCATGCTAGAGAAAAAGGTAGAAGTAATAATCTGGAATGATCCTCTCAACTTGGATAGAATCAAGTAAACACACTCTTCATCTTTCTTATCTCTTCCACTTCCCTTCAACTGTGTCAATAAATGCTTAAACTTGGTAAGATAGTCTATAATTATTGGAAAATCTTCAGGATTAAGAGAGGTGATCTCAATTTCAAGTTGCATAGCTCTCATATGATCCACCTTACCAAATAAATCCTCTAATTTTTCCAAATGAAATAAAATACTGTCACTTACATAAGCTCCTATCAAACCCATACACTCATAAAATTTGCACTGGTACTGAAATTTTTCATATTCTCTAGTGAACACTGGTTGTTCTTTAGAAGTTAAAGGCCATAATCCTTTATACTTAATTATTGTTTCCATTTCTTGGTTTCCATGTGTGGTAATTATGTGTTGTTAATGGCTCAACATGAGTTAATGTAGAATTATATGCCATCTTTAAAAAAATCACCAAAAGAAATGGAAGAACCAAGTAATGCAACAAGACCCCCAAGCAATGCAACAAGATCCGCCCCACATTTTGGCACTTTATAATGAGTGCGTGTTACAATATGGCACTTTATAATTATAGTGTGATTCTCAAAATAAATATTTCCAATGGAAATAGCATAAAAAAACTACCCACTTTTGCAAAAAACAGCACTCAAAACCGAGTTACTGATCAAAAGATAAAAGGTTTTCAATATTATGCTCTACTATTTATTTTAGTTTCCACTAAAATAGAATAAAGCCTTCACCACACAAATAAAATGAAAGGGGGCTGGAATTAAGCACCTACTAGTAGGAATCACAAGCTTTAAGCCCTCATATGACCATAGAATATGACCAGGGGCTAAGGATTTCAATGGGTGTGAAACTTACAGATGGATGCCAATAGCAAACTCCATCTCTGATACCATAAACGGAACGATAACTAGATCGTACCAAGCCAAGAACACAGATACTAATCAAACACCAAGATCAATAAGATGAAAGAAATTCGTAAGAATAACTTTACACAAAACCTTTGCAAACAAATGAGCAACAATATCATATATTATTATGGAACGAGCAATGAAATACAATGAGAATGGGCCTTTCTTATATAGGCAAGGAATAACAATCTAACAACCAGTCAAGGTCGTAGATCAAGCCATAAATCATGGAAAGAACTAGTCATCAAAGAACTAGTCAAGTCCATAGATTTATGAGAGATCTAGACATAAAGGATCTAGTCAATACCATAGATCTAATAAAAGAACTAGTCAATACCATAGATCAAGGAGAGAACTATACCTAACAACTAGATAATATCTCCTAATATCTAAATAAATAAAAAGAAATATCCACACACATAAGTGGGTGAGGATAAATACAATAAAGGTAAATAACGTACCTAGGTGAACATGAGCTAAGGTAAATTCCTACTCTAACATTTGGAGGCATAAGTAGATCCCCATTTCCTTTCTCTTTCTTGGCTTGAATTTAGAGTCTTTTTGTAAAGAAACTTGTCTATTGATATGATTTTTGTTATTTTTCTTACTGTGTTAGCTGTTTTGTTTTAATGATGATTGTGGAAGACATGTAAAGTTACCAATGGTTGTCTTGTACCCTTTATTATTTCATTGTTGGGGCTTGGGGGCTAATAAGAAAGAAGAATTTGTTTCCACATTGGATTATTGGTTTGGTGGAGAGTGTTGTCTACTACCCTATTTTTTTGTTCTTTTTTGGATTATGAGAAGATAGTTGAGCCCAAGTGAATAATTTGTCATAGTTACAATTGAAGGAAATGAATAAAGATACTACCTTCATAAAAAAAATACAATTTGTCTCCACTTAAGTGGAGGGATTGAAATTTGTACTTTTAAGATTTTAAACCTTTTCTAAATGTGTTAAAAATGGTTGATTTGTATTAAGATTTAAAAATGTATGCATATTGGAAAATAAGCAAAGGAAAATTGTATTTATTACTATGAGAACCCTTTCAACTTATAAACTCTACCAAGAATGTTTTGAATGAAAACTTCTATTTTAAATCATTTATTTATTTTTAAAAAACTAAACTTTATCAAACCATGAATTGGATAGATAAAGTAAAAACTTTAATGTGGTTTGAAAAATGAAATTTAATCTCTCTAAATCAAAGCTTATTATCAACTTAAATTATTTCCTCCAAGTTGTGATTTGTGTCATTTAAAAAGATTGATGTTCTTTTTTTTAAAATACACTTGTTTGCTTGAAGTGAATATCATTTACTCCATTGCAAAAGAAAGGAAATTGTTCTTATTTTTATTTTAAAAATAGGCATATTAAAAAGGTTGAAATTTTAGTTACATCCCATATTTTGTTGTAACAAAGAAGGTAGGAGTTTGGATCTTTATTTTTTTTTGAAAAAGAGATCTTCTCCTTGAAAATTTATGTAAGGTTGAATAAGGAATTTTAGTAGTTTTTCTAATTCTACTCTGATTTTTTTAGCTAAAAAAGGATGATTACCTTGCCTTATATGTCACTATCCCATTCAAATCAACTTGATAATTTAAGATAATCAAGAAAAAAACATGAATTTATATTTGTAATTCTAACTATGATTAATTCTATGATTTGTTTTTATAAATTTATATATATTGAACATAGTATAACTATATATTTATAGGGTTTAATAAAAATAATTGCATTGTATAATATATATATATATATATATATATTAACACCAAAACAAAGTTTGTTGAAATGTGTTTAGCTGCGGGCGGTTGTTTATTGTTTTATATGTATTAGTTTTGGGTCTTGGGGGGTGGAGGTCACCGAATCCACCCCCATCCCATATTATATGGGATGGGGGTGGGGCTCGTGAACTAGCCCCATGCACTAATATATAAAACCCCCTCTAAAAAATAAAACATTGTCATTGTTTAATAAAACAAGCAACCCATTTAAAATATATGCAGTCTGATTTTTGTTTTTAATAAACTTTTGGACTCATCTTTCGAACAAATTAAAGGTACATATATTGTTTCAAGCTTCGTCATGTTACCTATTTTTCAAGTTGAGCTCATGGTCTCAATTTTAGAGGAAGGGAATGCTATCTATATATATATACCTATATCATATATTTATATATCGCTATACATATACAGCTGGTTACACACACACACACAGGACATTTCTTTTCACACACACACACACACACACACACACATATATATAGGTATCTATATGTGTGTATATAGTGCATATATATATGCATATATATATATATATATGATATCCTTCCTCATATATATATATATATATATATATGTATGTATGTTTTTGATAAGAAATAAAGTTTTATTGTCAGACGTGATCTACTTGATAACTTTTAAGCCCCTCGAGAATTCAATGACTCCATTCCCAATGGATGAGGTAGTAAGGCACTGGTATGTTTAGCTAGCAGGAAACATGGTTTTTTCAGAATCACCAAAACTGTTTGTATTTCAACATACATCTTGTTAGAGGTCAAATCGAAGTTTTATTTGATCTTCTAGTGTAATCATTGAACTGGTTAGGTTGGAGTGATAATGAGGTTTTATAGGAAAGGATGGTATAATTTATTGAGAAACCCTTCAATCTCTTTCAATTGTTTGAAATGTCAATCCTCCTCCTGAGATGTCAATCTTACATCAACATCAGTCTCCATCAAAACTCGTTTAACCAAACCTTCATAAACTAATGCAAAACCCTAAAAACAAGGTGAGAAAGACAAGCTAGGTTGAAGACCCTAAACATCCCAAAGAGAACAAAGGGATAGTCCATCCCATTAATTTTAAGGAGGTTTCTTCATTGTCATAAAATTTAGTTTTAGATTTAATCAAGGTAAATTGGATTCTTTACTTTAACAAATAATATTTTTGTTCCGTACCTAAAAGTGTGTTGAGTTCTCCACAATCAGTTGCGTGTGCTTGCCACATATACAGTATAGAGGTGTGGAACGCAAAAGTTAGGTGGTTAGAGTAAGAGTCACATTAACCTTGAGATTCATTTATTTCATAAGTTCTTAATATCTATGTGATCCCACAGAAGCCAGTTATATACATAATTATAGAATGATTCTACCTTCAGAAAACTTGGTCTAAAGATAATGTATTCAGTTGTATAGATAGAAACTAGTCCACCTTTGTAAAAGAATGATGCGAACCAGGACATGAAACTTATAGATCATCATATTCTAGAGTATGAAAGGAAACTTTTTGTAAAATATGTCTACAGCTATGGGATGTCTCCTAACTTCTCAATCTATTTAATGTGTTTGGACCTTTTTATTGTGTCACTGTCGATAGCGAAAATTGGATTGTTCATCATTGGGTGTTGTATGTTTCTTTGTTTTCTATGTTATTCACCATCATTATGTCAAGATGTTTGAAGAGTTATTTGTAGCCATTGTGACCACCTTTGGTGTCAATTCTGCACATTAAAAATAGATAGTACAGAAGGAATGCAAAATATAGAGGACCATATACTTCTGCTATGAGAGAATATTTTCATTTCCATAATTCAGTGGGCATTAAACAAATAAAAATTGTTAATGAATATGTGTGTGTGTGTGTGACCTTCACTGTGTGTGTCTAACTATGTTCTCTTATGTGTGTAGTGTGTGTGTGTGATCAAGTGAAATAGATCATGTCATGTGTGTCAATCATGTGTGTGTGTAACATTGTGTGTGTACACCCTTAAAATGTGCATGTGTGTGTGTGATGTGTGTCATTAAGGAATGGATTAGAAGGTCATGAGAAAAATATAAACTTTAAAAAATAGTCCATAGAAACATTCCTAGGAGACAAAATAGGGCTTTATTATTCAGGAACCCACGATAAAGAGTGCCTTGAATAGTAAGCACATAAAGCACTTAAAATGTACCATAAAACCATATTTTATAGTGAGTCTTGGTCATATCTTGAAAGTACAATTATAGTCTTAAAATTACAATTTTTAGAGTATTCTTAAAATAACAGTTATACTAGTAGGTACATATCTTTTATAGTTAGTGATCAGGAATCTGTGAACCATAATTTTTTTACCAGAACAAATACTTCAAATTGACATAACATACTATGAGATCACTAAGGATCAATATTCATCATGTTATCGAGGACTATGAAGGCATTTCCATTAAGGAGAATGCACATATTTTTGCAGAGTCTAGGTAAGATAATGATCATCATAAAAATTATCACACAAGATACATCCATAGATCAAAAGGAAAATAGAGATGAAGCTTAGTTCTGTATGGAGTGAAGGGACAAGCTAGAAGATAAGGTTTAAAGTGGTTATTGAAGCCTAGAAGAGGCTTTTAGTTTTGCATTTTTGGATGTTCTTTTATTTTAGAAAGCTTAAAATGACATATAATATTATTTAAGTTATTCAGATATTGAAATGGTGTTTGATCTTTACATTGTACTGCATGTATATGCAAAGGGATACCCACATCCTATGAGGTGTATCAATTGTATATCTATAGAAGGGTAGGATCGGAGAAGAGATAGAAATTATTCTTGAATTGTGCATGGATAGGGTGGAATTCTTCTAGTTCTCACATGTGTATTTAGGCATGGTCTAAGTAGGAGTTTCACAACATAATTTATGTGACTCATGTTTCAGTTTTTAAATTTATTGAGATATGTCAAAACCATCCTGGTAAGGATTCCATTTGGGTGGGTTTGATCTATCAGTACATTTATTGTATAACATTTTCTGAGTAAGATGTTAGATTTGTAATATTGACATCTATAGTGAAATGAAGTACATCATTTATTTATTAATGATAAATAGTTATTTTTAAAAGGGACTATACCCTTGATATCAATTCCTCGATCAAAATCTTAAATTTAACTGTTGTAACCAAAATAACAAGTGATCCAAAATCCATATTTTACACAAAAAACCCTTTCAGATCAGAAAATATGACTGCCATGATAAGTACCAAAACCACCATCATACCCATAACATGAACCTTTCAAAAATCCATAACAATATCAATATGACTAATACTTAATAGTTGTTTACGACCAAGGTAATGTGATAATCTTATCTTCTTGTTTTTGAACCATATAATGGAACATTCCACACATAGTACATATCTGTAGAAGAATAGTTGAACCATTTTCGATGTGTTTTCGGCTGATATGTATTGTTTGAACAAGAAACCATCGTCAATGCGAATTCTCCCACTTATCCTTTCCTATGAAGATCTGATGCCCATTAATTATCAGCCATTGCAAAGCTTAATCCAACCATTCTCTAAATAACTCCCCAAATGATTGCTATTGTTCCCAATTCCCCTGATCTCACATGCATCTCTTTGTGGGGAATTTAAGGGACCGTTTCTCAAAAAATTGTCAAAATCAAGTCCTTAGGTTCACCCAATTCACCCCTCCTCCTCCAATCTAAAGATCTTGATTCCACTATGGTTAGAATTCTCATTTTTCATTCTACCATCGCGTAGATTAGTGGCAGCCATTTCCCAAAGAGAAACATCTTCTACTTGATAGAATTCATGTAGGCATGCCTTCTAGGGAGTGGATTTCTAAAGGTTACAGTTCCAACATGTTTCATAGTTGGAGCACTTTTAGCTCTATGCATGAGATGGAAGATCCTTTGAATTATCAGCCTCAATAAGAATTCTTGTGCACAGGATGAGAGGTTATCAACAATCATTAAGTGTTAAGAGTCAAGTATTAGTGTGGATACTACCCACACGCATTTCCTATGGATATCAGACAAGTTAGTGATTCATCAAAGCTTGCAAAACCAGGTAAAAAGAGGAAGTAATCAATGATCAAGATAAAGTTGAATGGGAGAAAGATTCAGATTGAAAGAGAGTGTATTGCAGCACTTGACAGTGCCGACACTGAGGGTTCTTATTATGATTTGGAATATTGCATTTGAAACCCGAATAGTTACCCATAGAACTCTGATAATTTTTTCCTTATCAGCATATGGATTCTTCCAGCATACAGAGAATCTTTTTACTAAGCTTCCTCTTGGATTTAGAAAAGGTAGAGATCTAACCTTCCCTCTAAAAGTGTAGATCCTTTCTTTGGAGATCCATTCATGTAGGACAGGTAGGCTAGTTTTAGAGGACTATATAGCAGAACAGTTTTGTGCCCAATTCAAACCACATGATTTGAAGTTATAGATGGTTTTGATCTTTCTTGGCATATCATGTATATTCAATAAAACTAAGGATGAAGAAACAAAATTAGTCATGATAGACGATAAAAAAATCTATGTGTAGTCTAGTCTAATTTTCGAATCAGGTTTATAAAATCATGATCAAGAATGAAAAGGAAATTATGTAATACTGACACAGATCAGAGCAATCAGACATACAAGCCTTGAAGGAGACCATGTTACATTACTGGTATAATTACCCATAGTTTAGAAAAAGTATTTTTTAAAAGTACGCAAATATAGTGTCTTGAACATGATTAGCTGTAATATTGTTAGACATTTCATGTTCTCAACCATCTTACCATAAAAACATAATTTTCGAAGGAAGCTTGAAGATTGGACTCATCATGTCTCTCATAGAGTCAACTTTTGGGTTAATATCTTGAGATTAACATTGAAGGTACAAATCTTATTTGGAGCTTCATCATTTTACAACATTATCCATAATAAGAACCTCATGGCCTGAGTTTTTGAAATCAAGGAGAAAGCAATTTTTCAGATATGCCTATCTTCAGGATTTGTTTATTATCACTAAACAAGGGAGGAACCACGTAGGAGAGAATTTACAAGTATGGAAAATATTTGAAGTGATTTTCATTACAAAATGATACATGTTTATAAAGAGGTTAGACGCAACCATAATCAGGTGGAAGATTCAAAAAATTAGGAAGGTTAAGACAAATAAGAAAAAATAGTCTAATAATATTTATTATAAGTACGTAGACTATTCTAACATTCCCCCCCCCCCCCCCATTACTACATTATTCTTAAAAATGTCACTCCATGAATCAGCTTCAAATTTAACCTTTTCTAAGAGCCTTGGTGAAGAATATCATCTACCTATACTTCTATGTAGGGATAGTGCTGGAGCTGAATGTGGTGGTTCAAGACATTCTCTCGAATGAAATTGAAATCAATCTCAATATGCTTTGTTCAATCATGAAAGAATAGGTATTTTGCACAAGATTTAAGACACTTTGATTGTCATAATATAGAATAGGTGAATGTTCTCTTCAAGTATTCCTCATATCATCCAAAATATGACGATAAACATTTTGCTTCACACATAGTTGCTCATGTGATGTGATATTCTGTCTATATAGATGAAATAGAAACAACACTCTTCTTCTTGCTTTATCCACGAGACGGGTCTAGATCTGAGATGAAAAATATAACATGTGGTTGAATTCTTATCATCAAAATATCCGGTGTGGTCCAAGTTGACATATCCTTGTAAGAATAATTGATCATTCTTCTTATATTCTAGACCATAATCAACTTGTACCTCAAACATACCTCAATACATGCTTTGCTGCTAGTCCAATGAGATTGCTTTCAGATCCTGCATGAACCTAGAAAGATAGCAGATGGAAAAGCATAGAGTCTAGTTTTATATATGTCAAGTAGATGAGCCCTTCCAACATAAGTTTCATGTGGAGTTTAGCATCTACTTGAGGTGAGTCCTAGAATCTGTGAAAGTTACAAAAAATTTTCCATGGGAGTGGATATAAGTTTACAATTTGACATTCTGTACTTTTCCAAGAATGTCTTGACATACTGTTATTTGGGAGACAACTAATATGATTCTTCATTTTCCATATCTATTAAGACAAGAAAGTAACGTAGTAGCCCCAAAACTAAGTAACATGTCGAAGGTTATTTTGAGGTCATTCGTCACAATATCAACATGATCTTCTGAACTGCTATTGATCACAAGGTCATTCACAAATACAAATAAAGAATGAAAATTTCTTTTACCAAATTCTTTTATGTACAAATTTGAAGCCGAGGGGCTGCAAGTGAAACCATGTTACATAAAGGTTATCATCTATCTGGATGTACCATGGCCTTTGAGCTTGTTTAAGTCCATACAATGGTTTGAAGAGACGACATACCATTATTAGGCATGATTCTTCATCAAAAAATCCTTTAAGTTAGTTCATGTAGACTTGTTCGTGTCAGATGAACATTAAGGAAAGCACTCTTGACATCCATCTGCTTAAATTTTCCATCCCTTCTATGTTGTCTAGTGCACAAACAAATATAATGGTATTGATCTTCGTAGTGGGTGATAAAGGTTTTTTTTATAATCTATGCCCTCTTTCTAATCATATCCATTCTGCTACAAGACATGCATTATATATTTTTTGATGGATCCATCTACCTTATATTCTGTTCTTGAAAACCCATTTGAAGCCTATGGGTTTCTTTCCTACAGGAATATTGATAAGTTTCTTGTGTTTTATTGTACATGAGTGAGTCATATTCAGCATCCATGGCTTGCTTTCCACTGTGGTTGACTGATTACTTCATGAACATAATCTGGATTTGAGCTATTAAATCAGTGTACTCATGAGTACAACATTTTACCTCATTTCTTGTTCTGACTTCTCATTTTGACTCCTGATGAAGTATTTGGGAGTTGTTTTTCAAATGAGAGTCTTTGATGGTACTTTGTACCCACTTCAGGACGAGAAATCGACTGCTATTATGAGAGAGAACTTGTTGACGTGAGGGTGGATATGGAGTAATATTATCCAGTCTCTCCAAGGTAAACATATAGATCCCCTTAGAGTGAATTTCTTTTCTCTGAGTAGTTTCCTCTTTCTCATCACTCTGACTAAGAGACTAGTCAATGAGAGGGTGGTTAGTGATAATGGATCTTATGTTCTACTACTACGGAGTCAAATGATGACTTGTCATCACAAACCACATCTCTGACTCTCGTATATTTTATTCATCTCAGGATCCATGCGCTTGTACGCCTTCAAGGTAATTTTATATCCCAAGAAGGATGCACACGAGTGTTCTTGGTTCTGATCTTCTTTCTCTTCTGA
Source organism: Taxus chinensis (assembly GCA_019776745.2). Classification (NCBI taxonomy): domain Eukaryota; kingdom Viridiplantae; phylum Streptophyta; class Pinopsida; order Cupressales; family Taxaceae; genus Taxus; species Taxus chinensis. The sequence goes on from CM034152.1 coordinate 633,283,366, forward strand.
TGATGGGACATGCATATATCTTGTGCAACAAAACACTCAAAAATGAGAAATTTGATTGGCTTTGTACCACTCCATACCTCTTCTGGAAATTTATCCTCGTAGAATCTTTTTCGATGCCCTATGTACAGAAGATATAAAACATATCTATACTTGTTCAGGCTAATAGCATTCCTTCTAGCTTTGTTGTTGTTAGCATGTAGTCAATCCATCTCCATCACTATGTGATTATCGTTGATTAACAATTCCATTCTTTTTGGGGTGTGTAAGGGAGAAATCAAGTGTTGCTTAACACCTTGATGTTTCAAGAATGCCAAGAACTTATTTCATGTGAATTCCCCCCCTTGATCTGAGCATGAAGTAGATGAAGAGGTTGGTTTGGTCTCCTTTCATAACACATGATTATAGAAGATTTGGAAATGTATGAAGGGCCTCAGTCTTCTTGTTCAAGAAAAACACCCAAATCATTGTGGGATTATTCATCCAATGAATAATTGAAAGTACTTGGTAGCCTAAAAATGATGCAGGTAGACAACCCATTTGGGTTAGTATGAACTACCTCCAGATGTTTCTTGGCATGGAAATTACTTGTCCTGAAACTGAACCCCTATGTTGTTCTTCCTGCAAGACAGACAGGGAAAATAGGAAAGGAAACAGGAAAACTTTTGAAGTACATGTACCATTTATTTTGAGCTCAAGTAGTGTAAAGATCCAACCAAAATAGGTGACCATATCTAGTAATGCTAAAGGGCACTATAATTCTATTGTAGAAGTAGATAAATATAATGCAAAAGATGAAACAATATCTATAGAAAATAACTTATATTTTACAAATGCTCTATCAATTATCCATACCTTGTCTTGCATGATCAAACATAATTTTGTGCCATTTTGGACAAGAAATTATACCTTTAGATGATGATTCTATAGCTAAGTTACTGACAGGAGGTCTCTGGTCAAGCCATGAACATATAGTACCTTTGTAAGTGTACATTTTTATGGTCCTAGATGAATGGTGACTCTTCCTATTCCTTCTGCAACATACTCTTTGTCATCATTTATCCTTACCCGATCACCAGTGGGTTGTTTGTCTAGTGAATCAAAGAGTGCCTTGTCACCTGACATGTGCTTACTTACAACAAAGTCTATCACCCAGACTCTCTTCATGGTTTGTGAAGTCTAAGAGACAAGTACAAGATTCTTAACACAATGGGACTCCTTTTAATGTCTCCTCATCAAATTCATCATCTTCTTCTTGGGCTGCAAGATGTCCCTTGTGTTTTCTCCAGCAGGGATGTCATTTGGAATTTTGAAAATCTTCACACCCAGATGTGCTTGTATGCCTTGAAGACCCCTGTTTCAATCTATTGTGCCAGCAGTGATTAATGTCGTGAGTATTGGTTCTGTAAATGTGACACGATCTCTTTGACTTTTGATCTTTCTGTTGCTTTTTGGGTTGCGCTGGATTTGGCTTCTTTGGGGACCTTTCCAATTCTTCTAGCCATGGTAATGCTTTGAGAACAAGGCTTTGTCCTGAGACTCCTCATGCGATGAAGTGATGGCCTCTTCCTGCTGCAGCAAATTCACAAGCTCTTCGAATGTCACTATTTTTTTAGACACATTCAGTGTCATAACGAACACTCAGAATTGAGAAGGGAGTGCTCTCAAGGTGATTGCGATGAGAATTTTATCGTCCACCATTTCATTGCGCACTAATAACTCTGATCTCAACTCAACCACGCCATGCAAGAATTCCTCCACTTTCTCGTCTGACCCCATAGAGAGGGTGTGCAAATTTTACTAAAGATGCAGTATCTTCATTTGATTTTGGCTTCATAAATGGTTGCCAACTTTTCCTAGGCCTCCTTGGGTTTCTTTGCATTCCTAAAATGTGGTTTCACATCATCACTGATACTGAGCATTATCAGCTTCAAGGCTTTAGCACTAGCCATTTCATATTTTATTAGTTCATCAGGGGTTGTGGGAGCGGGCACAGACCCTGTGACAATTCCCCATATTCCTTCAAATTGAAGGATTGTCTTCATTTTTATCTTCCATGCTACAAAATTGGACCCTTTGAGCAACTGAGCGTTAGAAAAAAGTAACTTCGAAGTAGACATCGTAATAAAAAATGTATTTATTTGTTTGAAGATTTATTACAATTTTGACTCACTTACGAGAGTTACTTGCTCATAGATGCTCGCAATATTTGCGTGCTGTGAGATCGCGATGCTTTGTAGGGAATTATTCTTCATTATCATAGTCGGTGTCATACCCGGCTTCTAATTCTTCCCATACTACTTTTCTTGGGAGCTGACATCGAAAAGAAAGTATTCAAGAAGTCCTTCTCAAACTAGCTTCTCGAATGTAAGATTCCAGGTATTTTGAAGCTCGTTCAGGAAAGCAAAGTAGAACCTAGAGCTCTCAGGAGATTATTCACGGTGTTCTCTTGTTGGCGAGTTGATATTCTAGGTTTCAGCTATGGTGACCGTGTTGTTGACGCTCTCAATCAAGTTTTCTACACTCGACATTCGGCAAAGTGTTGAAGTATCTCCAAGTTTATTCTCCTTATGTTGTTCTACCTTTTCTCGTAGGGAAACAAATGATATGCAGCCTTTGGTCTATTCTTTTCCATTCCCTTTCCTTGTTTTTAGGAAGATGGAATTCTTTTACCATGCGCCATCACTTTTCCATGCAATAGTAGATTAATACCTAGTTTTCCACGCAGCCTTCATCCACACTAATCTATGTGAAAAAAATGCATGTTGTCTCTAATGTCCACGCATGTAATTTTAATTATTTGACAATGAATAATTAATAGCTCTGCGTAAATTTATATGCTGGTATTTGGCAACATCTCCACCCAGCAGGTTGGGCAATTATTTCTTCTTCCACTCACGTGAAGTTTCAACACAAGCATCACACACCAAACTACGAAGCCAAATTCTTCCATGCAGCTGGAGAAAACCTTCATGCTGGAGTCGCGTTTTGTTCTTCCTCATGCCCAATCATTGTAGACTCTTTCCACGTAGGAGAATTTACATCCAAATAGCCTCCTTCCAATTTCAACTCGCACTAGGTGAGCAGGACACTCCAACTTCTCCACACAGGTTCTAACTTCCACGTTTTTTTTCTTCCTTCACGCAGGTTTCAAAGATAGTAGCAGTAGTAGATGGAATTCAATTTCCCACGCACAGTACACTCTAACTCCTCTTCCTCCACATAGCAGGTGGATAGATACTTTTGTTTTAGAACAGAAAACAACAAAAACATCCGCTGGAAAAAAAACATTCTTTTTAAAATGTCCACATTTTAAAAACAAAACATTTTCTCTTTTCTTGTGAAGGTTTTAACAAACAATTTTTTTTTTTGTTTCTTTCCACTCCACACATAGCTCTAACTCGCTGATGGAACAATCCTTCCTCCACTTAGGCTTCTAGGAAATTGAAGACTATTTCCACGCACAAGCAGAGATCAAGAATGCTCTTATACCAAACTATAAGATATAGAAAGGAGAGAAGAATGTGGAGTGAAGTACTCTACAGACACTTATTTTATTATACAGAAGTGCATACAATATATAGGAGAACTAATCAACTACATTCCCCTAAACTGAAGGAGGAAGATTTGGATGAGGAGAGAGAATAATGGAATACACCTAGAAGGAGAAAATAAAGGGATAAAATAGAACATTCTCTCCTAAAAATATAGGCTATTCAACGTATGCTAACACTGGAGAAGTGTGCATTCTTCCAGACAGAGGTTTAGTACTTGGGCCACATTATTTGAGGGGAATTTATTGTATTTGATCCTTCCAAGATAATAGTTATTATGGATTCGCCAACACCTACTAGTGTGACCGAGGTGTGCAGTTTCTTGGGATTGGAAAGTTAGTACATGAGGTTTGTTTAGGATATATCTTGGATTACACATCTTATCACTTCCCTTCAATGGAAAGGGAAGAAGTTAATTAGGTCAGATAGATGTCGTCATGCCTTTAGGACACTAAAGAAATTTCTTATGACAACACCCATTCTAGTAGTGTCAGATCCACAGGAAAATTTCTTTCTATGCACTGATGCTTCTTTGGCAAGTATATGAGGTGTATTGATGCAAGCAGGCCATGTACTAGCCTTTGATTCTCACAAAATCAAGGATTTTGAGCTCATTTATTCCACGTATGACCTTGAGATTGCAGCAATTGGGCATGCCTTGGTTCAATGGAGACATTTCCTTTTAGGCAAGAGGTTCATTCTCAGGACATATCACTTAAGAGTTCGTCACCTCTTCATACAATCCAATCTCAATGCTCGTCAGTGGCATTGGATGGAGTTACTTTCTGAGTATGAAATGCATATAAATAATGTAAAGGGGAAGGAGAATGTGGTTGTGGATGCCTTGAGTCATCGGAGACATTTGGTTATTGATATAAAAGTTGGTATGGACTTGAGGACAAGGATTTTCCAAAACCTTCAACAAGACAACTTCTACCTCTCAGTCAGAGTAGATATCGAGTTTTAGAGACCCCTTGAGGGGAATTTTTATGTATCTTCATTGGAGGAAGATGGTCTTGTTTGGTATAGAGGACGGATCTATATACCCAGATATGGAGGATTGAGGAAATATATCATTGTTGAGGCACATTGTGTACCCTGTTTATACCATCGAGGGGTTGAATAATATGTGCCAGAAGGTGAAGGTCAAGCATCAACATCCATATGGCCTTTTATATCCTCATGCCATACCGGAGTGGAAATGGGAAACAATTTGCATGGATTTAATTGTAGGGATACCTACGTTGAGATACCACCATGATTCCATTATGGTCACGATGGATAGATTAATGAAATTGAATCTTTTTTATCCAGTGAAGACCACCTATACAGCCAATGTAGTGGCACAAATATATCTGGATGAGATTACATTATACTACACGGGATTTCATGGAAGATCATGTATGACTACGATCCCTTGTACACCTCTCTCACTTTTGGACTACCACGTGGTATGCTCTCGGGATGAAGATCAACTTTAGTATAATATATTACCATGAGATAGATGGACAGAAAAAGCAGATGAATAGAATCTTGGAGGACATGCTTCATATGTACGTCATGGACGATCAGTCAAGGTGGAAGGAGTACTTGTACTTAGTGGAGTTTTCCTATAACAACATTTTTTAGAGTTTAAATGGTATGACTCCATTTTAGGAACTATATAACAGGGAGTGCAGGACATCGCTAAGTTGGGACACATTGTAGGATAGGGCATCTCTTGGGATGGATTCACTATAGGATATGGAGTAGCAAGTTTTCATGATTATTCATAGATTACAGGAGTCTCGGGATAGACAGAAGAAAAATACAGATCAATAGAGGAGAAATCATAGTTTTGAGGTGGAAAGGAAGGTATTACTTAATATTAGGCCTCATGAGATCCATATCCATTATGGAAAAGGATCTAAGCTTTGTCCTAGGTTGATGGGACCGTTTTAGAACTTGGAGCAGATCACTGCTTTGGCATACCATATAGCATTACCACCCAAATTGTCTCACATCCACAATGTATTTCACATTTCTTTTCTTAGGAGGTACATTCGAGATCCTTTTCATGTATTGGATTGGACTGCATTTTAGGGGTAGGATCAAGGGCCAATGATTGTGGAGCCCGTGCGTATTTTAGAGCATCGGACCCTAGGCCTTTGAGTTAGACAGATTGATCATTTTTACGACCAGATGGATCGATGCGATGAGACAACAGCTATATGGGAGGATGCCTCACCTTTGAGAGAATAGTTCCCACACTTGTTCAAATTACTTCTATGAGGATGTCAAGTCTATGGGGAGGGGGATGTAGTTCTCACTCCTCTTTTACATTGATATTACTATGATTCTTCTTACTTTTGATTAGAACCATAGACATTGTTATCATATTTGACCCTTAGACATTGAGAAATGGACATTACTATATTTGATAAGCTTATTTGATAGACAATATGGATGTTTTAGAATTATGACATGATGTGATTTACATGATGGATTATATGCATGGATTGACATATCGTTATTTCATGATCTAGAGTTACTATTGTACTGACATCCTAGATTTGATATCTAGATTTATGTAGACAATTCAGAGGGTTTTGTGATCTTATTGTTAATTGATGAATTGATAGAATTGAAATATTGTGAATTGTGAACAATTTGTGAATTACTTGATTTTAGTGATTATTTAGTTATGATATTTGATGATATGAATTGATATGTATATGTATGTGTTTTATTATCTTGATGTCGTTTATATGGCCACAAGGCCGGAAAGGTATTTTATTTATTTTTTCAAGAAATTATAACACAAGGAAAAGGGGATAGGAGACCAATAGTGAAGGAATTTGGGGTATTGACAATAGGCCACCTTGGCAACTTGAGTAATTGTTTGTTGTTTTATGTTATTATATTGTTAGGAGGTCCCAAATGGAGGTTGCCTCAAATGTGACTTTGGGTAAATATGTTGTTCTACCTTTTTATTTTATTTATTTTGTGATTATTTGTATTTCTTAAGTATTATGAGTCACCTTTATTAGTGTTAGATAAAGTAATCAAATTAAGTTGATTAAAATTAATTAATTATTGTAATTTGGGATAGGACAAAAGGGAGTAATTAATATGAGTAGATGGTTCTTTGTTTGTGTTGGATTTGAAAGGATTTTATTTCTTTTGAGTGTTGTGTACTCAACCTTTCATTTCAAATTTAGATTTGGGCTTAATGGCCATTTTTGGATGCTTATGGGACAAGTTAATATTGTCCCACACCTCTTAATTTCACCTACCAACTACCCCTATGGGTCAAAGGGTAAAAACTATACCCCATTATGTGATTGTAAGAAAAAAAGGTGCTATATATTACTTTGTCACATATGTTTTTAATTTTGTCCTTTAGGAGTATGGGTTTGAGTTTGAGTGTGTAAGAGGTTTAGCATTCCCTCAACCACGAATTTATTGAGCTTTGCGGATTGGGTTTGACCATGTGATGTGGAGTGGGGGAGAAATGATGTGGCATCCTATATGGAGCCACAACACGTCTCTCTCTCCTCTCTTTGCTATTTATTTTAGTTTATTTTGATTTTGGGGCTACTTGTCTTATTTGGAATCTTGCATTTTTTGGAGGATCTTTCTTTTGGAGTGTTTCTTTGAAGCTTGGAATTGTATTTTACTTGGACTTGGAAAGGCTTGGATATTGTGCTTGTGGATTTTATACTCTTGCAATGGCAAGGTAGAGACTTCACCCATCTTTTCTTTTGCCTTTTTTTGCATATGTTTATGAATAGATGATTGTTGCATGTTTGTGATTTTTGGAGATAGAATGGCCTTTTAGTTGTGTATGAGAAAATGGAAATGGGGATATTTGGTGTGACGCATAAGAATATTATTGGGTATTTTAGTAGGGAGTTAGGTTGGGGTGTACCACGTTGTTCATAATTAAAATTTTTGCTTATCTTGTTTATTTTATTAAGGGAGCCATAAAAGTTTAGGGTTGGGCATGATTTTTTTTTTTGGAGGGAGGAATAAGATTCTTTTGGGTAGGTGATTGTGTTATCACCAAATCACAGCACCCTATATTTATACAAGTGCATATACTTGAACTCACGATGTGATTGGATAACATATGTACTATCTCCAAGTTGTGGGACTTGCTACTTGAGATAGACCTCCAGAGAAAGATGGTTCTTGCTCCTAAACTACCCGCCACAATCTACTCTAATGCAGGGGAAACTAACTATTTTAATTTAAATTTCCAAGGGACTAGGGAGAGAATGCATAAAATGAAAGCCTACACTAAAGCGGTGATACACTAGAAAAGGAGGGTGTGAGAGTAGTTTTCAAATGCGTGAGATGCAGAAGAAAAGTGCACACTAGAAGGGGTGATGATAGTTCTCCACAATCTAGAAAAATGCATTCACAAAAATACCTTGAACATACACAATGATAATGGATCCCTACATGAACATAATAATAGACACAATATTCTTGTAATCAAGGTTGAAGGGTAAAGATGAATGCAAGAAAACACAGCAGGGGAAGATACATCCACAAACTTATATTTTATTGCTTCATGATATGCACAGGTTCAATCTATTACAAGATAAGGGCCTAGATCACCATACAAGGAGTCAAAACAAGGGCCTGTAACACATCAGCTTCCAAGCAATTTTGGCATAGCTTTGCTACAAAACTACCCTCCTCTTACAATGAGCCCAACACTCCAATTTATAGAAAAGATGAGAAGAAGAGAGAGGTGGAAAAAATGGAAAATCCTGAAATCTATCCTTCAACCACTTGTAAGAGGCATTAAATGGAGTAAAATGATTATATATTACTTGAAAAAGGCTCCCCATACTATCCATGTGCTGCAGTAGAGAAAGAATGATGACCATGCCTCTTAATTGCACTCCCAACTACCAAATAAACATTGTTATGAACCCGCCCGCACGTTTTATAAAAAATATCCATCTATCTCTCACCAAATCTATAATTTCTTGACTGATATATATTCGGCTCAGAGCCATAATTCCACATGGTACCAATTTTGTGTGATTTCGTTGAAATGCAAAAGTTATGGCCTTCTGAGTGCAGGCAGATATTGGGTCTGCAGGGGTTGCTGTCAGTTGACGGGGAATGAGTAATTAACTGACTGGGATCTGAAATGTTTCTTTTATGGCAGGCATTTTTGGTTGTATGGACGTTGTGCTTGTCCAGAAAGTCCAATTTGTGAAAAATTGGGCTCGGAGTCAAAATATGGCCGTTTGAAATTACGGGTCACAACGTTGACTTTTATTCTTTGCCCCTTTCGGCCGCTCCCGCTTTTCACGTACTCGCGTTACTTTTTTCCCAACCTGTCCCAGATGAAAATCTCCTTCTTTTTCTTCATCCTCTTGCGGCTGATCGGGCTTCCTTGTTCCGTTATGCGGCCTTTTTCATCACGCTTTTCCCGCGCCCACACGCCACGCGCGTACCTTTTTCGCAACTGTCCTGGAATCGAAAAAATCCCCTGCTTTTGCGAATTCGACTTTCCTTGTCCATGGCGTATTTTTGGTCAGCGGATTTCCCCAAACTGCAGGAAAAAAAACTCTCACTTGATGATTACTTTTCCACTTTCGGACCATTTCGGCTTTTCACTCCTGTGCTCCCAAATGTCCCCAAACTGTCCTGCGGACCGCTTGGGACAAATGTCCGACTTAGCCGATTTTCTTTCTTTTGTGTTTTTTGGCCCCAGAGTCTTGGTACGAAAAACCTCATTACCACCTGAACAGTACGAACCGTCCCTTCAACAGACTGAAATGCTTGTAAAAAAACCTTCCTGCAAAACCTTAGTTTTTCCATTTTTTCAACTTGTTGGATTCTTCTTGGATGGGAGATTTGAGAGAACCGATTGGCCCCCTAAAAACAATGATTTCGTTTCGGCCTTGACCAATCAATTTCCCAGAAATGAAGAAGTTTGATGCATGTTATCAAAATTACCTTAGGGGTGAATTTTGATAACAAATTGATTTATTTGAGGCTTTAAGGTGGGCAACGCATACCCTTGAAGGCCATAAGTAGATCCCCATGTTTTTTCTCTTTCTTTCTCAGCTTCAGTTTTAGAGCCTTTGTGGTTTAGAAATGTTTGGTAATTTTTTTTTTTTTTAATTATTGTCCTTATTTGGTTGAATGTTTTGTTTTTATTTTGATGTGTAAGCGATGTAAGTTGCCAGTGTTGTCTTATACCCCTTATTTTTCATTTTGGGGCTTGGGGTCCTATGACAAGAATACTTCTCTTCCTTATTAGATTTAATTTTTTGCGTGGAGATTGGTTACCTACTCCCCTTTTTGTTTCATGTTTTGTATTTTGGAGAAGATGGTGGAGAATCACGTGAAGATTTCCATCTTACACTTGAATTAAATGAAAAAAAATCTACCTTTATACAATGTTTTTCCATGATTTCTCCCATTTAAGTTGAGGCTTGTAACTTCATATTTTAAGATTTGTGAAACTCTTGTAAAGGTGTTGAGAAATATTGTTGATTTTTTATTTAATTTTATAAATGTATACATATTGGAAAGTAACAAAGAAAAATTTCTTATTACTATGATAACCCTTTCATCTTGTAAACTCACCAAGAGTGTTTGAATGAAAACTGTATTGTAAATGGTTTAGTTCTTGTAAAAAAATGAAATGTATCAAACCATCATTAGTTTAGATAAGTACGAACTTTTTGATAGCGGTTTGGAAAATGAAATTTAAGCTCTCCTAAATCCAAGCTTATACGTAACTTAAATTTTGCCTCCAAGGTGTGATTTGAGTCATTTTAATAATATTGATGTTTCTTGTTTTGATAATACACGTGGTTGCGTGAAGTAAATGTCATTTTACTCCATGCAAAAGGAAGGAAATAATTTTGGTTTCTATTTTAAAATATGCATTGTAGAAAGGGTTGGGGGGGGGGGGTTGATGAATTTTATTGACATCCCCATATTTTGTTTTCCTATAAGAAAAAGATGGGCATTATTTTTTTTTTTGTTTTTTTAAGAGATTTGTCTCCTTGCAACTTTATATAAGGTTGAATAAGAAATGTTTAGTAATTTTCCTAATTCTACTCTTATTTGTTAGGTAGAAAAAATGTTTAACCCTTGCCTTATATGTCACTATACAATTCAACTCAACTTGATCATTTAAGATAATGAAGAAACCAAACATGTATTAATAATTTTGTAATTAGAACTAATGATTAATTATAGTAACTTGTCTTATAAAATTATAAATATTGAACATGGATAATACACTATATCGATCGAGATCTATACCTTATTAAGAATACGATTTATAAGGATATATTGATATAATAATCAATAAAACACCAAAATAATGATTGTTGAAAAAAATGGGTGTTTAGCCGGTGGAGGCTGTCTATTGGTTTTTTGTTATAGTTTTAGGTATAGGGGGAAGGTCTCCGCACTCTACCCACACGCCACCCGCCATTTTATACAGGGAATGAGGGGTGGGTTTGAATGAATGCCCCTCCCCCCCCTCACTAATATATAAAACCCCCTCTAAATTAAAAAACAATTGCTATTTGTAAAAAACAAGCGCGCCCATTTATATTAATGTGGCATGCTTTTACTTTTTTTAACTTTGTTTCTTTCTTGTGCTCTTTGTAAAATATTCAAACCCGTGGCTGTGGCTAGGGTATATCGCAATTATATTATATATACTACATACATACATACATACATACATATACATACATACATACCTACATACATACCTACATACATATATTATATATATATATATATGTATGTATGTATGTAGATTGTATGTATGTCTGTATCATGTATGTGGCATATGTGTCTAAGTCATCTATCTCTCGTCTAGCTGTCTTAATCTATATATCTTGGCTTATATAGGTACTGTATGTATGTCTGTCTCTCTCTCATCCCTCCAATGTATGTCTCTATACTACCCTATATAATCTATCTCCCTACATACATATAATCTATATACATATTATATTGATTAGTAATGTATTTTGTCTGCTACTTTTCTCTGATCCTCCTCTCATCTATGACCTCTACCCTCTGTCTTCTTCTGTATGTCTGGCTGTCGTCTGTCTCTCTTCATAATTCTACTATATATATATCGATATACTATTACTACTGTGTGTGTGTTTTGTGTGTTTTTGTGTTTAGGTCCATGCCCGCGCACACACACCCACCACACCCCTAATACTTGGTGTAATACCTTATTCAACCATATTTAAGAAAGGGGAAAATTTTCCATACGCAACTAAGATAATATACAGTAAATTATATTTATGACAAAACCTTAGAATAGTATCAAAAATAGAATGAGCAATAAAAATGTGTATCCCTCCAGAAAACAACTTGGAAAAAAATTCCATGGCTCCCTTTTTCTTCTCCCCAAACTTGCAAAATGAGAATGAGAAATAAGACAAAGAATGAATACAAAAGTTTTCATTGGTATATTTAGGGTTAGTTAAATCTAGAACTAAGGGCCTCTAAATGAATCCTCTCTACTCGCTTTGATTCAAACCTCAAAGTTAGGTGAGGGAATTTGTGGTGGAAATTGAATTTTATATATAAATGTAGTTGCCTGTGGATTGGACCACTAAAGATGTTTTAAGAAATAAGATATAATGGTGACCTTTAAATGTTTTTAGTTTGTGACTTTTATAAGTCCGGCCTTGACCCTTAAGTTAATTACATAAAATTTAGCCCATGACATCTACATAATGTTTATTATAGAGTTAAAATAATTTCAACTATATTATATGTTTGGTAAACGGCTCTATTTTAGATCGCGAAAGTCCACACACAATCTTATTTCTCCATTTCTTTTTCTTACGGCACCAAGTTTGCAACCCAACTTGAGTGTTTGATGGGGAAGATGATACTGGCCTCAATGAGCTTGCTTAACTCTTTTCTCATGAGAGGTTCGATATGAGGATTTACTGGCCTTTGCTTTTGCCTGACAGGCTTGGATTCCGGATCCAACTCAATAGTATGTTGTGCCAACTTGGGTTGAAACCTCTTAAATCTTTGTAAGTCCAAGCAAAGACATCTGGGAACTCTTGACAAAGCTGAACAAAATCAGATTTCTCTTGTGGAGTACTATACTTTGCCAATTTGCAATGTCTTGCCTTCATCTACTAAAATAGGCTCTGAATCTTCACCCTTTACTTGAATGTTCGCTTTTCCTTCCGGAACTGATCATTCGGGTTGAAGATTGACTCCAAGGTTATGAGGCCTTTTGGTAATTTTTAGTTCTCAGCTGCACCACTTGGTCACCATACTGCTGCTCCAGCTTGTCTTGATTTCTCAGGAGAACTCAGCTTTCTTCTTGCAGGAAATTAACAATTTGCTGATCATTCGAAGACTTGCCAACTTGTGTTGTTATCCGGAACAGCTGGTCTCACAACCACTTTGATATGAGGCTGAGATTTTTCACTTTTGATACTTTCTACAACATCAAATGCAGCCCCAATTGCTGCCAGTCTGTCAGCGGCTTCATTCTTTTTTCTTGGGATGGAATGATGCTAAAAGCTTCAAAATCTTCAATAAGATCCCATACCCATGATTTTTGTAGTTCTTCAACAGATCATTCTTGGCAGCATTTTTTTAACTTGGTTTACGATCAGCTCACTATCACCAAATACTTGCAAATTCTTGATGCCTTTCTTCTTTGCCCAGTGCAGTCCATGAATTAAGGCTTCATACTCAGCTGTGTTGTTTGAGCAAGAAAACTGGAAACGGAAGGCTGAGTAATACTTTGTACCTTGCGGTGAAATGATAAATGCATAGCCTCCTCCTCCTGCACCTTGTCTACTCCTTGACCCATCAAAGAACAATTGCCATACCATACTTCATTCTTGTCTTATGATCTGGCTTGGTGATGCTGGGGAGAGGTTGATTCTCTTCATGTAAACAATAAACTCCTAGCTCAGATTCTTCTATTTCTTGATAAGGATCAAAAGCATGCACCTTGCTTGCCCATTCATCAAGAGTCAAATCTGGGATGCTTCCAACCTTGGTGTCAGCTTCATCAGTGCTTGGATAATCTTCTTGATCAAAACGCTGAACAGTTGGTATTGATTTGGCTTGGAGTGTAAGGCTCAATGTGAAAGTTTGCAATAGGTTCAGATCTGATGATTGTGGCTTTAGTTCCATACCTTGTTCTGAACAACATGTGTGACCAATCCGCCGAAAGATAGCCTCCAATTTTAGCAGTGAAGTCTCTTGACAAGCACAATGCAAAGAGTGGTGGTGGACAAGGTCTATGACTGACACATCTTGCAAATACAAAACACTATTACATTGGGACATGCATGCAGTGTGAGGCTCAAACCTTTGATTACTCCAACCGTTGTCACTGCTTGTCCCCTCTAATTGCACTACACCCTTGGAGAATGATGACTTCATATTGAAGCCCTAAATGATCAGCTATTTGCTTGGCATTACTGAACTACTTGCCCCAGAGAATCAATCATGCAATTATGCACCAATTGTTTTCCTATGATCAATGAAAACATAAAATGGAGGGGGCTTCAACATTTTACCTTGCTGTCCTCCATGATTTCCTTCAGGCTGGGCAGCAGCATGTGAGTACCTTCTCTTGCATTTGGACCTGTTGATTTGAAGTTGACCAGTCCTTCATGGCAGCTTGTAGCAAATCTCTTTGTCCTGGGATAGATAGTGATTCCCACATTGATATGTTTACATTTGTCTTCTTCATCTGATCAATGATGATAATGAATGGAGATGAAGTATCCCTCTGCTTCCCTTGCCTGCACATTCATTCCTTGCACATGGGCACATGGCAGCAACAACTGGCATTTGAGTTGGTTTTTAGGAGCTGGTTTGGGTGCCCCTTGCGTGTTTGGGATTTACATTTTTTTGCAGCGGCTTGTGGAGTGGTAGAAGGTTGTGGATTACTTGGGAGCCAATGGCTGTTCCTTCACCCAAATTTCTCCTCTTTGACCTTGTGTTGGCTGCAACACTTTGAGAGGGTATTTGATTCATACCACAAAAAAATCTTCAGCCTGCCAATTGACAAGAGTAGTTTCGTTCGGAGATGTTCCTTGCTGAGGTGCTTTCTTGCTGCTGATCTTCTTCGTGGCTGGACTCTTGTGACCCACCAATGGTTTGCACCATAAGAGCCTGATTTAATGCACCGTTAAAGCACATTGATTGGTTATGTGGCTGACTACATGGGAAACACCAATCATATTCTTGGGCCATGTTATTTTGACTGGCACCAAAGCTTTAGAAGCAGATGTATGACATTGGGGTTATAGGGCTGAAAAATGGTCTATTAGCAGGAGGCCTTACTTGGCTTTGATTTGATTTGCAGCAGCTGATTGGGTGGTCTTTGAGGTTGGGTATGGGGGCCTAGCCTGGTACTGCTGAGCTTGAGGCTGATAAGAAGGTCTAGCACTTTGAGCTTGCTGCTCTTTTGATGTAACCAGCTCATTTCCCAATTTTGCAATTGTTTCATGACCTCTTGGAGTTCATTTGAAGCACTAGAGGATGAAGTAGAAGTCTCATTTGAACTTTGATTTCTAGGAGTGGGAATAGGAGCCAAAGTGGGTGCTTGACTAGTAGTGCTTGGATTTTCTAACTTGGATACAAGGGCATGGGAGGCCTAGGAGCCAGTTACCAGCTTGAATAAGACAGTTTTCAGCTCTAATGGCAATGCTATAAGCAGCAGGTAAGGTTGTGCCTCCCATAGATTGAATTAACATAGAAATATCAGAATTCAAAGCTTTAAGATAGTATAGAAAAAAGCACCTTCTGCTGGCCTTACTGCCCACTGGGATCCTCTCCCAAGACCTTTGAAATCTGAAGTTGAAGTCAGTCAGCTGCTCGTTGGGAGCTCTCTTGATAGTTGTCAATTGTTCTAGAAGAGACAAATTGTCTCCCTTTTTCCAAACTGCTCATGGAGAACTATGCATAACTGATTCCAATTTGATAGAACCAGCTTCAAGGCTCCTAACCATTGCAATGCCTTCCCTTTGAATGAAGATGCCAGCAAATTTGACAGCCACATCCATTTCATTTCATTTATCTCATGGATTGCACAGATGTTAGCAATGTCTTTGACATGATCACCAGGAGTGGTATGATTTTCTCCAGTGAAAAATGGAATGTTCTTCAATGCTGCAATTGGAACTGGATTCTGTGCATTGAGGGCAAGTGGGCTGCTGCCAGTGAAATTGACAAAGGGATTCGGTGGTTGCATGCCATTCTGATTTCTTGTGGGATTTTATACTCGTTTGCAATGGCAAGGTAGAGACTTCACCCATCTTTTCTTTTGCCTTTTTTGCATATGTTTATGAATAGATGATTGTTGCATGTTTGTGATTTTTGGAGATAGAATGGCCTTTTAGTTGTGTATGAGAAATGGAAATGGGGATATTTGGTTGTGACGCATAAGAATATTATTGGGTATTTAGTAGGGAGTTAGGTTGGGGTGTACCACGTTGTTCATAATTAAAATTTTTTGCTTATCTGTTTATTTTATTAAGGGAGCCATAAAAGTTTAGGGTGGCATGATTTTTTTTTTTTGGAGGAGAGGAATAAGATTCTTTTGGGTAGGTGATTGTGTTATCACCAAATCACAGCACCCTATATTTATACAAGTGCATATACTTGACTCACGATGTGATTGGATAACATATGTACTATCTCCAGTTGTGGGACTTGCTACTTGAGATAGACCTCCAGAGAAAGATGGTTCTTGCTCCTAAACTACCCGCCACAATCTACTCTAATGCAGGGGAAACTAACTATTTTAATTTAAATTTCCAAGGGACTAGGGAGAGAATGCATAAATGAAAGCCTACACTAAAGCGGTGATACACTAGAAAAGGAGGGTGTGAGAGTAGTTTTCAAATGCGTGAGATGCAGAAGAAAAGTGCACACTAGAAGGGGTGATATAGTTCTCCACAATCTAGAAAAATGCATTCACAAAAATACCTTGAACATACACAATGATAATGGATCCCTACATGAACATAATATAGACACAATATTCTTGTAATCAAGGTTGAAGGGTAAAGATGAATGCAGAAAACACAGCAGGGGAAGATACATCCACAAACTTATATTTTATTGCTTCATGATATGCACAGTTCAATCTATTACAAGATAAGGGCCTAGATCACCATACAAGGAGTCCAAAACAAGGGCCTGTAACACATCAGCTTCACAAAGCAATTTTGGCATAGCTTTGCTACAAAAACTACCTCCTCTTACAATGAGCCCAACACTCCAATTTATAGAAAAGATGAGAAGAGAGAGAGGGGAAAAAATGAAAATCCTGAAATCTATCCTTCAACCACTTGTAAGAGGCATTAAATGGAGTAAAATGATTATATATTACTTGAAAAAGGCTCCCCATACTATCCCATGTGCTGCAGTAGAGAAAGAATGATGACCATGCCTCTTAATTGCACTCCCAACTACCAAATAAAACATTGTTATGAACCCGGCCACGTTTTATAAAAAATATCCATCTATCTCTCACCAAATCTATAATTTCTTGACTGATATATATTCGGCTCAGAGCCATAATTCCAATGGTACCAATTTTGTGTGATTTCGTTGAGAAATGCAAAAGTTATGGCCTTCTGAGTGCAGGCAGCTATTTTGGGTCTGGCAGGGGTTTTCTGTCATTTGACGGGAATGAGTATTAACTGACTGGATCTGAATATGTTTCTTTTATGGCAGGCATTTTTTTGGTGTATAGGACGTTGTGCTTGTTCCAGAAAGTCCAATTTTGTGAAAATTGGAGCTCGGAGTCAAAAGTTATGGCCGTTTGAAATTCACGGGTCAAACGTTGACTTTTCTTCTTTGCCTTCGGCCGCTTCAGCTTTTCACGTACCTCGCGTACTTTTTTCCCAACTGTCCCAGATGAAAATCTCCTTCTTCGGCTGATTCGGGCTTCCTTGTTCCTGTTTGCGGCCTTTTCACCTTTTCGCGTCCCACACGTCCCGCGCGTACCTTTGTCCCAACTGTCCTGGACGAAAAATCCCCTGCTTTGGCTAATTCGACTTTCCGTGTCCATGGCGTATTTTTGTCGCGGATGTCCCAAACTGCATGGAAAAAAAACTTTGATGATTTTTTCCACTTTCGGCCATTTCGGCTTTTCACATCCTGTGCATCCCAATGTCCCAACTGTCCTGCGGACCGCTTGGGACAAAAATGTCCGACTTAGCCGATTTTCTTTGTTTTTTTGGCCCCAAGCTTGGTACGAAAAACCTCAGTACCACCTGAACTAGTACGAACCGAACCCTTCAGAGCTGAAATGCTTTAAAACAGTCCTGCAACCTTATTTTTTCCATTTTTTCAACTTGTTGGGATTTCCTCTTGGATGGGAGAGTTAGAGAGAAGCCGAGGGGCCCCTAAAAACATGATTTCGGGCCTTGAACCAATCTAATTTCTCAGAAATGAAGAATTTGATGCATGTTATCAAAATTACCTTTAGGGGTGAATTTTGGATAACATATTGATTTTATTTGAGGCTTTAAGGTGGGCACGCAAACCCTTGAGAGGCATAAGTAGATCCCCATGTTTATTTCTCTTTCTCAGCTTCAGTTTAGAGCCTTTGTGTTGAGAAAATTGTTGGTTTTTTTTTTTTTTTTAATTATTGTCCTTATTTTGTTGAATGTTTTGTTTTAATTTTGATTGTGTAAGCGATGTAAAGTTTCCAATGGTTGTCTTATACCCCTTATTTTTTCATTGTTGGGGCTTGGGGTCCTATGAGCAAGAATACTTCTCTTCCTTATTAGATTATTTTTTGCGTGGAGAGTGTTACCTACTCCCCTATTTTGTTGTCATGTTTTGTATTTGGAGAAGATGGTGGAGATCAAGTGAAGAATTTCTCATACTTACACTTGAATTAAATGAAAAAAAATCCTACCTTTATAAAATGTTTTCCATGATGTCTCCATTTAGGTGGAGGGCTTGTAACTTATATTTTAAAGATTGTGAAACTCTTGTAAATGTGTTGAGAAATTGTTGATTTGTATTTAATTTTAAAAATGTATGCATATTGGAAAGTAAGCAAGAAAAATTGTATTTATTACTATGATAACCCTTTCATCTTGTAAACTCAACCAAGAGTGTTTTGAATGAAAACTTGTATTGTAAATGGTTTAGTTATTGTAAAAAAAATGAAATGTATCAAACCATGCATTAGTTAGATAAAGTAAGAACTTTGATATGGTTTGGAAAATGAAATTTAAGCTCTCTAAATCCAAGCTTATAGTAAACTTAAATTATTGCCTCCAAGGTGTGATTTGAGTCATTTAATAATATTGATGTTCTTGTTTTGATAATACACTTGGTTGCTTGAAGTAAATGTCATTTACTCCATTGCAAAAGGAAGGAAATAATTGTTGTTTCTATTTTAAAAATATGCATTGTAGAAAGGTTGAAATTTTAGTGACATCCCATATTTTGTTCTAAGAAAGAAGATAGGCATTAATTTTTTTTTTGGTTTTTTAAAGAGATGTTCTCCTTGCAACTTTATATAAGGTTGAATAAGAAATTTTAGTATTTTTCCTAATTCTACTCTTATTTGTTTAGGTAGAAAATAATGTTTACCTTGCCTTATATGTCACTATACAATTCAACTCAACTTGATCATTTAAGATAATGAAGAAAAAAACATGTATATATATTTGTAATTATAACTATGATTAATTATAGTAACTTGTCTTATAAAATTATAAATATTGAACATGGTATAACTATATAGATAGAGATATATAAATATATAGATATAGATATAGATATATTGATATAATAATAAATTAAAACACAAAAATAAAATGATTGTTGAAATGTGTTTAGCCGTGGGAGGCTATATATTGTTTTATATGTTATAGTTTTAAGGTATAGGGGGGAAGGTCTCCGACTCTACCCACCACGCCATTTTATACAGGATGAGGGGTGGGTTTGATGAATGCCCCTCCCCCCCACTCACTAATATATAAAACCCCCTCTAAATTAAAAAACAATTGCTATTGTGTAATAAAACAAGCGGCCCATTTATATTAGATGTGGCATGCTTTTACTTTTTTATAACATTTGTTTCTTTCTTGTGCTCTTTGTAAAATATTCAAACCCGTGGCTGTGGCTAGGGTAATGCAATATATATATATATATACATACATACATACATACATACATACATATACATACATACATACATACATACATACATACATACATATATATATATATATATATATATGTATGTATGTATGTATGTTGTTATTATGTATGTATATGTATGTGTATATATGTGTCTGTATATGATATATACTATATCTGTATTATATATATATATATATTTCTTCTATATGTCTTTCTTTATTTCCTTTATATTATATCTCCCTCCCTCTTTTTCTATATCTCCCTCCCTCCTCTCTCTTCTCCCTACCTCCCTCTCCCTGATCTCCCCTCTCTCTCTCTTTTCTTTCTTTCTTTCTTTCTTTCTTCGTGTCTCTCTCGCTCTCTCTCTCTCTCCTCTTAATCCTTTTCTTTTCTTTCTTTCTTTCTTTCTTTTTACTTTTCTCTCCTTCTCTGCTCTGCTCTCTCTCTCTCTCTTGCTCTCTCCATATGTGGTGGGTGTTTGTGTGTTTTTGTGTTTATGTACGCTGCAGCTCACACACACACACACACACACACTAATACTTGGTGTAAATACATTATTCAAACCATATTTAAGAAAAGGGGAAAATTTTCCATACGCAAATAAGATATATACAAGTAAAGTATATTATAGAAAAAAAACCTTAGAAGAGTATCAAAAATAGAATGAGCAATAAAAATGTGTATCCCTCCACAAGCTTGGAAAAAATTTCCATGGCTCCCTTTTTCTTCTCCTCCCAAACTTGCAAAATGAGAATGAGAAAATAAGACAAAAGAAATGAATAAAAAATTTTCATGAGGATATTTAGGGTTAGTTAAATAACTAGAACTAAGGGCTCTAAATGAATCCATCTACTAGCTTTGATTCAAACCTACAAAAGTTAGGTGAGGATTTTGGTGGGAATTTGATTTTAAATAAAATGTATGTGTGCCTTGTGGATTGGACCACTAAAGAGGTGTTAAGAGGTAAGATTATAATGTGACCTTTAATGTTTTAGTTTAGTGACTTTTTATAAAGTCCTTGACCCTTAAGTTAATTAAATTAAATTTACCCAATGACATCTACATAATGTTTATTATAGGAGTTAAAATATATTTCAACTATATTATATGTTTATGGTAAACGAGACCTTAACCTTAGGATATTAAGTCAATAAATGACATTAGGAGTAAAAGACGAAATTAAATTAATGATGTAATAAGGTTATGTTATTGAATGACTTGTAAGGGTTAATTAATGAATTTTAATGAGAACCTGGAAGGGGATTTAAGGCCATAATGTTTAATAAAAATAATAATAATTAGTTGTTAATTAAAGCGATTGAATTATTAACCAAAAATAAATTAAATCTTGTTGAAGGTTATCCCGTTGCAACCCATTTAAAGAAAAATAATATTGCGTAAATTTGTATAGGTAATCAGTGTGTTTTTTCTTGGGTTTTGTGTAGAAAAATGAGGGCATGATAGTCGTATAGCCATATCTTTGAAAGATAAAGTCACTTCTCACATTGAAAAATTTACTAAGGGAAAAATGAGAGCACTCTTATCATTTGAATCATAATACATCACACTACCACATCACTAGGTATATTTATTAATTTTGTGGTTAGACCCTATCTTTGTGTGAAGAGATACTGAGAAAAACATACAGGGTTGAATTAGATTTTTTTGCACACTAGCACATACAATAAGAAAAATACATGAGGCTTACCCCTAAAAAATGGGATGTATAACAATATTCTAATTGCTTCACCATTGTTTGTTCTTCGGGATTAGTTTAGCCTCACCCACATATGGATTTTTCCTTTTTTATCTAATATCTTCTTGAATTTTACTACATCTGTATTGCATGTCTATTTTTGTAGATCATTACATGTGGAGTCAATGTTTTACAATACATAAATATAGCCAACGAAAACCATTTCAAGACTAGTGATAGGAATGTGACGTTATTAAAGCCCATTTTCCATAGGGATGGAGCATTACAAATAATAATTTTACCATACCATGCTCTAATACGAACTTTTTGTTACTGAAGAGGATGTTTTCCACATACAGTTTAAGAGACAAAAAAATTTTAAATTAGGTTAGCCTCCTCATCTAATTTTAATAGCTTGGTCACCATTGCACCTCTCTCTGTAACTATCTATGTATCCCAAGTTTTGTTTTAAGAAATTATTATATCAATCTATGATAATATCAAAAGGTTTATTATGTATTATATGGTAAATATTTGTTAATTTATTCAAAATATAAAAAATTGTAACATATATTATTTAATACTAATTTCCCTTTCATCTATATAAACTTTTTTAATACAATGGTCTTAAAACATTTATAATGCTTAAAAGTAAATCCATTAAATATTTGTTAACTTATTAAAAATATAGAAACCTATAACATATATTATTTTTTTAGTACGAATAAATAGTTTTGAAGGGACTATACCATAAGTACAAAAAGGCTTAAAAGCCAAATATCAAGAGGAGATATCCCAAGTGAGAAAGGCCAAATGCCTTACACAAGGAGGCTAAAAAAACAAACACAATAGTGAAAAGAGAACAAAAAGATCTACCGAAACTGAGATCCGAAGTAGAAAAAAGGAACCAATAAAAACTGTAGAGAAGGATCCAAACCAGAGCATCCCATATAAAAAAATTTCAACAAAAAATCCATTTAACAGCAACTATGCAGCCACTATACAACATCTGGATGCAACACTATTTGAATTCCTTGTCGATCTTGAGCTTGATTTTTTGTAAAGAGTTGAAGAGTGTAATTTCCATGACATGAGAAGGATCATTCATTTCCACTTGAGAAAGGGAAAGGTCACGTGTCGCATCACAATCCCAAATTTTAGCAGGGATGCCACTAAGATTATAGAAACTCTTCACATCTTGCTCCATAAAATTGTAAACTCCTTTCAGTGCAGAGATGGTGCAATCATGTCGCCCCTTGGAATTACCGAACCTGACATCAAGGTAATGGAGTTTCTTAAAAATCTCCGCATCTGGATATTTGTCCTCAGATTTCCCATTTTGCAACTTCCTCTTTCCTTTAGTTTTTTCCAAATTTCTGATTGTATTCTTAAGGTCCTCAATGTCATTTTCAAGCTTCTCAACCGTATTAAGAATCTCCACATCCCTGCATTCTTAAACAGTATTACTGATATGTAAAAAATTCTTGGCCAACTCAATATCCTTGTGGCTACGTAGAATTCTCTGAGAAGAAGGTAAAGAAATATTATCCTTTTTTCCCTTCATTTTTCTTCAAGAGGAATCAAAGTCAAAAACTTTTTTGGCAAGGATAGGAATAATAGCAAGGGAAGTAGGTGGAGGGCGAGAGCAAGAGATGCAGTGGTGGTGAATAAGTAGAATCAAACCTTAACGAAGGGGCACAAGCCTAGTATGATTCTAGACTTCGGAAACACACCACTCTAGGGAGTTTAAGAGATAATGCGGTAAATTAACACTGAGGTTCCTTCAAAAATGGTTAAGGAAGATTAAATGCTTTAAAGGGATAGTAACATATCTACCCTCACGCGTGACATACCTGACCATCATGTGCAAGATTTATGCAAAAGGCTCCAAGATAGAGGCCACTCTAATTCTTTCTGTGACAAACTCATGGTATTCCCCTTCCGCAAGAAATTTTTTAGCTTCAACTTCTCTATCAACTCTCTTGTTGAAGAAATTATTTCCTTCCATGTTCAGCCCCTCCACATGGGCGATTAGTTCTTTAGTGATCTTGACACTGACATCCTCATAATTGAATGTATGATTCCTCCATCCCTTTGCAAACTTCACTAAAATATCTTGATCATGCCCTTGCATCCTTTTAATGAGATTCAAAATTCCCCCCATTTGAATATATTACCAAATGATTTTTTCATTCTTCCAAGGAGGATTGTTAATGGACTTGGTCTTACAAGGAGGCCTCCTCATTTTGTTGGTATTTTTCCAATTCTTCTCATCGGTAAAAATTCAAATCCAATTCCACTCTACATCACCACCTCTGTGTTTAAAAACCCCTGAACCATGTGGAATTTGGAAAACATCATTAAACTTCCCATTGAAATTAATGATCACATATTTAACACCTGCGATATCATGCTTATCTTTTGTGATGTCATCTAGTACCTTACTTGGAAGAGGATCTCTACTAAACCATTTTTACAATGTGTTGTTAACACCAAAGTTAGCCAAACTATCGGCCACTCTATTTCCTTCACGATAGATATGAATAATCGTACAATTTTCAAAATAATTACATGTTTCAATAGCTTCATTTATAAAATCCCTAATAGACCAGCTTGGAGGTTGTTTATGATTTAACAAGTTAAAGATGTTAAATGAATACCCTTCGATTATAATATTAGAAATATTACAATCTCTAGCCAACCTTATACCCCATAGTGTTGCTAAGGCTTCAACGTAGTGATTTGTCTACTAGCCCATATTTCTAGAAAAAGTGGCAACAAAGTAGCCTCTATGATCTCTGATCACCCCACAACCTCTAGAAGCCCCAGTATTTCCTTTTGAAGCTCCATCAAAGTTCATTTTGTACCTTGAAGTGGGTGGCTGAATCTAATGCACTGAAGATCCATCAAGGCTATTTTTATCCTTATACTGAATGCTATCAGTGTCAATGTTTCAAGTAGCAAGAATGTGCTCCTCTTCCTAAGGATAAATTTAATTCTTAGGAGGCTTATATCTTTCAATGTTATCTTTCACAGCAATAAAAATTTCATTAAAAACTTTTAGACACATCTTTATGGTAAATCTAAAAATAACATCATTTCTAGATTTCCAGACTCTCCATGTGGTGTGAGGGAGACCCAGTTGCCATAGCTTCCTGATCACATAATGCTTATATGGAGAGTTCCATTATTCCCATACTTGAAGAAAAGTATGAGGAAAGATCCATTGTTGATTGAAATTCTCAAACATGAGATGCCAAACATTAGAGGTATACTTACGATGTAAATCAAGGTTCTTGATGTCTTCAACTTCTTCTTAACACATGCAGCATCTGTTAGACATGATAAAACCCTTTCTAATGAGATTTTTATTAGTTAGAATCTTACTGTTAATGATAATCCACAAGAAGAAATTTACTTTAGGAGTTAATGTTATCACCGAATCACAGAACCCCTATGTTTATACAAGCACATATACTTGAACTCACGGTGTGATTAGATAACATGGGTACTATCTCCAAGTTATGGGACTTGGTACTTGAGATAGACCTCTAGAGAAAGCTGGTTCTTGCTCCTAAACTACCTGCCACAATCTACTCTAATGCAGGGGAAACTAACTATTCTAATCTAATTTTCCAAGGGACCAGGGAGAGAGAATGCATAAAATGAAAGCCGACAGTACAGCGGTGATACACCAGAAAAGGAGGGTGTGAGAGTAGTCTTCAAATGCGTGAGGTACCGAAGTAAAGTGCACACTAGAAGGGGGTGATAATGGTTCTCCATAATCTAGCAAAATGCATTTTACAACAATATTTCAAACATACACAATGATAATGGATCCCTACAAGAACATAATAATAGACACAATATTCTTGTAATCAATGTTAAAGGGGCAAGAAGAATGCAACAAAACATAGCAGGGGAAGATACATCCATAAACTTGTATTTTATTGCTTCCTGATATGCACAGTTCAATCGGTTACAAGATAAGGGCTTTGATCACCATGCAAGGAGTCCACAACAAGGGCATGGAACACATAGGCTTCACAAAGCAATTTTGACAGAGCTTTGCTACAAAAAACTACCCCCCCTTACAATGAACCCAACACTCCCATTTATAGAAAAAATGAGAAGAAAGAGAGAAGGGAAAATGGAAATCCTGAAATCTGTCCTTCAACCACTTGTATGAGGAATTAAATGGAGTAAAATAATTGTATATTACTTGCAAAAGGCTCCCCATACTGTCCCAGGTGCTGCAGTAGAGAAAGAATGATGCCCATGGCTCTTTATTGCACTCCCAACTACCAAATAAAAACACTGTTATGATCCCGGAAACGTTTTATAAAAAATATCCATTAATATCTCATCAAATCTAGAATTTATTTACTTTTGTGTGTCGGGATCGGAGCCATGATTCCAATGGTACCAATTTTATGTGATATCATTGAGAAATGCAAAAGTTATGGCCTTCTAAGTGCAGGAAGCTATTTTGGGTCTGGCAGGCATTTTCTGTCATTTGTCGGGAATGAGCATTAACTGACTGGATCCGAATATGTTTCTTTTAATTAAATATATCTGCCCTCATTAGAAATAATAAATCCAGTTATTTTGGCATAGAGGATGTCGTGCTCGTTCCAGAAAGTCCAATTTTGTGAAAATCAGAGCTCGGAGTCAAAAGTTGACTTTTCTTCTTTGCCTTCAGCCATTTCAGCTTTTCGTGTCCCACGCGTACTTTTGTACCAGCTATCCTGGATGAATTCTCCCGCATCGGCTGATTCGGGGTTCTTTGTCTCTTTTGCAGCTTTTTCACCTTTTCGCGTCCCATGCATCCCTCGCATACTTTTGTCCCGGCTGTCCCAAACTGTGCGAAACAAAAAAAATTGATGATTTTCTTGCTTTCAGATGTTTCATCTTTTTCGCATCCTGCGCGTCACTTTTTTCCCAACTATCCCACGGACCGCCTGGGACAAAATTGTCTGAATTAGCCGATTTTCTTTGTATTTTACCTCAAAACTCGGTACGACGAACCTTGGTTCGACCCGCACTGGTACGACTCGAACCGTTCAGACCCGAAATTCTTTAAAACAACCTTGCAAACTTATTTTTTGCATTTTTTCCATTTTTTCTAACTCGTTGGGATTTCTTCTTAGATGGGAGAGTTAGAGAGAAGCCGAGGGGGCCCCAAAAACATGATTTCGGGCCTTGAATCAATCTACTTGCTTGGGACTGAATAATTTGATGCATGTTATCAAAATTACCTTGAGGGGTGAATTTTAGATGACAGTTAATTCAGGCATCCAGAGCTTGTTCCAATAGATTTCACTTTCAATAGAAGCAAAAAAAGTGTTGTAACCTGATTTAACATAATAATCTCAATCAAAGGAGTCCATCAAAATAATCTCATCTTTGTTATCTTGTTTATTGATAGGTATGGGGGAGAGATGAGTCTGTAGAGAGGAAAGAGCGGGCTACATATTTTCCATCTCAAATTTAAGTTGATTCCAGTTCCTTTTATTTCAAGACATCTCCATCTAGTCTTTGAATTTATTGCCATATTTTTTAATTAGGTTATATTTAATGGAGCTAAAAGTGATAACCCAACTTAAGTCAGACCAAGTGTCATACCAGAAATCAATGTCCTATATATTTCCAAGTTTCCATCTATAACCCTTAGAGAGGATATCCTTGATTTGAAGAAGATTGTTCCAGAAAATGGATCCATTTGTGAGTTGATGATAAAAAAGAAAGGAATTCATGTTTTTATTAGAAATATATTTGACCTTGATCAAATCAGTCGAAGGTTTTTGTTCTTTGACTAGTCTCCAATCCAATTTTGCAATTAAAGCAACATTCATTTTTATGATATATTTTATGCCTAAACCCCCAATCTTTTTTGGCTTACAAACATGATCCCAAGCCACTAAATGATATCTAAACCTTTCTTTTGTCCCATGCCATAAGAAGTTTTTTGGAATTTTTTCAATACTATTCACAACTACTGCCGGAATGCTGAACATTGACATGATATAGATGGGTAAATTTTGAAGCGTACTTTTAATTAATAAACATTTACTAGCACTTTATAGGATAGTACCTTTCCAACCAGATAATTTTTCTGAAATCTTTTAAGAAAATCATTCCAGACCTCATTAGAAACCTTACTAGTACTCAGAGGAAGTCCTAGATAGGTTGTTGGAAGAGAGTTGATTTTACAACCAAGAATGAGTGCAATCCTTTTCTATCTTTCAAGGGGAGTATTGAAGAAGTATATCAAGATTTTGTCAAAAATTACTTTCTGTCCCGAGGCTTCATCCTAAAATCTGAGAATGGTTTTGATTACCTTTGCTTCAATGATGGAAGCCATAAGGAGCAATATAATGTCATCAGCAAACTATTGATGGGAAAGAGATCTAATTGGTAGAAGTAGGTTGAAAGCATTTTATCATACCATTGGATATAGCTTTTGTGATAGAGTGGCTAATACTATCAGCCATTATGATGAACAACAAAGGGGACATGGGATCCCCTTGTCGTATGCCTCTACTACTAGAAAAAATTCATACTGGTTCACCATTGACAACCAGTGAAAATCTAGAAGAAGAGATGCAAGCTTGGACAATTTTTCTAAATTTATTTTGAAACCCAAACTTGGCTAGTACCTCATCCATAAATTTCCATGAGACTCTATCAAATTCCTTATGCATGTCTAATTTTATTGCCTTCCTAGCTTTTCTTCTTTTATCCATTAAATGAATTGTTTCGTGGACCATAATTACCCCATCTTTGATAATTATACCTTTTATAAAGGTGCTCTACTACTGGGAGATAATTTCAATAAGAAGAGGCTACAATCTAGTAGTTAAAATCTTTGGGAAAATTTTGTAAGCCACATTAACCAGACTGATTGGTTGAAAATCCTTAAAATCCTTTACATCCAGTTTCTTAGGTGTAAGCACAATGTGAGTGTTATTCAACTCCTTAATGAGATTTCCAGTTTGATAAAAATCATTTACAAATTTTAACAAATCTTCAGAGTAGATATCCCAAAAATTTTGGAAGAAATTAGCAGAGAATCCATTAGGACCCAGAACATTGTCACTTTCTAAAGAAAAGACAACTTTTTTCTACTCCTCGATGTTGACAACTTTATAAAGGCTCTTAAATCTCTCCTCTAGAAGCATATTGTTAGGAATGGAGTCTAAAAGAAAGGAGGTTTCGTTCTCATTATAAGGATTGTTCTTAGTTAATAGATTCTCATAGCATTTTAGGGCTTCATATTTAATGTCCTTTGTATCCTTTGCAATGCTACCATTCCCCTTGGAGACTTCAGTAATTCTGGTGCAAGCCCTGTGCTCTGGGGTGGTCATATGATTTTTTTTTGTGTTTCTGTCTCAAGCCTTTAGCCAAAGAGCTCGAGATTTCGTTCTCTAAAAGGTTTCCTCTCTACTATTTATATTGTGTAGATAAACAAGAAGTTTCTTTTCCCTTTGATCCTCATGATTCATACCTTTCATTGAGACTTTTCGCTCCAATTCTTCCATTTTATCTTAATCTCTTTTTTCTGTTCAAAGATATTGCCAAAAACCTCTTTATTCTAGGTTTTAACATTTTGTTTCACATTTTTTAGTTTCTGAAGAAGTTTGAATTGAGTTGTTCCTTCCCCATTCCAAATCTACTGTTCTTTAATTCTATCTAAAATATCCTCATGCTCAAGCCACATCTTTCCAAATTTGAAGTTACAGTGAAAAGGCTTTGTCTAATTGAAAAAATTAAGAGCAATAGGATTATGGTCAGAGCCAATTCTGGGTAAAGAGGAGACATGGAAATTATGATTTAAGATCCAGTTAGCAGAGATGAGATCTTTATCTAATCTAACCTGAAATTTTTTTTCTCCAATTCTTCTTTTAGACCAAGTGTATTGATTACCATGAAGTTCAATGTCCATAAGGTTGAGCTAAGAAATGAAATCAGCAAAATCTTCCATGCTAGCAAAGAAATCAGAGAACCCTCCAAATTTCTCCCTAGGGTTTAGGGTTTGTTAAAACCCCCCGTGACCAACCAACTAGACTCCTTAAAATTATTTCTAAACCAAGATAACTCTTCCCATAAGTTCCTTCCACGAGCAGAAGTATTTGGAGCACAGATATTGGAAAGGATCCAACTAGAGTTGTTCTCCAAAATTTTATAATCTATAGCTAAATGATTTTAAGAGGATAAAAGCACATTACCATGAACAATTTTAGTGTCCCAGAAGACCGCTAAACCTCCAGAAGCCCCTTGAGAATTAGAAGTAGCAAAGGTGACATTCTCCTAGAAAGTCTTTTTACACTTTTCAACAACTTTAGTCTTCATTTTTCGTTTCTTGTATTAGTAGGATACTGGGTCTACTTGATCTTCTAAGTTCCTTAAGCATTCTTTGTTTAGGACCACCATTTTATCCCCTCCAGGATAACACTTTCATTAAAAAAGAATTGGGAAAGCAGTTACCAGATGGCTCAAAAGACTTTGATTTCCATCTGCAATTTTTTTCTCAGTCTCATTTTTCCTTAAATCACTTTTGGAGGGTCTTCCTTGTTTATTGATAACTCCAATATTTGCTACTCTTTTGGCAAAAGCCGTAGTGATTCTTGAAGTGGAAACTTCCCAATTTTCTATTTGTTTCTTTTTATCACTATAAAGCGATTCTGGGATCTCTTCAAATCCTTTCAGTCGTCATTTCTTTCGACGAACAGTGATGAATCCATCATGATCCTTTTCACATTTAGAAAGAATCTTTAACAATGATGGGGTAAATTCTCCTTCCTCTTTTCCTTTATCAAAATCTATCTGTTGAGCTATAGCAGACCCTCTGCTTTATTCATTATTTATGAGCCCCTCCACTTCCTTAAACTCTTTATCCTCATTGAGATCTTTTGCTCTGGATTCTAGGAGTTCTTTAGCTTCATCCTGTCGCATCTTATTTAGTTCTTCATTCTTAGATGGACTATTCCTATTTACCAGTTCTTGATGAAGGGGGTCAATCCTCTCCTCCCTTTCTTCATTTGAAATGGTTAGATGAATGTAAAAATTTTCATTTTCTTCATCCACTTCCATGTTTAGTTTTACAAGATTTGTATTCTAAGGGACTTTTGTCTGAAATTTTTCTTTGTCTTTAAGGGCTTAATCTCCCTTTCCCGACGAGGGGTTTTTTGGTCTCCAGAATTTTCTATAGACCAGTGGTCTCTTTATTATGGTCTTACAACCCTTTTTATTTCTTTTGATTTTCAGATCTGTGTGCATGCAACAGTCATTTGTTTCTCTATCCCTTGTATTCTGATCTTCCCTCTTCTTTTTGATAGTATACGTATTAGTCAAAAAGGCTTTTTCAGACTCTGCTATCTTTTTCTGGCTTTGTTCTTCTGGATAGTCAGGAGGTTTATCAGTTTTTTTCTTCTTAACCTCTAGACATTTTTTGGTAGAATGCCCTAATTTATGCCATTTATGGCATCTTAGTTGAAAAGCTTCATATTCTACCGACTGTTTCCATGCCCCAAATTTTGATTGAAGAATAATATATTCTGGCAGCTCCTTGTCCATTTCAGAGGGGACACAAAACCTTGCAAAGGCAAGTCTGGATCTTTTTTTTGTAGGCCCATCCATACCAATTGGAGAACCAATCAATCTAGCAATATGAAGAAGGATCTCACCATCCCAAAGATGTAGGGGTAGCCTTGGAAGCCTACATAAAATGGGGATGGTATGTATATTATCAGTATTAGGGTTAAACACTAGGTACAATTTTTTCAAAGAAAGCCTCATATTGCAAATACATCAGGGCCCGTACAGTAGGACTGAATCGGGATCAGCTTGTTGATTGAATCGGGATAGAAAAAATCCTTTTTCCATGGTGGTGACATTTAAATATCCTTTTGGCTTCCACCATCTCATGGCCCACTTTCTGATGATGTCAACACTAGGTCTACCTCCAAAAATTTTCCAATGAGGGTAAGATTCATTTTCTCTAGATCTCTATGTAGACAACCATCAGGTACTTGTATGTGGGTCACACCCTCCTTATGTTTTGTAATTTTAAAAGCATATTTATTCAATCTAGGCGTAGGGGAATGTGGACCCACATTTTTGTCAGGAGGTACCTTAATAGTATCTTTCCAAGCTCTAGATCCAATGCGAACATCTTTATTCTTCTCTGCATCTGTTGTCGTCGAATTAGCAGCATGTTTGCAACAAGTTGAAAGACATTCCGCAGCCAAATTTGCTCAAACAACATCTCAAAACCCTCATGTAGTCTTCCATTACATCAAATATTTGATATTACCAGGCTCTAATACCAGGCATCATATAAATTATCACTAAAATCACCAGTTAATGACTTATTTAATACTAATATCCCTTTCATTTATTTACAATTTTTCAATACAATGATCTTAAAACATATTTGACACATAAAAGGAAATACATCATAATCTATAAATTTAGACCAAGAGTGGTCAACAACCTTTAATTCCATATTAGCTGGAATATTTTTTTTATGTATTCATATTCAACATGAGGTGAGAAATATTATTTTGTGTGAATAATATTGTTGGAGACTCCATAATCAAATACCTAAAAGAGCATTTCCACTAGCCTCAAGTAACAATTTATCCAAAATTGAAGTGGATGGTTAAGTATCCGCACCCACATAGGATTGATGTTAACATATTATGTAGTGGGGTCAAAAGATGGATACATACATTTCATAATTAGAAAAAAATTCTACTATACCCATTGCTGGTAATAGAGCAAAATAATCATATCTAAAACTATATCAAATATCACAATTAAAAATTCATTTACATAGGGATCGATTTCTAGGTTACCGTCAATAAGGGTCTAGAAAGATTCCTAAATCCTTGAGTGGAGAGGTGGAATGTTATGATAGAACTTCCTTTAAACGAAAAGTGACCATCTCATAACAAATATCATTCCTACTTAAGCACCTCCTCTCCAGATGTTATAGAGGGGTTGGTGTTAGCGCAAACCATGGGTATGACCACAAGCTTTATTGGCATTGTTGCATGTGCAACTGCTTGTAAAATTGAATCCAAGGGACCCATGTTTCTTTTCATGAACCTTTAATTTAAAATAATAGACATATGTTTGGTCCTCTTCAATTGAAGCCAAAACACTTTTAGGATATGACATGCCTCATAGACCTAACATGACAAGAAAATTCACTAGAAAAATGGAGATCCACCATAGGTGAAGTCCTAGAAGCATAAAATGCCTACAAAGATGAGCTACTACCGTTTGGAGTTTTTTGTAGAGTACTAGACAGGTAAGGGTTTTCTGGAAAAATCAGAGTAGTTTGAGTATTAATCAAACTTTTATATATGAATTCTTTTTCTACATTTTAAATTTAATAAAATTCTAAGGAAAATTAACCAAAAATAAAAATAAAATAAAATCATTAACAATAAAAAAATACGCTAAAATGTTATAATTATAGTTCATACCCAAGAAAATTGCCAATCATAAAGAATATGTACCGAAACATTACGATGCAACTTACTAACACTACCAATATTTGTTTAGAGAGCATTTGCTTTGAATATTTTTCAAACAACGTATGTTAGGATAGGACTCTTAGAACTTTATAGTGTAAATTATTCTTTTGCTTCACCGATCTGCTATTTGTCTTAGTCCAAAACAACCACTAGGATTTATCAAGATAAAATTAAAAAAATTGTTATTTTATACCTCTCATTTACAGATTTGAAAACATTTCATTTATGCATAAATGCCATTTAATCAAATTTAAGTTTCAAAGGGATGAGAAACAACATCGGAGGGACACTTATTTTGATTTATTTAATCAGACATGGTCATACATAGAACTTGGCCATGTGGTACCACCCATTTAATACATTTAGTTGTGGATTGAGTAAACTCCCAGCTTGTCCAAGAATATTCCGGAGAATCCATAGAAGCCTGCAATCTTTCCTTTGCCAGCAGATGCAAATGCAGTTCCCTTTGTTGAGCCATACGGACCATATTCTTTAACGTTAGTAGTGAATTTCAAAGATTTGATGACAGTTACTCCATCCTGATTCCCGTAGTGTCCAGCGATTCGTATCAAATACTCATTTTTCGAAAATTTTATCTGCATTCAAAGAATAAGTACATATAATAAAACGAGATATAATGAAATGAGATATAAACCATAAGTATATACCTCGGCTGCTACACCTCTAGTTCCTCCATGTGTGGGCTTCCGGATGACAGCGTTCTCAGTGCTTTTACCACGAAGACCATAACGAACCGTTATGGCATCAATAGCTTCTCCATGTCTTATTGTCATCCCTGTGATGTCCGAGTATGTCCCATCTGTCCATTCAATTCCACCCTTCCCACCCCATGGTCCCTCCACTTCATAGTATGGAGGTGGAGGTGCAACAGCAACGCAATCTTTCCATGAGTAAACTCCCAGCTTGTCTAAGAATATTTCGGCGCGTCCATAGAAGCCTACAATCATTCGGCCTTTGTTAGCCGATGCAAATTCAGTTCCCGTTTGTTTGCCATAAGGACCATATTCTTTAACATTAGTGGTGAACTTCAAACATGTGATGACATTTGATCCCCGGAAATCCCCGTAGTGTCCAGTGATTCGTATCAAATATTCATCAGCCGCAAAGTCGATCTGCATTCAAACCATAAGTACATATAGATATAGATTTGAATAAAAATATGTGATTGGGATGATAAATTTATAGGTATATATACCGTGGTTACTGCACCTCCAGTTCCTCCATGTGTGGCGTTGCCCGAGATAGCGTGCTGAGTGGATTCATCACAAAGACTATAACGAACCGCTATGGCATCAATAACATGTCCATGTCTTATTGTGATGCCTGTGATTTTGGAGTATGTCCCATCTGTCCATGCACTTCCACCATTTCCACTTCATAGCTGCATGGAGGTTTCTAAACGGAACAAGCAACAAAAGCAGGGATGCCATTAGTAAATAATAGAGATGAAATAGCAAAAAATATTAGTGAAATATTAAATAACAGTCATCAGCGATGCCAACTCAAAACACACCCCGCTTCCAGATTTGGCTTCACTCGCAACACCTCCCATTAATTGCAATGCAGATATCTTACTTGACAGAACAGATATTGCAGATGTATATAGAAGAGAGGTTTGCAGCAGATTTATATAGGAGAGCGACAACAAGTGAATGTGTTTTAAAATTGGGTAAAATCTGCTCTGCTGCAACTTGCGTCTTTAAAACCGTGTGAAGTATGAGATTCCCTAAAAATTCGGATTGTCCGGATGCACATTGATCAAAATTGAGCCCACTTCCAACCTGCCACAAAAGTGCCTTTCTAAATTAGCCCCTCGATAAACATCTAAATTTAAAATTTCCCGTTTTCATTGATAAACTATAAGTCTGTATTTTTATTTCAAATCAGGAAAGAAGGGTGGCATTAAAAAAATGCCCGTCAATGCAGGTTGTCAAGTTGCCACTCCCTAGGCTTGAACTGAAAAGGATCGATTATTTATTTAATTGTGCATTTTCCTAAAAACCACTAGAAATTTTCAGCTGCCATGCATGTATCGAGGATTAAAATACCAATGATAAGGAATATAGGATTGAAAAAGGCCATGACCCTAATTGTATACAATTCTTGTTTCGATGTGTGTGTTTGTGTATGCGCACGCGCGCGCGCACACACACACACATGGATATATCTACATATATATAAATATTGTGTTTTTATAAAATCATTTTATCAATTTATAAATGTATATATAAACATGTGTGTGTTATTTAGTTGTTCATTTTCATTGGACTATTGGAAACTTTCAGCTACCATGCATGCATTTAGTGAGGATAAAAATTCCAATTATGAATAATATACGATTCTAGAGGGCATGGCCCTAATTACATGTCATTTTGGATTTGGTGTGGGTGTGTGTACATACATACACTCATACATATATTCATATATACCTACATACATAAATACATACATACATTGAGTTTTCATTAAAACACATTATGTGTGTGTGTGTGTGTGTGTGTGTGTGTGTGTGTGTGTGTGTGTGTGTGTGTGTGTGTGTGTGTGTGTGTGTGTGTGTGTGTTGTCCACATACAAAAATGTGTGTATTTGTACACACATACATTAAATGGTGTCTTCTTTAGACTAAACACATGTTTAGCTTTTATATTATAATTTATCTCATTAGATGTGATTGGTATTGGTTGATATATATGGACACACACAAAGATATATATATATATATATATATATATATATATATATATATTTGTGTTTGTCATTGAAGTAGTGTACTACTATTATTTATTTTTGTGTTATATATGATGTTTTTTGGTATGTGACAAGACTAGATTAGATTAATATCAATGAAAATAGATAGCAGAGTGGAATTAATCCCAAATCCCGTGTTTTAATGCTTAAACTACCTTAATATAATATTCGTGACCATTTGAATGTCCCAATATTAATTCTTTTTTATTATCAAGTGTATTATTACTCAATTATATATGCAAATTGTTTATTAACAAAAGCATCAACACATTTTTAACTTGATTATGTTCTAAAACAAAATATTCCTTTTGTGATCCACTTGTATTTATACCTCTCCGATCATTGACTTGTAAGAGCTCTACTTGAAAAGATGATAAAATAGTACTTCTCAGTTCGGCCATCTTAGGTGATCAAATCCTTCTGAGATTGACACTTTAGAAGAGGAAAATGGGATACATTAGAATATCATGTATCAAAATTTATGATTCCTTCAAATTTTAAAAACTTAATTTTATCATCCAATATATAAGAATTGTTGTTATAATGAACATTAATGTGATGTAAATTGCAAAATAAAATCCTTTTTCATGTTCATTAATGGTAATCGAATAAAATATATAACAATTAGGGTGAGAAAAATATCAGATAGACTATTCACAAATATCATAGGAGTTTCTTGTGTAGGTGTAATATGATATGATGTATTTCTACTATTTACAGAAGTAGATGATGAATCATTAAAAACATAAGCATTGGGCTCCATGTACAATCTAAGAATATGTGAGATAGTAAGCTATATATTGACATCAATAACATAATAACACAAATGTGTGAAATAGTGACATTTATCATAAAAAAAAATTATACAAGAAGAAAAATAAGAGAATGACATATTTTAATTATACGATTGTACATTAGGTGTTACAAACAACCATGAATATTTAAAATATAAAAAGAAAAAATATCATATTTTCCTTTATGTAAGTGTGAAAAGAACTCATAATCATTTTTATAAATTAAACGTATAAGAAACAATTCTTTTATGTTCTAAATATGTGCAACAATAAACTAGGGATATGATTAAACCAATCATATACATTACAATATGAGGATTTAAGAGAAATATTTTTGAAATATCCTATCATTTTAAAGAAAGAAATAAAACTCTATAGTTCTTAAGTTAAACTTAAAGATCCAAAATCCCATCAATCAACTAAAACTGATCTATAATATAGCATCTAGGGAATGTTGGAAATGAGGTGTCTTAGCCTTGTTTATTTTATTCATTTAAGATTTTCCTACAACTGTTTCACATTGTCTAGGCTCTAAAAATAGAAATAGGAGTTGTCAAAAGATTCTCATATGATAGTATATCATGGAAGGACTATTTTAAAAGATATTATGAAAGATTTTATGACATCTGTAAGGGTCAAAAATAGGGGAGAATATTGTGGACGTGGGAGCCTAATTTTAAACCGAAATCTTGCTCTTTAATGCTATCCACCTCATGAGAGGTTTAGCACATGGTTTTGTAAACCATAGATGGTTTCTTGTATAACCGGAGGTCTATAAATTGAAGGCTAGGAGAAGCAATTGGAGGAGTGCGTTTTAATCCTCCTAGAATTGTTTCTGGTGATACTCCTGTAAGAAACTTGCTCTGCAAGTGTATGTAATCTTGTTATTAGATTTGAAATAAATTCAGTGGGCTTTTGGAGTGTGGGGTTTTCTATCCAAATGGATTTTTGCCCACGTATATCTAGTGTTTGTGTTTTGTTATGAAGATGTTGCTAATATTTTTGTAATTGTTTTACTATGTTGAAAGTTTTGCATAATATCTCTCCTCAAAGATTAGCGTAGGAAGTTGTTCCACTACTCTTAATTTCCTATCAAGTGGTATCAAATCTTGATCACCTTTGGTTTCATTTGTGGGTTGTTGGGTTTTTTGCGCTAATCCAGGTTTGAGTGGGAGCTTGTGCAGAGAATACTTTGTTATCTAGTTGCAGATATTTTTCAAATGGCGAGCACATCTGGGAGGATTGACGTAGAGAAGTTTTCTAGCACAAACTTTCAAACGTGGAAGCTAAAGATGGAAGATCTGTTGGTTGATCAAGATCTATGTGATGTAGTGGATGAGAAGGTCTATAGGCCTACGGATCCAATTTTGGCTGCACAATATGATGTAATGGATAGAAAAGCTAAAGGTCTTATTAGACTATGTCTTGCAGATTCTATCCTAATAAATATCCATGAAGAATCCACTTTGAAGAAGCTTTGGAAAAAGCTAGGTGAGATATACCAAGCTAAGTCTCTAGTAAATAAGATTTTCTTGAGGAAGAAGTTGTTTTCCTTGAGAATGGAAGGTGGAAAAATATCTGAGCATCTGGAAACATTCAATATGTTGGTGACTCAGTTGAGCTCAGTTGGGGTTAAAATGGACAAAGAAGAAAGGTGCTGAATGTTGTTGGTTTCGCTGCTAGACTCGTGGGATAGCCTATTCATGGCCATTGGGAGCACTTCAATCACTCTAAAGATGGAGGATCATATTGGTTCTCTACTCTCCAAAGAGATGAGAAGGAAGGTCTCTCTGAATGCTAAAGAGGCTTTGAGTGTTTGAGGAAGAACAAAAGAATGAGGCAAAGATGAGAAGAAGCATGGCCATTCCAAGAATAAGGGGAGATCAAAATCCCCTGGTAAGTCCAAGGTGATATGTTGGAACTGTGGAAAATTTGGACATTTCCAAAGGGAATGCAAAGAAGAAAAGAAAAAGAAAAAGAAGAAGCATGATTCTAATTTTGAGTCCGTAAAGAAGATGGAGATGTCTTGATTGCAACTTTGGCCACTCGTGCAAGTGATAATGCATGGTTGATAGAATCTGGTGCATCTTTCCACATGAATACTAACAAAAATAGGTTTAGTAAGTATGAAAACTATGATTGTGGTAAGGTGTATTTGGGTGATAATGCTTTCCTTGAAATTTTTGGTTGTGGTAGTATTCAGGTGAAATTTTCTGATGGTAGAATTAGAAGATTTGATGGTGTCTTGCATATCCCAGAACTAGCAAGAAATTTATTATCTATTAGCAAGCTAATAGATGTGGGTGTGCATGTATAGTTTTCTAAATCAGGTGTGAAAATTTTGAGAGGTACTATGGTGATAGCAAGAGGAAGTAGATTGGGTACATTGTACCAACTTGATGCATCCACGGTTGAGTGCAATAGCATTTCAGATAAAACTAAACTAGTAACTACTTCACTAAAAAAGGAGAGGGTTTCCTCCTTTACGGATGGTCATGGATTCTGGGTACCCAAGGGTGCTCTGTCTATCAAATCAAAATTACCTATAGAGAATACCATGTTATGGAACCAAAGGCTTGGCCACATTGGAGAGAAGGGTTTAAAAGCTCTGAAAAATAAGAACTTCATTGAGGGGTTGAATGATTACAATCTGGAGTTTGATTTTTGTGAACATTGTATTTATGACAAACAGAGCCGTGTTCAATTTTACTTATCTACTCATAAGTCTTCATGTATCTTGGATCTAATCCATTCAGATGTATTTGGTCCTATTAAGGTTACTTCTATTGCTAAATCAGTTTACTATGTTACTTTCATTGATGATTTTAATATGAGAACATGGGTATATTTTTTAAAAAGTAAATCTGAAGTTTTTAGTTGTTTCAAGGAATTTAAGGCTATGGTTGAAACTCAAACTAGGAATAAAATTAAGTGTTTGAGATCTGATAATGGTAGTGAGTACTGTTCTGTAGACTTTGACAAATTTTGTACAGATTGCGGGATTAAAAGACAAAAGACAACTTTGTATTCTCTCAAGTAGAATGGAGTTGTAGAAAGAATGAATAGAACATTGATGGAGAAGGATAGGAGCATGCTTATTGGAGCTGATCTAGAAAAGAGGTTTTGGGCTGAAGTTGTTACCACTGATTGCTATTTGACAAATAGATCTCCTACATTAGGGCTTGTTGATAAAACGCCAATGGAGGTGTGGTCAGGGAAAAAGCCTTCAATTAGACATCTGAGAGTTTTTGGCTATGAGGAATATGCACATGTGCCTAAGGAGAAGAGAAAAAAGTTGGATTCTAAGGCTATCAAATGTATCTTCATCAGATATGGATATGGTGTGAAAGGATACAAGCTTTGGGATCCTGTTGCACAAAAGGTAATATACTCTAGAAGTGTTATTTTTAGAGAGATTAAATCTTTCCTTGTTAATTTTCAGCCAGAACAACATAAAGAAAATGAAAAAAAAAACGATGTGGTTCAACTTCCTTCTACACCTGAGAAAGTTGAATCGAGACCCCAAAATAGACAAGAAGTCGAGGAGAGCTCACCAAGCTCTGAATCTTCAGAAGAGGAAGAAGAAGAGGAAGAAGCAGAAGGATCTCCACCTCTGTTTGTTCAAAAGTCTACAAGGCAAAGGAAACCACCTGAAAGGTATGGGTATTATCTTGATGATTGAAAGTGCATATTTACTTTGAGTACTAACATTGATGAACGGAGATCTGTATAAGAGGCTTTGGGTATGAATGATGCAAAGTCCTGGAAAATAGCCATGGATGAAGAAATGGCAGCCCTTAAAAAGAATGAAACATGGGAACTTGTAGCATTTACTGAAGGTCGGAAACCTGTTGGATGTAAATGGGTGTTTAAGACAAATATTAGTTCAGATGGAAATGTTGAAAAGTATAAGGCATGGTTGGTTGCAAAGGGTTGCTATCAAGTATAGGGTATTGATTATGGTGAGATAATCTCTCCTGTTGCTAAAATTACATCCATTTGGTTTTTATTATCTATTGCAGCAGCTTATGACCTAGAGGTTGAACAAATCGATGTGAAAAATGCTTTCCTTCATGGTCATTTGGAGGAAGAAATCTATTTGACACATCCAGAGAACTACAAGGTGACAAGTAAAAGCAATATGGTTTGTAAGTTAAAGAAATCCCTATATGGCCTTAAACAAAGTTCTAGGATGTGGCACCAGAAGTTTGATTCATATTTGTTGAGTTTGGGGTTTGTGCGGTCTAAATCTGATCACTATGTGTATTTTAAATCTGATGGTGATTGTTTCCTGGTAATTACTTTATATGTTGATGACATGTTGTTTATTGGGAAAGGAAAAGGTTTGATTGTGGAATTGAAATCTCAGATCTTTGTAAAATTTGAAATGAAAGATCTTGGTGCAGTAAAACCCATACTTGGGATGGAGATTAGAAGAGATCGTGAGAACAGAAAGCTATGGCTTGGCCAGAGTAAGTAAGTTTGTTCTGTTTTGCAAAGGTTCAACATTGAGGATTGTAAACCACTTTGTGTTCTTGTTACTTTGGGAATGAAGCTCTCCATTTTATGATGTTCATCATCCCCATCAGAGATGGAAGAAATGAGCAGAGTGCCTTACCAGAGTGTAGTTGGAAGCTTAATGTATGCTATGGTCTGTACAAGACCAGACATTGCCCAAGTAGTGGGAGTTCTTTCTCGTTATATATCTAATCCTGGAAGAGTGCATTAGGATGCAATTAAGAGGGTATTCAGATATTTGTGGGGTACATCAGAGTATTCTATATGTTTTCATGGAAGAGGAGATCAACATTCCATATGTATTCATGGTTTTGTGGATTTAGATTACGCTGGTGATGTCGATAGCAGAAGATCCACCAGTGCATATGTGTTTACTCTTAATGGCGGTGAAATTAGGTGGATGAGAAAGTGACAAGATGTGGTTTCTTTGTCCACTACTGAGGCAGAGTACATGGCAGCTACTCACGCCTATAAAGAAGCCATTTGGCTGAAGCATTTGTGTTCAGTTATTGGATTAAAATAGGGTGTAGTTACAATATACTGTGATAGTCAGAGCACAATCTGCCTTGCAAAGAACCTGAATTTTCATGCCAGGACCAAACACATTGATGTTCAGTATCACTTCATGAGAGATATGGTCGAGGATGGAAGGGTGAAGCTAGAAAAGGTAGAGAAAATCACGAATGTTGTAGATGCATTAACTAAGCCCGTGAGCACAGCAAAATTCATGTGGTGTTCTGCGTCTATGGGCCTCTCAGCCCCTAGAAGTTTATCCATGATGGCATCTTTCCCTTGGCCCTTGCAAGGTATTTGACAAGTGGGAGATTGTTGGAAACGAGGTGTCTCAACTATGTTTGGTTTATTCATTTAAGATTTTCCTACAACCGTTTCACATTGTCTATGCTCTAAAAATAGAAATAAGAGTTGCCAAAAGATTCCCATATGATAGTATATCATGGAAGGACTATTTTTAGAGATATTATGAAAGATTTTATGACATCTGTAAGGGTAAAAAATAGGGGAGAATATTGTGGACGTGGGAGCCTAATTTTAGACCGAAATCTTGCTCTTTAATGCTATCCACCACATGAGAGGTTTGCAACATGGTTTTGTAAACCATAGATGGTTTCTTATATAATCGGAGGTCTATAAATTGAAGGCTTGGAGAAGCAATTGGAGGAGTCAGTTTTAATCCTCCTAGAATTGTTTCTGGTGATACTTGTTGTCAAAATTTCCCCCCCCAGGGTAAATTTCGATAACATGCATCAGATTTTTGCAGTTCCAAGCATGTAGATTGATCCAGGAAAAATCATAAAAAATGACTATGTCCTAGTCCTAGGGGCAGTCGGGACATTTGGGACATCTAGGCGCGGATCGGCCGAAAAGCCTCCAGGTGGCCCGTGAAGCAAAGGGACATCTGGGACAGAATTACGCTGTGGGCACGAGAAGCCGATCCTGCCAAAAGAGGAAGAAAGTCGTTTAACTGCTGAGCGGGACAGTTCGGGACAAGAGTACACGAAGTATGCGAACCGGCCAGATCGGCCGAAATGAGAACAAATAGTCCAGAAGCAATTGGGACATTTGGGCCGTGATGACGCGAACCAGCCGGTTCACCTGAAAATGAGAAAGTTTGTACTGGGACATCCGAGACAAAAGTACGCGGCGGACGCGGATCGCCGAAGGAGCCGAAAGCCAATCAAACAACGCCACGTCATCGGACAAATGAGGGATGAGGAAGCCCATTTCGGGCGGATCGGAATTTTTTGGCCCAAGCAGTTTGGGACATCTGGGACATAAAGACGCAAAGGGCGCGAAGGAGCCGAAAGGGCCGAGAACCAACCAGATCACGAAACGTGTCGCAGGGGAAAGAGTCCAAAGGTCAAAGGGCAAATTTTGAGGGGTCAGCCCGAGACAATCAAAAGAGGACATGTGTCCTATGGGATAGGGAATGCGGAGCTCAGGAAGGAGTTAGAGAATTTGGCATGAGTTTTGGCCGAAAAGCTAAAAGCCAAGGTCTGCCTCGCGCCCCTGTCGGCCAATCAATGCATGCCACGTGTCCAAGTTTAAGGGGTCCACAAGGAAATTTCAAAAGAAAGCCCACCGAAAGGTAGAGGAGAGATAATCACGTGAGCAATCAATGTGTGCCACGTGTCATCCAGGTGGCAGAGTGCGGGAAAGATTTCAAAACACGTTTTCGCCTATTTTGTGCCCTAAAACTTCAGACCTCCATAACTTTCGATCCAGAGCTCAGATTTGCACGTTCTTTATATCAACGGAAAGCTTATGAAATTCTCTACATGATTATAGGATCAATCTCGAATTTTGGTGTAGTCTAGAGAGATAAAATTGAGAAACGGATCTGACGCGTGATCATGGCCAGAAGCGATGTTTCAACAACCAGTTTTAATGCACATGGGTCGCATTCTTCTTCAGCATGGCCAG
The DNA here is from genome assembly GCA_019776745.2 of Taxus chinensis. NCBI lineage: Eukaryota > Viridiplantae > Streptophyta > Pinopsida > Cupressales > Taxaceae > Taxus > Taxus chinensis. The sequence goes on from CM034152.1 coordinate 633,326,846, forward strand.
AAGTGATGTCTCAACCACCGATTTTAATGAAGAATGTGTTTTGGTTAATGGTTGGGCTGCTTACACGTTTTCCTATGTTTTCTGTCTCCTGGGCTCGACCCATGCATTATATAAAGCCAGATTTGGCTCATTTTAAAAGATATAAAAGGTTGTTCATATTTTCTACTCTGCCCTCCCTTCTTTTCTTCTCTAGGGTTTAAAATGGAGTTCCAACCTCCTCCCTTGCTCTGTAATGGCATTTTTTGCCTTTTACTATTGAAATGATGTTCTGTGCAAACTTCTGGAGCAACAAAACGTGTTTTGTGATGCATCTGTCCATCCTTGCTCGTTTTTGCTTGTTCTCTTCTTGCCTCTCTTCATTACAGGTATTTGTGCATGTTTGAATGTTCATTGTAGGTTTGGAGCAGTGTTCATGGAGTTTTGGGACATTTTCTGTGTGAAATCTATCCTTGGGCCTGTGATGCATCTATCCATCCTTCCCATTGCTCACCTCTCTTTGTCCCATGGTAGTTTTGATAGATGTCCAACATTCTCCTTCTCTGGTGTATCACCATTTTAGTGTAGGCTTTTGTTCTTTTCCTTTCTCTCTCTTTCTCTCTGTCTCCTTGGCATTGTTAGATTAGGATTATATTAGCTTGTCTGCACTAGAATAGGTTGTGGCAGGTAGTTTAAGAGCAGGAACCAGCCTTCTCTAGATATTCCTCTCTTAGTTTCACAAGTCCCATGCTTGGAGAGAGGTTTCCATGTTGTGCAATCACACTGGATGCCTGAGTGATCAACCTAGAAGCCTGATCTACATCCAGGGGTGCTGTGATTTTGCACTAACAGTTTTGGCACACCCAGTGGGACCTTAGAGGTCTTCCACTTCATCTTTTGCAGGTTGGTGTGTTCCTGTGAAGATTTCAGGCTTTGGAGGCACTTGCAAACACATCTGGTGACTCCATCTGATCAGCAACCCATTTCTGAAGTTGGAGACCTGTTTTCCATCCATTCCCGTTCATCCTTCTTTCCATCTCTTTCATTCTTTCCCATTCCATGAGGTTGTGCAATCATGACTTCATTTCCATCATGGAATTCACATCAACAACAGCAGTATATTCCACCTCCAACATGTTTTACAAATCCACCAAATCAACATTTTGAGCAGATTCAAGATCAGTATGCATACCCATATGAGCAGCAGTGCCAAAGTCAGTTTGGCTATGGAGCCTTCCAAAAGCAAGAGTATGCATACAATGAAGACCATCAGATTCAAGATGCTGGTCTGTTGGCGAAAATCCAAAAGATGGAGGCAAAGATGGTGCAGTCCAGAGCAACAGCTCAGATGAGAGCTTTCAGAATTGGTTGCAGGACTCCTTGTCCATGGGGAGGCCCTTTTCCAAGACACTTCAGCCCTCAAGAGAAGCTGGACTTCATGATAAAGATGCTGCCCCAACTTGCACAATGGACAACAAAAATAGAGGCCTATACATTCGGTGTTGAACAACCTTGTCAATGGGTAAGTTCTACACCATCATCTGGTTTTTCTCTTCCCATTACTCAAGTAGCATCATCTCATTTGGACTTGCAAATTTTAAACTCTCCATCTGCTGTCCCAAATGTTGATCCCATGTCTCCACCTCTCAGTCTTCCACCACACCTCAATTCTTCTTTCCTTTTTCCTTCCAAACAGTCATCCTCTCCACAAGAGCTAAAAGAAATCCCCCCTCCTCTAAAGAAACAAGATATTTCATCTCCTTTACCACCACAAAAAATTGTCAAATCAGTTGAGTTACAACCCATCCCTCCTCTTGCATTCCCAATTCCATGTGGGGAAGAAGAAATTGCAAAATTCAGTCATCAAGGACAGCAAGAGGAAGAGCAAAAAAAAAAGAAATGATTAAGAGCTTAGTAAGTTTGGCTGCCAAATTTGGGATGACAAAGATCCCCTTGATGGTTAAACCTACAGAAGAGGCTATGGTTGGAGAACAGGTGGTGGTTAGGACTGATTTTTTTGCAGCAGAAGAAGAAGATCTTGCAGTCCCAACTTGTCCTCTAGAGCAACAGATTGAAGAGTTTGACTTGACAAATTTCATGCTGGAGGAAGAGTTCAATCAAGAGCAAGATTGTCTTCAAACATTGGAGGAAGGAGAAGCTACTCCAAATCCAAAAGAAGAGGAGCACATTCCAGCTATGGGGGAGAAAAGTGCAGATCCAAGAGCTCTGAGCACAAAGTAGGCTACAGGAGAACCTTCATTTCTTTTTTCTACTTCACCTCTCTCAAGTTCCAGTGCTGAAGAGGAGTTTGACCTCTCAAACTCAATGTTGAAGGGAGAAAGAAACCATGGTGGTCAAGTTACAGATCAAGAAGACGTGCCATGGAGGAAGTTGAGCATTTACAGCAGGACAGCAATGAGGCAGTTTACCTGTCAGATTTGGAGGACTGTTTTGATGGAGAAGAACCGGTTGAGTTTCCACCATTCTCTCTTTCATCATCCACATTTCAAACACAAGAGTCTGTTGTCATGAAGGAGAACATTCATTTGCAGCATCCTGCATCTGATAACAACTCTTCGGAATCAAGATTGGAAGATTTTAATCTTTCATGTTCTTCATTGGAGGAAGAGAAGGGATAAAGGAAATTCACCATTTCTTCCACACCATCCATTCAGGAGGGTCTACAAGAAGACTCCATTTTTGGAGTTGAAAATCAGAGCTATGGGCATATCAAACTGATTAGACCGTGCCCAATCAGGTGTTTGGCTTCATTGGAGTCAAAGGAGAAGTCACAACCAGTCATGCTTGCTTCTGAGCATGAGGGTGAGCTACAAAGTACCAAGGACCAGCTGTCATGCCTCTTCAATCTAAATGCAGAGAAACTAAAAGAGGTATTGAATTTGCCTTCAGCTAATACCTTGATGATTTGGGTGGAATACCAGCTTCTTGTTGATTTTCCACTCATCCTAATAGCCATGATTAGCTCCAAATCAATTACATGGCTACCCACTTTTGATAGAAAGGAAGCTATTTCTCACAACCAATTGCAGGGTTTGTTTAGCTTGCTTTTGCTTCCAGTTAGAGTAGAGTAGGTAGGTTTTCTTTCAGCAGAAGAAGTGCTTGTGCACACTCTACACGTTTCATTTTGGAGCATGTATGATTTTCAGTTTTGTACATAGTTTTTGTTGTGCTGGTTTTGCTCTTGCACTGTTCGTTTCAGTGGCATTTTGGTGAGAACAACTCCCTGTCCGGTGGGTTTCAAGTGGCTCAGAGGGAATTTTTCAAAGTTCAGATCAGTTTTCAGGCTTGCTTATGACTCCATGCCCAATTGATTGCTTCAGGCTACTGATCATTCATCTAGCAGGCAGATGACCCCACTGAGTCGCCAAACTGTTGTCAAAATTTCCCCCGCTAGGGTAAATTTTGATAACATGCATCAAAGTTTTGCAGTTCCAAGCATGTAGATTGATCCAAGAAAAATCATAAAAAATGACTAATTCCTAGTCCTAGGGGCAGTTGGGACATTTGGGACATATAGGTGCGGATCAGTTGAAAAGCCTCCAGGCGGCCCGTGAAGCAAAGGGACATCTGGGACAGAAGTATGCCGCAGGCGCGAGAAGCCGATCCGGCCGAAAGAGGAAGAAAGTCGTTTAACTGCTGAGCGGAACAGTTCGGGACAAGAGTACGTGAAGTACGTGAACCGGCTAGATCAGCCGAAATGAGAACAAACAGTCCGGAAGCAATTGGTACATTTGGGCCGTGATGACACGAACCGGCCGGTTCGCCCGAAACAGAGAAAGTTCATACTGGGACATCCGGGACAAAAGTATGCGGCGAACGCGGATCGCCGAAGGAGCCGAAAGCCAATCAAACAATGCCACATCATCGGCCAAATGAGGGACGAGGAAGCCCATTTCAGGCGGATCAGAAGTTTTTGGCCCAAGCAGTTTAGGACATCTGGGACATAAAGACGCGAAGGGCACAAAGGAGCCGAAAGGGCCGAGAACCAACCAGATCACGACACGTGTCGTAGGGGAAGGAGTCCAAAGGTGAAAGGGTAAATTTTGAGGGGTCAGCCCGAGCCAATCAAAAGAGGACACGTGTCCTATGGAATAGGGAATGCGGAGCTCGGGAAGGAGTTAGAGAATTTGGCATGAGTTTTGGCCGAAAAGCTAAAAGCCAAGGTCTGCTTCGCGCCCCTGTCGGCCAATCAATGCATGCCACGTGTCCAAGTTTAAGGGGTCCACAAGGAAATTTCAAAACAAATCCCACCGAAAGGTAGAGGAGAGAGAATCACGTGACCAATCAATGCGTGCCATGTGTCATCCAGGTGGCAGAGCGTGGGAAAGATTTCAAAACACGTTTTCACCTGTTTTGTGCCCTAAAACTTCATACCTCCATAAATTTCGATCCAAAGCTCGGATTTGTACGTTCTTTATATCAACGGAAAGCTTATGAAATTATCTACATGATTCTGGGATCAATCTCGAATTTTGGTGCAGTATGGAGAGAGAAAAGTGAGAAACGGCTCTGACGCGTGATCATGGCCAGAAGCGACGTTTGAACAACCAGTTTTAATGCACATGGGTCGCATTCTTCTTCAGCATGGCCAGAAGTGATGTCTCAACCACCAATTTTAATGAAGAATGTGTTTTGGTCAATGGTTGGGATGCTTACATGTTTTCCTATGTTTTCTGTCTCCTGGGCTCAACCCATGCATTATATAAAGCTAGATTTGGCTCATTTTAAAAAGATATAAAAGGTTGTTCATATTTTCTGCTCTACCTTCCCTTCTTTTCTTCTCTAGGGTTGAAAATGGAGTTTGAACCTCCGCCCTTGCTCTGTAATGGCGTTTTTTGCCTTTTACTATTGAAATGATCTTCTGTGCAAACTTCTGGAGAACAAAACGTGTTTTGTGATGCATCTGTCCATCCTTGCTCGTTTTTGCTTGTTCTCTTCTTGCCTCTCTTCATTGCAGGTATTTGTGCATGTTTGAATGTTCATTGCAGGTTTGGAGCTGTGTTCATGGAGTTTTGGGACATTTTCTGTGTGAAATCTATCCTTGGGCCTGTGATGCATCTGTCCATCCTTCCCATTGCTCACCTCTCTATGTCCCATGGCAGTTTTGATAGATGTCCAACATTCTCCTTCTCTGGTGTATCACCATTTTAGTGTAGGATTTTGTTCTTTTCCTTTCTCTCTCTCTCTCTCTCTCTGTCTCATTGGCATTGTTAGATTAGGATTAGATTAGCTTGCCTGCATTGGAATAGCTTGTGGCAGGTAGTTTAGGAGTAGGAACCAGCCTTCTCTGGAGATTCCTCTCTCAGTTTCACAAGTCCCACACTTGGAGAGAGGTTTCCATGTTGTGCAATCACACTGGATGCCTGAGTGATCAACCTAGAAACCTGATCTGCATCCAGGGGTGCTGTGATTTTGCACTAACAATACTCCTGTAAGAAACTTGCTCTGCAAGTGTATGTAATCTTGTTATTAGATTTGAAATACATTGAGTGTGATTTTGGAGTGTGGGATTTTTTATCTGAAAGGATTTTCCCCATTTATATCTGGTGTTTGTGTTTTGTTATGAATATGTTGCTGATATTTTTGTAAATATTTTACTATGTTTAAAGTTTTGCATAATATCTCTCCTCAAAGATTAGCATAGGAAGTTGTTCTGCTACTCTTAATTTCCTATCAGGGAAGGCATATTGGAAGATATTATGCGGTATTTGGTTTCTACGAAGGGTACTAGACTTACAAAAAGTATAATAGGATTTTATTTCTAGGGTTAGAATATGTAATTTTCATTTTAAATCACCTATATCATGCATTAAAGTGAAGACCTCCTTATGAGTGATAGTACGGATGTCTTGGTGCTCATTAATAGGTTATTATTTTCCGTCGAGAGTATCGAGAGGAACACTTTATTTGCATATAAGAAGTATTGTGTAATTATTTATTAGTATGACCGTCAATATTTATAAATGTTATAGGAGTAGATAGTATAGGTTTGGCATGATATTGTACATGTAGAGAAAAAGTAATATTACATACATTAGTTCTTTCATAATAATGGTATCACAAATAATATTAGTTGTTTCAATAGAAAAAGGATTATAAGGATTAATATGTACATATTCAATTTCCTTAAAGAGGTATTTATGATATACTAGAGTCTTCCATATTAAAAGGGAGAGAAGAGAAAGTTTTTAGAAAAAAATAGAACTATTCTTTTTTCCCTAGAATCCAAAGAGAATGAACACATGTGGAAGAATCATTAGTTCATCGATGAGAAGGAGAAGAAACATTATTTCAAATATAATTATTACTTATTATTTATAAGAAATACTTTTTTCATATTAATGTTATCATGTACAGGAGAATGAGGAAGGGAATAATTATTTTTACATTCATCATCAATTCTTATTTCCATGTCATTATAAGAAGAATAAGAAACAATATCAATTTTCATATTAATCAAAACAATACAAATAAGATAGTCATCATCAAAAGAATAAAATTAATAATTACTTCTATCAAAATGAGGAGGAGAGGGAATTTATTTTTTAAATATCATGTTCTATGTCACTAATAATTCCCAAATTAATAGAATTATATAAATTTTCATGAGGAGAATTATGAGAAGGATTATTAACACTATTATTCCAATAATCTAAAGATTGTCTCATATTTATTAATATTTTAATGTCTCATGTGTATCTATGGGGATTTATGAAAATAATCGTTCACAAGAAAATGGAATTGCTATAGAGGTAATAGTATAAGGTACCTCTAATTTTGGATAATAGGTAGGAGATAAAATACAATCAATGAACCTTTCAAGATAATATTTATGACGTAGAGTTGTGACTGCATTAACTTCAATAGTTGAATATAAATGTATCATTTAGAGATGATTTCATGTTTTTTCAAGAATAATTTCATATTTTATGTCAGAGTATGTATGGGCCATATTAGGCATAAGGTAGGTAGAGTTGTGATAAAAAAAATGGCATGGCTTGATGTTGATAGATTATTACTTGGATCCTATATGAGGCATAGAACACGTTAAAAGGATGGTAGCCCTTATGACTTCATGAAGGAATATTCTTAAAAGAATTCATGATTATAAAAATGGATAATTAACCTTGTAATTAATGGAAACTCATAGGGATAATAAGGTTTGTATATGAATTTCGTATCTAGGATAGGAAGCCTAAACATAAACTAGATGAAGGAATTGAACACAACAATGGTTCACCAAATCCCTAAATTATCTAAAATCTGTGAACACTAAAATTACTACTCTTTGCAAGGATTCGGAAAATGCTCATTGTCCAGGAGATGGAGAGGGAGGTGAAAAGGCTTTGGAGAACATTTCTTAGGATTCGCCCTAGTCCTGGATTGATCTCGCCTTTAATGCGGGAAGCTCCATTTCTCATACTCAAACTCTGTCTCAGGGAAGTGGCACAAACCCTAGCTGTGGATATTTGAGTATGGATAGTAAACCACCTTTGATACTGGATGGTCCTGCTCTAGGCGGACTTGAACAAGGAGACACATACATGGAAATACCTAATTTTCCACCACTAGATACGAGATAGGATAGGTGCGGCCCTATTCAGACCTCCTTAAAAGACATTTTAAACAGAAAGGAGTCTTCCATGAAACCTGCAGACACTACCCCATGTATTATATTTGGGTAAGAGGTCATTTCATCTGAGATTTACTACAAATAACATACATTGATTTATAGATTTAGGGGACTTTGGCCCAACATTCCTATTATTCACGCGTGGATCTTTGAGCACTAGACTTGAACTCTCACTTGAAGGATAGACTTGTACATGTGTGTTAAAGGTATTTTCATTGTGACTTTATCTTCAATAGATGATAAAAAAATTATTGTTTCCAAGCTTTGGACCTACCAACCTAAATATTTAATCATTAAACTCTGGTTCCCCTCATTTAATCCATTCACGAAATCATTCTCATGGAAAATTGTTTGGATTAGGCTACCCCATTTACCCCTCCTATTCTTGAGTCATGATTGTTTGACATATATTGGAAAAATATTGGGAACTACACTCTTTATTGATTCTCAAACCACTAATTACACCCATACTACCTTTGCCCGGATCTTGGCGGAACTTGATACTGATAAAAAATTTCCTGCCACCATAGATCTTAGAGTGCAAAATAGAACTTGGTTACAACCTCTAGATTATGACGTTCTTGCTTTTCGGTGTAGAAGGTGTTTTTGCTTAGGACACACGTCTACTATTTGTAGGATGGCAAAACATCAACATGAGAAACGAAACGGGTGGAATGAAGCCCTCCTGAAACACCTGATTTTTGGTGCAAAAAAGGATCTAGATACAAATACAAATATTGATTCCATTTCTACCCCAAAAACCCCTTTATCTGAAACTTAAATTGTGAGAAACATGAAAAATGCACAAGTAGTTGGTGACAACAAGGAAAATGATAAATATTTTTTATGGATAACAACTTGGCCGTCCCAAGTGGTACAAATCCGACTAGGGAAGATACTCCTCCTTTATCTTTTCCTACATCCACAGAAGCTTCATCAGGATGGGTAACAGTTAGCAAAAAGAAAAAAATTATCACCAAGAATGACACCTCTACACCTTGATGATTCTTCAGCTTGTTTTTTACAATAGTGTTGTTGTGCCAATGTTGTTTGGTCATTACACATTAGTTGTTTCTTTGCTGATGTGTTGTTTTTTGTTGGTGTTTTCTTTGTAGACAGTTTTTTGCAGTTGGGCTTTATTGTTCTATCTAGATTATGATATTCTTTTCTTATGTTTTAATTTTCAAATCTTTCTTCTGAGCCTTGTTGTACAAGATTATAATCCCTTTCAAAATACTATTTACCAATAGCAAAAAAATGGTTCACCAAAAAATTAAACCTAAAATTATTTAAATTTGGAATTTATATAATTAGTTTAAGTAGAGAGTAATAAATTTTCTATACCTAAATTGATTCAAATTACATATTAATAGTATAAACTTAATCATTGAAACCATGCTAAATGTATAAAATAAATATTATTTTAATGAGGGATTTTAATATGACTTATCTTGTCCCATGTTGATTTTTTTTATATCGTCACTAAATATAAAATAAGTATTGATCCTAGAGTATGTGTAAATAATCCACTCCTAATTCAATATGAACATTGTGTATATTAGAACTGTGTTTAGGACTGTAATAGTTTATGTTAAATTTTTTAATAGAACAACAAGAACACATTAGATAATAATATAAAAAACTATGTGCTTGAGTAAAAATAACACCGAAATCACCCCATTTCATATGAACTATAACTATCTTAGTTCATTTTGCATATCATGTGCATCCAACTAAACCATTTATATAGAGTTTCCCTCTTACTTGTACATCAATAGGAGGAAAATTAATTTCCCCCCACTTGAAACCTTTTTAAATGCTTTAATGATGTAATATTTTTCTTCTAGAAGATTTCACTTAGAACTATCTTATTCGACTATGCTTTACTAAATATATGGATTCTTCCAATTTAGAGTCCCCCAATGCATAAATGTAACTAGGGTGCTTGTGTATTTATATGATAAATTCTGATAAATGACATAATCATAGATTCCATTGGCGTGTACAACCTAGCCCTCATTTGAAAATCCCTCGAAAAGGTGAAAAAGACATAAGACAGGGTCACACAAGGAAAAAATCAGGATCACAATGTTGTGTTCATTCGGGACCAGGAGGACTATACTAATGTAATCTTAAATGGTGTTTCATGACAATGTGGGTGCCATATGTAATCAAGTCTATATTCATGTATATCGTATAGATTCACGAGAAGCTCAGAACTCTTAGAGTTTACCAACAAGGGATACAAAATAGGACATTCTACTCCTGGTAAATCACCCCCTGTACTTACATGGAAAATTCTAAGAGCATTGAAGTATTCACTGATGTCCTCAAGAACTACTAAAAAGATATGTCAGGAAAATATGGAAAGTTTGTGGTAGAAAAATCAGGGAGATACACAACCATGTGTAAGCCACCCAAAGTCAAAAATTACACTAATATAATTGACAAATACACAATGGACTTAGAATACTAATATATGGCTAGTTGGCTATTATTCAAGGTGTCTAGAGCACCACCACATGGATGATTTACTCTAAGCATGCATCAATACTCACCAGAAATCTAGAAAGTCTCTATTTAATTCTACAAAAGTTATCTATCGATTTATGGGGAAGGAGATTTGGAGACATTGGTACTTCTCTGAGACAATAAGTAACGCCTCAGATTCATTACTACAATGAAGGCCATCTAAATATACTGACGTAAGCTATCGAAATTACCATTTTCAAAAGCCATATATTAAGTTGTATTCCCAAAGGATCTTTTCCATAATTGTGAATTGGACTGACCATGTTGAAACCACTTTCAACCATTGATGCTTCACATTTTTTACGGTATGCCAAATGAATATTTCATTAAAAATTATTCGTTCTTCTCAGATTGATGGAGTTGGCTATGATTCGAGGAATCAGTTACATTTGGACATATGAGAGCACAATAAAAAACTTGTAGTATTGACTATAAAAATATCTTGGGTACATTTGTTGGTCCTAGAAGCTTGATAGCCTTCCACAGTCGATTTGTAAGAAGGCACATATAGAATTCCTAAATTGTCTCCATCCCACTTTCTTTATCTTAATAAATAGTTGTATTCGTTGGCACATAATCTGATTCCACCATAATATCAAAGTGGAAGTCGGAAGTGGAAGTGGACGTGGATCTCTATCTAATGAGCCTCATATGCTAGAGCACCATAATTAAGATTTATATTAACTGTTTGGCACTTAGATCCTTTTGTGTCATGATCCTTTAGGTATTTAAGTGTTTAGTCTTCGGCTTAAATTTTATGAGTAGTTGTTCTTCAAGAATTATTTTTAAAAGAGAATATGATTGGTTTATTTGAGCACTCTTGTTGTCATTTAGGTGATGTTCAAGAAGGGTGAAGTCATACTAAATACATAATTATTCTGATTCAAAATGTTTTAACTAGGAAAATTTCCTTTTATCAATTATGACTTAAGTTTGTTTAATCCAGAGAGGTTCCCCACAGATCAATTTCAATGTACTCGTATAACACGTTTAATTCAAGGGAATTTCAAGGGATATCATACCCCACTTAGCTTGCATACCCTATTCTACTTTATGAACGGATCACACTCTAAAATTCTCTTAAATTATTTGTTTATACAAATATTGTTTCCGTGATAAATCTAAATTACATACTCATTGGTTTGAAATTCATTCAACTCTAATTTCTAAAACAATTTACCTTCATCCCATATTTCATGACATAATAACTTTGCAGAGTCTAAAATTATAATTTAAATACTTGGTTGTAATTTCAATCTTCTAGATTAGATCAAACTCGGTTGTCAGTTTGCAATCCCCATTCTACATATTCAAAGGTAAAGTTTTATGTGGTATATGGGAATGCTGTAGGTGAAATTCTTTTGTTATAGGTTTCACTTTACAATCAGTGATCAAGGAGTAAAAACTATACGTGACCCCTCAAGGATGTTAAGAGCTATATATCTTGATCTTTGAATTGATCAAATCAAGACCCATTTATAGACAATATGTTACCTCCATCACATAAACATTATGGTGGGGTAGTTTGCTCTTTGCTCAATGTCTAGGGATTCAATAATCTATTCACACTTTTCGTACCTGGTCGAACTTTTGTGTTAATTCACCTCCCGTCTCCTCACATTTGTAGTTTTTTGCTAAAGCTATACATCTTCCCATATCACATGGTTTTAATTGTGTAAAATCAGCTCACAAATAAATCTAAGATCCCTCTCTTTCTTTTGAAATTTCATAACCACCAACATTCTTGAGGCAATGTATCACCTTGACTGGATCTCACCCAATAATTTCAAATAAAAGAGTGGGTGGAAAGGAATCACGCCCTACTCTAGCTATATCAGCGATTTCACATGACCAAGGAATATTAAATCATTTGTTGAACCCCAGGTATATCAAACTCGACATCATGATAAGTGCATTCAGATTATATCTCCTTCAAAAATAATATCAAACGAGTCATATATGTCTTAAAATCCATTCTATGCTCCAAAAAAGGTTAATAAATATAAGTTTACCAAAAATATCGGAAATTTTATCCAATTTTGCATTTTACATAAATCTCCCCACTTGATTGCATAAAATAAATGTTCCACTATAATTTTAATCTACCATTCATCGTATTAGGCCACTTACATGTGTAAAGATGAATCTAAGGTCCCATATCGTGTTAATAAATCAGGTCCTACCACAAGCTTATACAAGGATCTTAAATCATTGAACAGCGTAATAAATACACATTGTACACAATAACTATTTAAGTGATTTTAGCTAAAGTGCACCAAAGTATATTCCTAGGGCTAGAGAGGACGACACTACGCTTTATGTTGACATATCAGAATGATAATAATTATGAAAGTGCATTCACAGAGGTCTTGTGTCAGGGACTCATGAAACGTTGTCTCGACATGTTATAGGGGTCTAATGATGATGATAAGCTACCGACCCTCGCTAGCTATGCCTATTTCAAACATATGGTTGCTCTAATGATTCTATAATATATGGATCGACTTTGTCCTCTAGTGAGTACACATTGATCCATGAGTTCTGGGATAAATCTTTGTACTACATCTCTCGTCAAGAAATCTGCATATTTTAGGATCGGTGTCATGTATCTGACTAAATCCTCGATACTCTACGTTTATGATTGATATTCCAGGGTACTCACACAGATATTGATAAAAACCATCAGCTTTCTCCTTTAAATTTGAGAACATAAAAAGGGGTCCTAGTCCACAACTTTTCAAGCTGTCCTCAACTACCTCAGTCTAGTTGAGAGTTTCTTACTATAGTACTACTCATGAAGAGGCATGTCAATACGATGTAGTTCTCCCTCCTATTAGTTGTTTGAGACATGTGATAGTCAAATTTTTAAATGATGTACATGATCATTCCATTTATGGCGAACCCAAAGTCATTAAGAGGTAATGTATGCACATGGAAATGCATTCACTATTTGCAAATAAGCCCAGTAATCCACATTGCATCCTACTTGAGTGTCCTAGAGACGTTGGATGGTTGACTAGTGTATTGATCATTGTAATGTGTTCCCACTATTACATTTGACCTTTAATAGCCTAAGCTTCCATCCCTATACATGAGCAACCTACCTTGAATATCACCCACCTTGTCTAGTGTGCAACCAACTCAAATTTACCTATTAAGTGACCCCAAAATACCTCACATGAAGCTCCACTCCTAATATTTGGACAAGTTTAAGCAAAACTATCAAAGGAGGACTATAATGGGCTATGTAGGAAAAATTTGTTGGTGTCAACTTTGTCCAAGAAGTTGCAGTCTATGTCTGATGAAAATGAAGAATAATCCTATGAAAGCTTAAACCATATCAGCTCATCATGACGATAGCATGACTCATATGCCCAATGACACTTTAGATACAGACTAGCGTAGGTCTGAATATCCATTTAAGCTAGCTAATGGCACATCCGTGAGTTACCAAACTGTTATCTAATTCCCTCCGCTGCCCGCTGAAATTAGTTAACAAGCAGATTACTGTTGTGATTAATCAAGAAGCCCCTAAGTTAGCTCATGGTTGTGCAGGAATGAGCTCATAAGCTTGATTGGTGGTTTGCAAGATAATAGGGGAAATGGATAGCCCCGCCAGCATGGATTATTGGTGGATTTGACAAAAACGTGAAGATAGTTCTGAGGATCTTAGACTAATGCAAGATAAGTCAAGCCTTCGGAAATTTTGGTAAGGATTTAGCCAAATCATGGTAAAGAAAAAAATGGAGGAAGGTGACTCACCCGAGTCGAATCTGAGCCATTGCGAAAACTCAGAAAGCAAAGTAAGAAGAGTCGCATGGAAGGTTCCACGTGTGCCAGCTTGGTCTCAATTATGAAAGAGAGAGAGAGGAATGAAACCACCTAAACTCCCGCAGGAACTTCCACGTATGGTCAGAATGGTGATGGGCCTACCGCTAAAAAGAAGGTCGTTGTATCAATTTATAATGAAGTCTCATTATGAACTCGTGGAAAAGGAGAAGGAGTCGGTAGAAAGGTGCCATGTGTCAGTGCATCGTTACTTCCAAAATATGCAAGAAAAGTGGAGACCCTAGAGATGTTCTTGGGCCTCCACGTGGAGCTTGGCACGGATGGGCTCCGAGCCCAGTAGCATGTTGCAAAAGATTGGCGGCAGGTCAATACAACATGGGAGTAATAATGAAGCCCGCTAGGAATTTTTAAACTGCTCCAGATCTGTTAAAAGATATACAAAACAAAAGAGAGGGAGAGGAAATTATTAACTTGTCTTTTCAACAAAAGAAGTTAAATGCACAGTCTCGTGTAGATGAAGTAAGCTCTATGGAAACTCAAATTATCCACCTACACTCAAATACCAATAACTTGAGCATCCCTTAGCGGAATCACACAAAATTGGTCTCATTGGAATTAAAAAATCCACATTCTGATGCACAATAAATCAAGAAATGTCAGACATTGATGAATATTCAAGGATGTATCTCCTCATAAAACGAGACCGATTTCAAAGAAGACAATTGGAGAAGTGGTTGAGAATGCATTAAATGAGTCTGGCCCTCATTTTCTCGAACGACGGGTCATGTGGAAGTGTGAGGGATATTTTTAAAATCTATTTCTTTCATTCTACCTCATTTATTACAACTGGCATGCCGTTAAAGGAGAAAATTTGGGATTTCTCTCTTATCTTCTTCTCATTCTATATATTGTTTAATATGGAGCTCAATCTTGAAGGAGCTAGGGATATTTCCTCTGTGCCCATCTTTCTTCTCTACTAGGGTTTGAATATGGAGCTCGAGACTTCTTCCTAAGATTTTTAATGGAATTTTTATCACCTCTTACATATTGTCTGTTATACTGTGCACATTGTTTGGAGCAATATAATATGTCATGTGATGCATTTTGTCCATCCTTTGTATGTTTTTATTATCTCTACTAGCCTTTATTCACTGCAGGTATACTATGCATATTTCTTAATGTTCACTATCAGGTTTTTGGAAGTTGTGCTTAATGAGTTTGAAGTGGTGTTATGTGTGAATCGATCTCTGGAACTGTGGTGCATTTTGTCCACCCTTTCCATTGCTCACCTTTTCTCCATTTCAAGAAGTTGGATCCTTGATTAACATCTTATTTTTTGCTGCATCACCTTTGTTAGTTTTGTATTTTGTTTCATTTTTCCTCAAACCCTTACCTCACACCATAGGAGAAGAGCCAACTTTTTTAAAATTTGGAGGTTATCTTAAGGCGCATGCGTCCCATTTCCCTAAGATTTCCCATAGAATCTAACGATTCATCCGCAATAGATAATCATCAATAGTTTTCCTAGCACACCCGGTGTGACCCAGGTACAAAGCACCCTACCACTTCATTTCACCAAGTAAAATGTACTGCTTGGTAAGATTCAACCTTTGGAGGCGACATAATAAGCACATCTCAGTCACTTCATTTGGTCCCAACATGACCCATTCTCTAAAATTACATACCTTTCTTCTATCCATTTCCATTCATATTTCTTTCCATAGCCTCTCATTTTCTTTCATTCTATGAAGTTGTGCCAGCCATGACTTCATTCCCGCAATGGAATTCACACTTTCAGCAGTACCATCAACCTCTAATGAGCTTCACGACTTCCTCCAAACTAACATTATGACCAGATTTAGAATCACTATGCTGACCCATATGAGCAATGCCAAAACCAGTTTGGCTATGAAACCTATCAAGGACACATGGGTATGCATATGAAGACAATAGTCAGATGGAGGATGTATGGTCTACTAGAGAAGATCCTAAAGAATGGAGGTAGGTATGGCTCAATCTCGGGATACATGACAAAAATCAAGGCATCCAAGTATCGGTTGCAGGATACCCTTGTCCATGGGAAGGGACCTTTTCCAAGACACTATAGCTCGCAATAAAATATTGATTTCATGGTTGAAATGATGCCTCAACTTATACAATGGATCGAGGATATTGAAACGCATATGAGGAAAGTGCGAGACAATCCTTGTCAATGGGTAAGTCAATCACCAACTCCTTTTTCCCATTTCTCTGCTTTCCCAAGCCTTACCATTTCAACATGGTAATGATTCAATCCCATTTCATATTGTTCCAAATGTTGAGTTCCCTTCTCCATCTCTTAGCATTCCATCCCATCTCGATTCTTCTATCCATTTCCCTTCCTAGTAGACACTCCATCCATAAAAATAGGAGGTTCTAGCCCTTCCACCAATAAAAAAGATTGTATCACTTGAATCTAAACCTACCCCTTCTATTGCAATCCCATATCCTTTTTGGCAAGAACAAGATCAAAAAATTATGGAAGGGGGGGAAACTAATTTAAGATCCCAGCAAGGAGTAACTTGCTAGAAACTTGACATCATGGGCTACAAGGTTCAATATTAAGGATATACCAATGATAACTAGGTCTTCACAACAGGTTGAGGTTCAAAGGGTGAAAGCCCAAAGGGAAGAAGAAACTCCAAATCAACCAGAAGAGGAGCATCCAGAGATGAGTAAAATAAATTAAAGTGTATTTGAATCATGATTCGGGTGCACAAAAGATTTCAGATCTCTTTCCCATTCATTCTCCCTAGAAATCTAATTTTTTTGAAGAGTTTGAGCTCACAAGCTTCATGTTTGAAGATGAAGTATATACATGATGAAAAAATTTGCAAACTGGAAATGCCATCATGTAAGAGGGAGAAACCTTGGCACAACAGGACGACGATGAGCTTGATTTCTTGTCTGACTTGGAGGAATGTTTTAATGAAGAAAAGCCCACGGAAATCACAACCTTTACGGTTTCATCAGCTAATTCTCCTAAAAACAATTCATGCTGTCATGGAAGAGAACATTTGAGAACAACCTGCTACTCATAATAGTTCCCTTGAATCAAATTCAGAATCTCTTGATGAAGATATAATCATCGAAGGATTTTTTAATTTCAATCGAAGGAGTCTGGATTTGTCTGACGAAGCTGCCATGTAAGAGAAAGAAAAGGAAGACAAGGATGAACACCACTTCTATACTAGTCATCAAAATAGAGGACCAACTGTCTACAGATGCACAAGAAATTCAAAATCAGCATGGACCAATAACCCCATTCAAGAAAGTCTGCAAGAAAGCCTCATCTTGGAGGTTGAAATTCAAGAACAACCAGGGGAAAGTGCTAGTGGATCCAACCATGTCCCATCGAGTATTTGGCTTCATTAGAGCCAAGGGAGAAGCCAATACCGGTCATGCTTAACTTCAAAGCATGAGGATAATCTTTCAAAGCACCAAGGGTCAACTACAACACCTCCTAACCAAATGATAAGCATCTTGAGAAGCTATTCATTTTGTTTGTTGATACCATGGGTGGAAGAGTGGAAGGTAATTTTTCACTCTTATTGCTAGGCCATATCCATTGCTAAATTAATCACATGACTACACTTTATAAGGAAGGGAAGCTATTTCTCCCTTCATGTTTCAAGATTTGTTTATCTTTTCCTGGTTTGGTTAGTGTAGGAGTAGGAGTAGATTTGATTTTAGCTAGAACAAGTGTTTTTACACATTCTGCACGTCTTGCTTGAGGCATGTATGATTTGATATTTTTGTAATATAGCCTTTGTCTCATATTTCTCTCCAGGTAGTTACAATGCAC
The DNA here is from genome assembly GCA_019776745.2 of Taxus chinensis. NCBI lineage: Eukaryota > Viridiplantae > Streptophyta > Pinopsida > Cupressales > Taxaceae > Taxus > Taxus chinensis. The sequence continues at coordinate 633,344,641 of CM034152.1, forward strand.
CTAGTCCCTTCATTATTTGTAGCAGGGAGATCCACAGTTTCCTGTACTAGTTGAAAAACTTCAAATCAAACAAATTGTAGAGCAACTAAAATTAGTTAAGGAGGAAATCTTGTTGAATCTCTCCAGAACGAATTGCATTGGAAGCCTCTACACATCTGCAAGATCAACTAGAAGCCCAATTCATAATCCGCTCCGTCCATTTAGCCTTAAAATCGTAGTTGTGGGAATGATGTGAAATTCAATATCAAAGACAATTTTCTAGTGTCCCAAATAATTTTTTTAAATTGCTTATGAGACTTGAAAAGCACAATGATCAGCTAGTAGCTACAGGAGAAAGCAACAACATTGCAAATAATCTAAGATAACATTTCATATCAACTCATGATGATAATGTAGACTCCATGCCCATTGGAGATATATAGAAACTTGGTCCCTTCCATTTAGCAGGATAATGACCCCCCATGAGTCGCCAAATTTTTATCTAATTCCCTCTACCCCCCAGCCAAAATTAGATAACAGAAGATACTACTACAATTAATCAAAAAGGCCCTGAGGTAGCTTAACTATGTAGGGATGAGCTCATAGCTCGATTGATTATTTGTAGATGATAGAGGAGATGGATAGTCCCACCCAACATGCCAATTAGTGGATTGAAAAAATTGTTGAGATAGATCTGAGGATCTCAGATGAATTCGAGATGAGTCAAAGCCTTCGGTAATTTTGGTGAGGAATTAGCCAAATCATGGTTAAAAAAATGGAGGAAGGTGTCTTGGTGACTTAATATGAGCCAAGGAAAATTTGAAAAGAAAAGGAAGAGTCAATCGAAGGTACAACATTTTAGTTTAGCGCAATTCTGAGAGGAGAGGGAAGAATGCAATCCCCAATCTCTCGCATAACTTATAAGTGGGTTGTAGGGGTGATGGGTCGGCCAAAAAGAGGTCCTCATATCAATGTGTAATGAGCCTCATTACAAAATCAACGAAACAAGAGAAGAGTTGTGGAAGGTGACACTTGTCATCAATACGCACTTTCAAAAGATTGTAATAAAAGTGGAAACCTTAGAGATGTGTTGGGCTCCTTGTGGAACTCGGTCCCAATTGCATCAGATTTGTGGTAGGTCAATTGTAAGGTGGGAGTAATAACGAGCACACCATGAATTTTAATCCCTAGATCTTTGAAAAGATATTGTAAAACAAAATAGAGGGGAGGGGAAATTGCTAAGTTTTTTTTTCTAGCAAAAGAGTTAAATGCATAGTTGTGTGTACATGAAGCAAGCCCATGGAAATTCAAATTATTCACCTGCACTCAAATGCCCATAGCTTGAGCATCCATTAGTGGAATCACACAAATTTGTCTCGTTGAATTGTGACTCTAATCCTCGCTACATAGAAATAAAAAAATTAAGAGAATTGATAAATACTAGAGCATGTATTCCTTAGAAAAAGAGACCATTTTTGCTAGGTGGTTAGAATGTAGTGTGAGAATGCATTAAAAGAGTATGACCTTCATTTTATTCAACTGCAGGTCATGGGAAGTGTGAGGGAGATTTTCAAATATATTTATTTCATTTCACCCCATTGATTACAACTAGCAGGTGGTTTGAAGGAGCGTTCGTAAATTCACTCTTCTGTTATTCTCATCTATATATTTGTAATCTAATATCATTCCTTGATGGAGTTTTTTTTATCTTTCCTTCCTCCTCTCTGCCGCCCCCTTTCTTTTCTTTCTACCAAGGTTTGAACATGGAGCTCAATCCTTCTTCCTAAGCTTTGTAATCCCAATTTTTTTTGTTATCCAAACCCTCTTTCCTATTGTTTTTTTACATCACATATTTGGAGCAATACATAGGTCTTTGTGATGCTTTTTGTCCATCTTTGCTGTTTTTATTCTCCCTAATTCTTTAATCACTCAATTATACTCTACAAATTCTAATTTCACTCAATTTGGAAGTTGTGCTAATTGATGCGCCAAAATTAGCAGACTTGACAAGGTCATAACTTGAGTTTCGGGTGTCCGTTTTGAGTCCCTTTTTTTTTGAAACCACATGTTTCGATGATACGAATGCAGTGGAAACACTAGTCCTACCGGTTGGGACAAGTTTTTGACATGTTTTTGGGCCCTAAATCTGCCATCTTGAGGCCGAAAATTAGGATTTAAGTTCTAGTTCGATTTTTTCCTATTTTTGAGCATTAGTTAATTTTAGTCTATTAATTGCATTCTAAGTTAAAAGTTGGTAATTTCTTTAATTTAGGGTATGTATAAGATGTGTGGAACATTTCTATGCTCGTAGGAATAAGCGTGCGAACTTACTAAGAATAACAGGTTCTAGTAAACTGCTAAAATAGTAGTTTTCCGCCACCTAGAGTAGATTTAGTCAGAGTTAGCTAGAGTTACTTTGCAGCTCGAGTTGGAAGTTGTTTTCGTATTTAGGAAAAATTGTAATCATTATTTGATAACAAAGAAGGAGATATATTTTCTTTTGGAGCTCATAATATTTGCAGCATATGTGGTTTTGTTCTTAATTTGGCTACATTATCTGGTATCAGAGCGATAATGTAGCCAAATTAAGAACAAAACCAGATATGCTACAAATATTATGAACTCCAAAAGAAAATAGATCTCCTTATTTGTTATCAAATAATGAATTACAATGTTTCCTAAATAGGAAAACAACTCCCAACTTGAGTTGCCAAGTAAACTCTAGCCAACTCTAACTAAATCTACTCTAGGTGGCGGAAATTACTATTTTAGCAGTTTACTAGAACCTGCTATTCTTAGTAAGTTCGCATGCTTATTCTACGGGCACATAAATTTCCATGCATATTCTACATCCCTAAATTAGAGGAATTGCAACTTTCCTAACTCATAATGCCATTACTAGACTAAATTAACTAATGCTCAAAAATAGGGAAAAAACCAAACTATAACTTAAATCCTAATTTTCAGCCTCAAGATGGCGGATTTTAGGGCCCGGAAAACATGTCAAAAACTTGCCCCAACCAGTAGGGTGGTTTCTGATACATTCATCTCATCGAACACATGGTTTAAAAAAAAAGGACTCAAATGGACAACCCGAAACTCCGGTATATGACCTTGTCAAGTTTCTACTAATTCTGGTGCATCATTACTGGGTTGAAGTGGTTTTCTGTATGAATCTATCTTTGGAATGTGGTGCATTTTTTCCACCCTTTTCATTGTTCCACTTTCCCCCATTTTAGGCAGTTGAATTCTTGATTCACATCTTCTTTTCTGGTGTATCACCCCTTTTAGGAGAAGAGACTTGTTCTATAAAATATGGAGGTTATCTTAAGAGACATGTCTCACATCATAATTTATCCCATGACTTTTATCGTTCTTCTACATGAATAATCATCAACACTACCACTAATGATTTAATTTCGGGAATCATCCATAAATAGATATCATGCATCCCCTACAGTAACACCCGCTTCACTGTTCGGACCCTTTACTTGTCTTTTTTATACATGAATCCTACTGGCCCATATTCCTTTGATCCCACGTACCTTGACATGGTTGTTGTTGCCACACAAAGGTTTATCTCAATTAGTAGTCACAGTTGGTGATCTTATACATCCTCTCACTCTCCCTCACTTTACCATGGGACATGTACTCATTACTGTTGCTTATGGTCTTCATGTCTTCCATCCATTAGTCCTTTCTTACAATGTAATAACCTTTTCCTCTCCTTTGCCTTTTACAATCTTTGCTTGATTATAATTGGTCAGAATCGTGATCCTAAAATAAAACTACATTATCCATTTTATCATTAATTTTGGATGATTCTCTATCTGCAATATTCATTTCTAGGGCTTTACGCAAGACCTTACTCACTCTAGGTACGCCATGATTTGTCTTACAACCTCCTTTTGCAATGAAAAATAGGCCCATGGGAATTTTTACTTATGTTTGTTTTTTCATCTCTTTATGGTCTCGATATCGCACGCTATCATATACCAAGTCTCCACTCTAATCCTATTTGTTACAATACTAACTTTATTATCTCCTTTATGAGTACAATGATTCTCCACCCATTTTAAACAAACAACATTTGGGGGGGATTCATACTTTCTTCTTCCTTCTCCTCCCTTTAATTCTATTATTTATCTCCTATGTCCTACTATTACCATACCATCATGATAGTATTTCTTGTCACCCTACACCTTTGGGTACACAATTGTACCATCTTAGTCATATGTACTCTAGTCTAACCAGTTTCACATTTGAACATTGGTGAATGCTTCATCTAATGAATCTCACCGCTAATTACTCTATTACACTTCACACTTGGTTCTCATGATCCATTGTCTATATTTACTCTCTATCCATCCACCCTACTACATGTTGATGAAACTCTAGTAATACTGTTCACACTTGCATTGAGGGAATACTTCTTCGTAAAACCTCACATCATCTACAAATAATGCTCTTGTGTATCAGATATATTTTCCTAGCATCTACTTTCAACAATACACTCTTAACATGATGACACTACTTTTCTACTGGTCCATTTTGAATATTAATGTTTCTATAAAAATGAACCTCGGCTCTTCAGATAAGCTACGTGGAACAAAGTCTTCCCATTCTTCACATTTCATATCCCCACCATCACATTCATACAACCAATTATCATATATTGGTTGCATTTAACTCTTTCTTGTTGATACTCCTACGTGTTGTACTTTTCTTATCATGCTAAATGGTACTCAGTATGTCTTATATTTTTATCTACACACATGCACATTCCCATTCCTGGGGTGAATTCAAATCTCTACCTATTTTAACACCAGAAAATGAATGATTTTAATATAAATTTATTTCTTCCATGTCCTATCGAGATTCGAGGGGCATATAATTTTGAATAACTCTTACATTCCGCATATCACCTGTTCTTATTTCTATACTATCACACTACTTCTCATTACAGTTACTTTTAATTTATTCTGATCTCTACACTCTTTGACATACTCTCATCTTTCTAACATGATAACTTTTTGCTTCATGTGCCAAACTCATTTTTTCATTAGGGATCTATAAATCATGGTTTATCTATCACTTTTTTCTTACTATTTCTTGTTATTTTATGATAATATTTGAGGGCTACTGCCCTATTTCCTTCTTGTCATTGATTTATTTCTTATATCTATTCATCCCCAATTTTCATCTGATATTGTGAGTGTGTCCCCATGTATAAAACCCAAATTTCATGGTGCATATTGTTGTTCGAACTAGTTACTGACTTTCTTTTCTACATTTTCCCTTTCTGCTAACTCCTTATAACTAACACATATTTCTAGATTACTTTTTTGGATGTCTTTAGTTGCTATACACTTAACAATTTACCAACAGTGTTCAAAATTAAGACTTGCATTAGAAATCTCAGAAGAAGACCAGCACCCAATGCTAGATAATAATGTGGCAAACACTTGTGTTCCCGAGGAGCTGATTTCACCCTATTTTTTTTGACCAGTGGGAAAATATAATTAATTCCTCATACAACACCAATTCACAAAAAAAATTAGAGTATTTATCGACCACCACTGAATTTTTCTTTTGGAAATAATTCATTTTATCACTGCAATGAGATATTAATAAAAAATCAAAATTAATCATGAAAAAATGAAAAAAAATAATTAGAATCAATCCAAACACATCGGAACATGTCTCTTACTGGAACTTTTAGATATATCAGAGGAGGAAAAGATACACCTCTCTCCCCAATACTCTTCTCCCATGGCATGAGATCACCCAAAAAACTTTACACTTGGCAGATAAACCAAAAAACTCACTCTTGCATAGCTCCCCGCCCCAAAAAAAAAAATCACTCTTCAAACATTTGAGAACCTATATTATTATTCTTTACAGTCGCGACATCAATGCACCCGGTTCTTATTTTGTTACTTCCTTTTACACACTTTTACATATTTAGTTATCCCTACTTACTCATATTTTTTTTTTCATATATAGGACATTGATGTAATATTTTGATATTTTTTATAGGTCAACCTTAATACACAACAAGGATCACTTAGAACATCGAACACAATTTAAAACAACACATTACGCGTACATTTCACCTAGGTTCCACCACCTCTTATTCTTAGTCTTTTACCCTCACATTACAGTCATTTCACCTTTGGTTTGTCATCTACATGTCTGACTACCACTTCTCTAAAGGATCACGAGTACAAATTTTCCCTATCTACTTTAATTTATCGAGTATTTACTCAACACATAAATGGGGAGATAATAGTTACAAAATCTATGAACTTTTGTACATTCTAGTCTTAAAATCAGCTAGCGTACATGATTCTTAAGCTTAGAATATAATAACAGAGAATCTCTTTGTCCTTTTCATGTCTTTAAACTTTCATTTTCCGTATACATCTTTCAGTCCTACACCGGAATGTGACTGTTTTATTTTCTCTATGCTCAGACATAAGCTCTCGTTTAGACAATAGTGTCCAGACAGACATCCTTAATCGGAAATTATGTCCTTATTTTACCTTTTTCGTAATCATTTTTCTCCCCTTTTCTACTAAATACTTTTTTACACAACAAGTCAATAAATTATATTTTTACATGATGGTTAGCCGTTTCTATTTACAAGACGGCCATTATATGGTGTGAATACTGATAATTTAGGCTACACCAGGTTATGTGGATTTATTGGAGGTTATTTATATTAATGCTACCCCAGTCTTATGAAGTGTTCTTCAGAAGGTCGTCCATCCCAGTATTGCTACCATGAGAACTCTTAACGATAATATTTTCTCAACAAAATTTTCAATTAAATCTTAAGGTCGTATATATATATATTATCATAGTAATTGTCACGCTTTCATGTAAAGATTCCATATGTTCTCTATCAATTATTTAGTAATATATATGCATTTCTTTTGTCTAATAGATTACAGGCCTGGATGCGAAAGCAATGCAAGCATTTGCTATGATCCACGTTTCATAGGAGGCGATGGCGTGGAGTTCTACTTCCATGGCAGAGCAACCAGATTTTTTGCCGTAGTTTCTGATAACAATCTGCAAATAAATGCTCATTTTATCGGCAGGAGGCCGGAAGGAAGAACCAGGGATTTTCACCTGGGTGCAGTCCCGTGGGAGTCATGTTTTGGCAATCACACATTAAACTTGGAGATAATCCTCCGTGCTTGTTGAAAATACAAGATTTGCAATCTGCAGCCACAAGAGAAGATGTTCGGTATTTGTCTTCGCCACCCATGATTGGCATTGGCACTCCCACCTTCACTGGATTCCTGAAATGAGGCCTGTATGTCTGACCCAGAACACCTTCCACTTCCGAAGACAGGCCCATGAATTTGAAATTCACTTCCAGATGAGCAAAGCAATCGTTTGCAGGAATTTGGTAGTTGTGAATACGGTCGTCCTCCTCAGTAACAGGCACCACCTTGAGCAATATCTGGACAAGATCAAGGACTTGTATGATAATACTGTTTGTCTTCGCATTGCGTTCCACTATTACGTTCTCTGCAATCGGTTTCAGCTGTGGCTGACTGCCTTGTGGAATGCTCACCGACTTTTCGTCGAAGGAGAAAAAAACAAATGGTCGACTGAGTCGTCCCACTTTGAGACTTTGTTAGCACCAACTGTGAATGTGTGATTGCCGAACATGACTCCCACGGACTGCACCCAGGTGAAATCCCTGGTTCTTCCTTCCGCCTCCTGCTGCCGATAAAATGAGCATTTATTTGCAGATTGTTATCAGAAACTACGGCAAAATCCTGGTTGCTCTTGCCATGGAAGTAGAACTCCACGCCATCGCCTCCTATGAAACGTGGATCATAGCAAATGCTTGCATTGCTTTCGCATCCAGGCCTGTAATCTATTAGACAAAAGAAATGCATATATATTACTAAATAATTGATAGAGAACATATGGAATCTTTACATGAAAGCGTTACATGACAACATATATATATATACGACCTTAAGATTTAATTGAAAATTTTGTTGAGAAAATATTATCGTTAAGAGTTCTCATGGTAGCAATACTGGGATGGACGACCTTCTGAAGAACACTTCATAAGACTGGGGTAGCATTAATATAAATAACCTCCAAATAAATCCACATAACCTGGTGTAGCCTAAATTATCAGTATTCACACCATATAATGGCCGTCTTGTAAATAGAAACGGCTAACCATCATGTAAAAATATAATTTATTGACTTTCAATTACTAAACTTGGACCATGGATTAGATGTGTATATTTATGTAGACTATTTCTCATTGAAGTTCCGGTCTTCCCTGAATTCTATAAAAAAATATAAAATTTATAAGTATGAACAAGGAAGTAGAATTACTTACGCATGCAGACGGCTCGACACTCATGGACACAATCCAACCAACAGCCCTTGACAGTTGTTGCGTCGTCTGGAATGCGTTGGGGACAATCATCTGGGCACTGAAGAATGGTAGCGAAACATGGTGTGCCAGGAATCCAACACTGCGTGCATTCTCCTTCCTTGTCTATATCACATTCTCCTCCATGACTACCAACACACCCTGCATACAAAGCAATGACGACAAACAGCAGTGCTCTTGATTTCATAAATGTCTTACCCATCTCAATATTCATTCAAACCTTTCTTGATTTTCCTTGCGCAAAGAAATCAATGGAACTCTTACTGCGGATACTCATTTCTTTAATCATCTATTTATGGTGCCAGTGCCCACATGAGAGCCCGTCTTTGTTTGTCTTAAGAATTGGCTGAACTTTTGTGACGTCGTTTAATTTTTTTGGGATACCGTCTTTGGCGAAAGCATGTTATTTGTTTCATTTCACAAATGGAATGCGCGAGGATGGTCTGTGTTTTCTCTGTTTTATGTGAAGGTTTCTCTTCTTACTGTCGTTTCTGCACTATTGCTCATCATCGATAATTCATATGCATTTCTAATCATTTCTTTACCTTGGTTATAGGGTGGCAATAAGGCACAATAAATTCTCCATCACTTAGTAAATGTTCCAATGTATTTATTTTCTTTATGTGCAAGTGGCATCAACAAATGGTTTAAAGAAGTTATACTTTCTACTACTTCTTCTTTTTTAAAATATTAAAATGAAAAGGTATGATGTCTATGATACGATATATGACTTAAGCATTTTTTTTCTCTACTTAAGGTTTAGGGTTTTATTTTGTATTCAGTCATATTGTTGATCTTGGATCAATATAGGAAGGAGTAATTTTTTTTTGTTTTGTTCATATTTAGTGCGCATTTAGTGTGTTGAGTCATTCATTCATTCTACCTTTTGGGCGGCATTTCATTAACCCCTTTATTTCTGACCACCTTCAAAGAAACATCATTTAATGTTGGAAGCGCCGACAGAGTTCTTGAGAAAAAGGCACCAAAACGTCCTGTAAATTTTGTTCCTAAAATCATTCACAAGGTAATAGTTCTCACCCTGATACCCCTCTTCCTAATGTGGTATTGCACTTACCTTAATTTTGATAAGCATATCACTAGTTTGATAATTTCACTGCAATTAATGATTATTTTCTTGGTCGAGTCTCATCAAAATGTATGCCCAAATATTGGATTCACAACCAATTGCAGCCCCTCAACATTAAGGTCAAAAGATCCTAAAAGATGACGAAAGGTTTCTTCCTCTTTTTTTTAACTAGCTTTGAACACTACAAAGCCATTAATAACAATTGTCAATGGTTCATTTCAAAAGCCGTAGTTGTGTTTTCCCATTAGACTAAGGAATTTAAGTTTTTGGAGTAGGAAAAGGTCAAAATACAATTATGATGGATTTTCCAAGGCTTCCAATCCTGCTTTAGGATTTTTCTAAGAAGCTTATCCAACCCCTCGAGTGCTTTATTTTTCATGAGAAGTATAAGTTTTATGTTGCTCACCCGCAAAAGAGCATTTGTGTAGAAATCAATTCAGCCAATGAACTAAAAGAAACAATTGATATACAGGTCGAAAACACCCATGTTTCATTGTTGGTGTCCTATATCAACCTTCTAAATACATGTTTCATGTAGTCCCTCATGTTGCCATACCCCTTCAGGAAGCCTTCTCCAAGGACGTCAACTTGTAACATCTTGATGTTTTTGGATGTTCCTCTTTTTAATTTAGCAGTTTAGTCATCGTTGATCCTTTGCGTTGAATGTCAATTGAAAAGTTTATAGACTATCATCCCACTCCACTCTATGGTTGATGCTTTGCCAGGTATTTATCATTACCATTGGTGTCATCGTTCACATCATATGCTTATGGTTCACAATCGTGATCACACTTGAAGCAAAAAATGTGAGGTGATAATTATATTAGTTAAAGTATTAAGTTCGACTTTCACATGGTGTTCTAAATCTTATGCCCCGGTGAATGTGGTGTCATGGTGTCATGGCTGTCATGGTAAATTGATGTTTCATGGAACCCGAATTAAGTTTCTTAACTTAATTTTTCTTATGTTGATTAATGAACCATAGATTAAGCTTTGTTTGATTATGACTAGTACTTTCAGAACAAGTTTAAATTTGTTGTATAGCGTATATTATTAAGCATCTTAATTTCTTCCCTCCTTTTATCACATTTCAAGACAGATAAATAGTGAAGTCTAATGAATAAATGTATTTACAATAATTGTTTTAGATATATTGAAGTACTGGAAAGATCTTTCAAGTAAGTATGAGGTTATAAATACTATTGATGGGGATTAAACTAGATGGTGGAATAATACAATGAATTGTGATCTCATGGAATGTGTTGATACAGTGAATGGAGGGTAGTCGGTTCATTTGTAGATATAACAGAATAAATATATACGTATATAAATACTTGAATGTTTATAATATAAATATAAATATATGCATTTGGGTTGAAACGTGAAAGAAAATAAAATAAATAATAATAACAAATAAATAAAAGGGTAATTTAGGAATAATAGTTTTGGTTTTAGGTTTTCTATTATCTCTTTTCTCTTGTTGTGAAAAACGCCGCCATGGAGGGATAGCGGAGAAGTATACCATAAAAATGACAGCCTTAATATAGCATTAGGGAATTTTGCATTGCAAATATAGAAGCGGGGTTGAGCTCCACCTCTTTGCCAACATATCCTCCCAGCCGCATAATAAAAGGAGGTATGGAATAGGTTATGGGTATTCAACACAGGAATGGATCCGTATTGGTGGAAAATGTGGTTTATGGCCGCTAACCTTGGCCATGTAAGCCATGTTTTTTTTTAATTACTATTTATTTCTGCTTAGGCTTGTGGAGGGGGGGTCTGTATCCTTCAGGCTATACCACCAATATATAAGGATTATGACATCATTGAACACTAAAAAATACACAGTACACAATATCTATTTTATGTTAGTTTACAAATGCACCAAACTTTATTTCATAGTTAGGGGCCTCCATATGCTCTATACATATCAAAATTAATAATTTATGTCATTGCATTTACACATCTTATTCAATCCACTTAGAACCGTGCAACATGGTTATTATACCTTCAATGGATGATATCCTACCTACCCTCACTAATATATTATGTAACATAGGTTTTATTAATGTTCTTATTGGTTCGATTTCTATCAAGTGAGTACACATTGACAATGGTTCTGGGATAAATCTTTGTGACTAAATCTCTCGTCATCAAGAAATTGCAAATTGTGATAGTTAATCACTAATCCTCTACTCTCTTTTATGGTTCATATTCCACTAATCACACAGAATTTGTGCAATACCTTACCCTTTTTAAGTTGGGCTAAATCTTCCACTACTTTTTTTCTTCTATTGTCATCATCACATCTTCCAGTTCAATTTCCTACTCAGTACACAAGGATTCCTGTTATCATGTTAGTTCCATCTATGGTTATAAGTGAGATAAATTTTTAAATGTGGATATGATTATACCAATTTATGGGACCTCCAAACCATTAATTTATATCACATAGATCCATCACTCCAAAGCCATTCTCCACAGCATCCTATTACACCACCATAACCTTAATACATACTATGTTTGTCATTTTAGTGTCCACACTACTCCAACGACCTCCACATTAGACTTGCTTCCATGCCTACACATACAACCGACCTTATATCACCCACCTGTCTCCCTCTACCACTCTTACCTATCAAGAACCCCTCCCCACCTCACATCTAGCTCCACTCATACTATCCTTAACAAAACTATCAAAAAATATTTATACAAGCATTAATGTTCTAATGATGAAGAAGTGCTGGTGGTTGATGTAATTATGAAATTATGAAAGCTAACTTTACTCTCTTGAGATGAGGAGTCATTATTTCCATGACACCTTCTTTTACTATCGTAGGTGAATTCAATTAAAAAAATCACATCTCTCAACTAATTGTTATCTAAGCACCTCCACCCCCACTGAAACAGATAACAAGGAAGACTAATGCATGATTTTAATCAAGAAGGCCATGAGTTAGCTCATTTGTGTAGGGATGAGCTCGTAGATAGATTGATAGTTTGAAGATAATAGAGGAGATGGATAGTCCATCCAGCATGGAAATTAGTGAATTTACAAAAACATGGAGGATAGCTATGAGGATATCAAACTAATGTGAGATGATCAAGCATTTGAAAAACTTTGATGAGGACTTACCCAAATCCTAGTAAAGAAAAAAAAGGAGGAAGGTGACTCACCGAGTTAAATCTAATCCAGGGAAAATCAGAAAGAAAAGGAAGAAGAATTCATGGAAGGTTCCACATGTCATTTATCTCAATTATGAAAGGAGAGGAAGAAGAATGAAACCACCAAGTTCCCCCGGAACTTCCACGTATGGTCGAAGGTGATGGGCCTACCGTCAAGAAGGTCATCGTATTAATGTGCAACAAGTCTCATTATAACTCATAGAAGAGGAGAAGAGTCATGGAAGGTGCCACATGTAATCTTGGTTACTTTCAAAAGATGCAATAAAAGTGGAGACCCTAGAGATGCATTGGGATTCCATGTGTAACTCGACTCCAAATGCATTAAGATTGGTGGTAGGTCAATGCAACGTGGGAGTAATAATGAATCCCACTAGGAAATTTAATGCCCAGATATTTTCAAAGATATACAAAACAAAAGAGAGTGTGAGGAAATTATAAGTTGTGTTTTCTAGAAAAAGAATTTAAATGCACAGTCCCGTCTAGATGAAGTAAGCCTACTGGAAACTCAAATTATCCACCGGCACTGAAATTCCCCATAACTTGAGCATACCTTAGCATAATCACAAAAAATTGGTCTCGGTAGATAAACAATATAAGTCTGATACAAATAAATCAATAAATTCAGATATTGATTAAGATTTGAGGGTGTATTCCTTAGAAAACGATCCATTTCAGAGAGGAAATTGGAAAGTGGTTTAAGATTGCATTAGATGAGTATAGCCCTCATTTTCTCAAACTTCGGGTCATGGGGAAGTGTGAGGGATATTTTTAAAATCTATTTCTTTCATTTACCTCATTTATTACACTTGGCATGCCGTTAAAGGAGAAAATTTGGGATTTCTCTCTTCTCTTCTTCTCATTCCTATATTGTTAATATGGAGCTCAATCTTGAACGAGCTAGGGATATTTCCTCTGTGCCCATCTTTCTTCTCTACTAGGGTTTGAATATGGAGCTCGAGACTTCTTCCTAAGATTTGTAATGAAATTTTTCTTTCCTCTTACATGTTTCTATTATACTATGCACATTTTTGGAGCAATATAATATGTCTTATGATGCATTTATCCATCCTTTACATTTTTTTATTGTCTCTATTTTCCTATATGCACTCCAGGTTATATTGTGCAAATTCTTGATGTTCACTATAGGTTTTTGGAATTTTTTATTGATGGGTTTTGAAGTGGTGTTCTATGTGAATATATCTTGAACTATAGTGCATTTTTTCCACCCTTTTCATTGCTCAGCTTTCCCCATTTCAGGAAGTTGGATTCTGATTAACATCTTTTTTTTTTTTTTTTTTTTAGTGTATCACCACTTTTAGGAGAAGAGCCATCTTTTATAAATTTGGAGGTTATGTTAGGGGATGCATCTCAAATCCTTAAGGTATCCTTAGAATTTGATGGTTCATATACAATAATAATCGTCAACATTTTTCCTGGCACACTCGGTGGGACAGGTATGAAGCACCTTACCACTTCATTTCATCAAGTAAAATTTTGCTTTCTAAGATTCATCCTTTGGAGGCACATAAAAATAAAATCTCATGACTCCATTTGGTCCCAACAACCCATCCTGTAATTTTGCATACCTTTCTTCAATCCATTTCCATTCATCTTTCTCTCCATAGCTCACATTTTCTATCATTCTATGAAGTTGTGCCACCATGAATTCATTCCCACAGTGGAATTCACACTTTCAACAATACGATCGGCCTCTATTGAGCTTCATAATTCCTTTAGACCATCACTATGACTAGATTCAGAACCACTATGCTTACCCATATGATAATACCAAAACTAGTTTGGGTATGGAACCTATCAAGAACATGGGTATGCATACGATGAAAAGAGTCAGATGGAGGATTATGGTTTACAGATAATACCTAAAGAATTGAGCCAAAAATGGTTTCAATATTGAGCTACAACAAAAATGAATGCATTTAGGTATGGTTGCAGGATACCGTTTCCATGGGAAGGCCCTTTTCCAAGACATTATAGCTCGCAGGGAAATTTTGATTTCTTAGATGAAATGATGCCCCAACTTATACAATGGATAGAGGGTATTGAAGCATATGAGAAAAGCACGAAAAATCCTTGTCAATGAGTAAGTCAATAACCAACTCCTTTTCTCATTTCTCTCTTTCCCAAGCTTTACCATTTCAACATGGTACTGATTCAATCCCATTTTATACTGTTCCAAATGTTCAGTTCCCTTCACCATCTCCTAGCCTTCCATCCCATCTCGATTCTTCTATCCTTTTCCCTTCCTAGTAGACACTCCATCCATAAAAATAGGAGGTTCTAGCCCTCCCACCAATAAAAAAGATTGTATCACTTGAATCTAAACCTACCCCTTCTATTGGCAATCCCATATCCTTTTGGCAAGAACAAGATCAAAAATTATGGAAGGGGGGGAAACCAATTTAAGATCCCAGCAAGGAGTAACTTGCTAGAAACTTGACATCATGGGCTACAAGGTTCAATATTAAGGATATACCAATGATAACTAGGTCTTCACAACAGGTTGAGGTTCAAAGGGTTGAAAGCCCAAAGGGAAGAAGAAACTCCAAATCAACCAGAAGAGGAGCATCCAGAGATGAGTAAAATAAATTAAAGTGTATTTGAATCATGATTCGGGTGCACAAAATATTGCAGATCTCTCTCCCATTCATTCTCCCTAGAAATGTCATTTTTTTTAGGAGTTTTGAACTCACAAGCTTCCTGTTTAAAGATAAGTATATACATTATGAAAAATTTGCAGACTAAATACCATCATGCAAGATGGGAGAGACCTTGGCACAAAAGGATGACAATGAGATTGATTTCTTATCTAACTTGAACGAATGTTTTAATGAAGAAGAGCCCATGGAAATGAGAAGCTTTATTGCTAAATAGCTAATTCCCTAAAAACAATTCCTGCTGCCATGGAAGAGAACATTTGAGAATAACAGTCTCCCTAAATCAGATTCAAAGCTCTTTATGAAGATATAATCATTGAAGGATTTTTTTCTTTCATTCAAGGAGTATGGATTTGCTGACGAATATACCATGAAAGGGAAGGAATACAGGGATGAAACAACTTCTATATCAATAATTGAAGTAAAAAATTAGCATACCAAGAACTCCATTGAGGAAAGTTTGCAAGAAAGCCTCATCTTGAAGGTTGAAATTCAAAACAAAGGGGAAAAGCTATGGATCGAACCGTGCCCCATAAAGTATTTGGCTTCATTGGAGACAAGTGAGAAGCCAACAATAGTCATGCTTAACTCAGAGCATGAGGCTAATTTTCAAAGCACCAAGGGTTAACTACAACACCTCCTACCAAATGATAAGCATCTTGAGGAGATATTTATTTTGTTTGTTGATACCATGGGTGGAAGAGTGGAAGGTAATTTTTCACTCTTTTTTCTAGCCATATCCATTGATAAATAAATCACATGGCCACACTTTGTATGGAAGGGAAGTTATTTCTGCCTGCCTGTTTTACGATTTGTTTAGGTTATCCTTGTTTGGCTAGTGTAGGAATAGGAGTAGATTTGGTTTCAGCTAAATAAGTGTTTTTACACACTCTGCATGTCTTATTTGAGGCACGTATGATTTGATATTTTTAATATAGCCTTTTTTCATTTTTCTCCAAATAGTATAATGCACCAAGCCTTTTAGTATTTGCAGTAGGGAAATCCATAGTTTCCTATAATAGTTGAAAACTTTAAATCAAACAATTGTAGAGCAACTAAAATTAGTTGAGGAGGAAATCTTGTTGGATCTCTCCAAAACAAATTATTGGAAGCCTCTACACCCCTAAAAGATCAACTAGTATCCCAATTAAAAATTTTCTCCATCATTCAACCTTAAAATTGCAGTTGTGGGAATGATTCAAATTCAATATCAAAGACAATTTTCTAGTGTCCCAAATAATTTTTTTAAATTGCTTATGAGACTTGAAAAGCACAATGATCAGCTAGTAGCTACAGGAGAAAGCAACAACATTGCAAATAATCTAAGATAAAATTTCATATCAACTCATGATGATAATGTAGACTCCATGCCCATTGGAGATATATAGAAACTTGGTCCCTTCCATTTAGCAGGATAATGACCCCCCATGAGTCGCCAAATTTTTATCTAATTCCCTCTACCCCCACCAAAATTAGATAACAAGAAGACTACTACTACAATTAATCAAAAAGGCCCTGAGGTAGCTTAACTATGTAGGGATGAGCTCATAGCTCGATTGATTATTTGTAGATGATAGAGGAGATGGATAGTCCCACCAACATGCCAATTAGTGGATTTGAAAAATTGTTGAGATAGATCTGAGGATCTCAGATGAATTCGAGATGAGTCAAGCCTTCGGTAATTTTGGTGAGGAATTAGCCAAATCATGGTTAAAAAAATGGAGGAAGGTGTCTTGGTGACTTAAATATGAGCCAAGGAAAATTTGAAAAGAAAAGGAAGAGTCATCGAAGGTACCACATTTTAGTTTAGCGCAATTCTGAGAGGAGAGGGAAGAATGAAATCCCCAATCTCTCGCATAACTTATAAGTGGGGTTGTAGGGTGATGGGTCTGCCAAAAAGAAGGTCCTCATATCAATGTGTAATGAGCCTCATTACAAAATCAAGAAACAAGAGAAGAGTTGTGGAAGGTGACACTTGTCATCAATACGCACTTTCAAAAGATGTAATAAAAGTGGAAACCTTAGAGATGTGTTGGGCCTCCTTGTGGAACTCGGTCCCCAATGCATCAAGATTTGTGGTAGGTCAATGTAAGGTGGGAGTAATAACGAAGCACACCATGAATTTTAATACCTAGATCTTTGAAAAGATATGTAAAACAAAATAGAGGGAGGGGAAATTGCTAAGTTTTTTTTTCTAGCAAAAGAGTTAAATGCATAGTTGTGTGTACATGAAGCAAGCCCATGGAAATTCAAATTATTCACCTGCACTCAAATGCCCATAGCTTGAGCATCCATTAGTGGAATCACACAAAATTTGTCTCGTTGGAATTGTGACTCTAATCTCGATACATAGAAATAAAAAAATTAAGAGATTGATAAATACTAGAGCATGTATTCCTTAGAAAAAGAGACCATTTTTGATAGGTGGTTAGAATGTAGTTGAGAATGCATTAAACGAGTATGACCTTCATTTTATTCAACTGCAGGTCATGGGGAAGTGTGAGGGAGATTTTTCAAATATATTTATTTCATTTCACCCCATTGATTACAACTAGCAGGTGGTTGAAGGAGCGATTCGGAAATTTCACTCTTCTTTTATTCTCATCCTATATATTGTAATCTACAGATCATTCTTGATGGAGTTTTTTTATCTTTCCTCTCTGCCCCTCTTTCTTCTCTACCAAGGTTTGAACATGGAGCTCAATCCTTCTTCCTAAGCTTTGTAATCCAATTTTTGTTATCTCTTTCCTATTGTTTTTTTACTATACACATATTTGGAGCAATACAATATGTCTTGTGATGCTTTTTGTCCATCCTTTGCATGTTTTTATTCTCCCTAATTTCCTTTAATCACTTCAAGTATACTCTACAAATTCCTAATATTCACTACAGATTTTGGAAGTTGTGCTTAATTGATGCGCCAAAATTAGCAAGAACTTGACAAGGTCATAACTTGAGTTTCGGGTGTCCGTTTGAGTCCCTTTTTTTTTGAAACCACATGTTTCGATGATACGAATGCAGTGGAAAACTAGCCTACCGGTTGGGACAAGTTTTTGACATGTTTTTGGGCCCTAAATCTGCCATCTTGAGGCCGAAAATTAGGATTTAAGTTATAGTTCGATTTTTTCCTATTTTTGAGCATTAGTTAATTTTAGTCTATTAATTGCATTCTAAGTTAAAAAGTTGGTAATTTCTTTAATTTAGGGATGTATAAGATGTGTGGAAATTTCTATGCTCGTAGGAATAAGCGTGCGAACTTACTAAGAATAACAGGTTCTAGTAAACTGCTAAAAATAGTAGTTTCCGCCACCTAGAGTAGATTTAGTCAGAGTTAGCTAGAGTTTACTTTGCAGCTCGAGTTGGAAGTTGTTTTCGTATTTAGGAAAAATTGTAATTCATTATTTGATAACAAAGAAGGAGATATATTTTCTTTTGGAGCTCATAATATTTGCAGCATATGTGGTTTTGTTCTTAATTTGGCTACATTATCTGGTATCAGAGCGATAATGTAGCCAAATTAAGAACAAACCAGATATGCTACAAATATTATGAACTCCAAAAGAAAATAGATCTCCTTATTTGTTATCAAATAATGAATTACAATGTTTCCTAAATAGGAAAACAACTCCCAACTTGAGTTGCCAAGTAAACTCTAGCCAACTCTAACTAAATCTACTCTAGGTGGCGGAAATTACTATTTTTAGCAGTTTACTAGAACCTGCTATTCTTAGTAAGTTCGCATGCTTATTCCTACGGGCACATAAATTTCCATGCATATTCTACATCCCTAAATTAGAGGAATTGCCAACTTTCTAACTCATAATGCAATTAATAGACTAAAATTAACTAATGCTCAAAAATAGGAAAAAACCAAACTATAACTTAAATCCTAATTTTCAGCCTCAAGATGGCGGATTTAGGGCCCGAAAACATGTCAAAAACTTGCCCCAACCAGTAGGGTGGGTTTCTGATACATTCATCTCATCGAAACACATGGTTTAAAAAAAAAAGGACTCAAATGGACACCCGAAACTCAGGTTATGACCTTGTCAAGTTTCTACTAATTCTGGTGCATCATTAATGGGTTTGAAGTGGTTTTCTGTATGAATCTATCTTTGGAATGTGGTGCATTTTTTCCACCCTTTTCATTGTTCCACTTTCCCCATTTTAGGCAGTTGAATTCTTGATTCACATCTTCTTTTTCTGGTGTATCACCCCTTTTAGGAGAAGAGACTTGTTCTATAAAATATGGAGGTTATCTTAAGAGACATGTCTCACATCATTAATTTATCCCATGACTTTTATCGTTCTTCTACATGAATAATCATCAACACTACCACTATGATTTATTTCTAGGATCATACATAAACTAGATATCATGCATCCCCCTACAGTAACACCCGCTTCACTGTTCGAACCATTTACTTGTACCTTTTTTATACATGAATCCTACTGGCCTCATATTCCATTTGATCCCACTTACCTTGACATGGTTTGCACACACAAAGGTTTATCTCAATTAGTATTCACATTTGGTGATCTTATACATCCATCTCACTCTCCCCACTTGTACCATGGACATGTACTCATTACTGTTGCTTATGGTCTTCATGTCTTCCATCCATTAGTCTTTCTTACATGTATACCTTTTCCTCTCCTTTGACACTTTTCCAATCTTTGCTTGATTATATTGGTAGAACTCTTGATCCTAATAAAACTAATATCCCATTTATAATTAATTTTGGATGATTCTCTATATGCAATGATTCATTCTAAGGCTTTACGCAAGACCTTACTCACTGGTACGCACATGATTGTCTACAACCTCCTTTTGCTAATGAAAAATAGGCCATGGGAATTTTTAACTTATGTTGTGTTTTCTCTCTTTATGGTCTATCTCACACTATCATATACCAAGTCTCCAATCTAAATCCTATTTGTTACAATACTAACATTTATGATCTCCTTTATGAGTTTACATGATTCTCCACCCATTTACACACATTTGGGGGGGATTCATACTTTCTCCTCCCTTTAATTACTATTATTTATCTCTCATGTCTACTATTACACATTACACATCATGATTAGTATTTCTTGTCACTCCTACACATTTGGTACACAAATTGTACCATCGTTAGTCGATAATGTACTCTAGTTCTACAGTTCACATTTGACAATTGGGGAATACTTCATCTATGAATCTCACCTAATATACTCTAGTTACACTTCACACTTTGTTCTTCATGATACATATTTTCTATCATTTACTCTCTATCACATACACACTAACTACATGTTGATGAACTCTAGTAATACTGTTCACACTTGATAATTGAGGGAATACTTCTTCGCAAAACCTCACATCATCTACAAATAATGCTCTTTGTATCATGATATATTTTCTAGCATCTACTTTCACACAATACACTCATTACATGATGACACTATCTTGTTCTATGGTCCATTCTTGAATATTAAGGGTTTCTATAAATGAACCTCGGCTCTTACAGATAAGCTAAGGGGAATCAAAAGTCATCCCATCTTCACATTTTACATATCACACCATCACATTCATACACCAATTTCATATATTGGTTGCATTTACTCTTTCTTGTTGATACTCTTTACATGTTGTACTTTTCTTATCATGCTAATATGGTACTCAGTATGTCATTATATTTTTATCTACACACATGCACATTCACATTTTCTCTGGAGGTGAATTCAAATCTCTTACATATTTTAACACAATGAAATGATGTTAATATATTTATTTCTTACATGTCCTATCGAGGATTCCAGGGGCATATAATTTTGAATACTCTTACATTCAGCATATCACATGTTCTATTTCTATACTATTCACTACTTCTCATTACAGTTACTTTAATTATTTCTGATCTATACACTCTTTGACATACTCTTCATCTTTCTAACATGATAACTTTTGCTTCATGTGCACCATTTTTCATGTAGGATCTATAAAATCATGGTTATCTATCACTTTTTTCTTACTATTTCTTGTTATTTTATGATAATATTTGAGGGATATGCCCTATTTCCTTCTTGATCATTGATTTATTTCTTATATCTACTTCATCCCCAATTTTCATCTGATATTGTGAGTGATGTCCCATGTATAAAACCCAATTTTCATGGTGCATATTGTGTTACTAGTTACTTTCTACATTTTCTCCTATTCCATGCTAACTCTTATACTAACACATATTTCTAGATTACTTTTTTGGATGTTCTTTAGTTGCTACACTTAACAATTACAACAGTGGTAAAAAATTAGACTTGCATTAGAATCTCAGAGAAGACACTAGCACCCAATTCTAGATAATAATGGTGAACACTTGTGTTCCTGTAGGAGCTTATGTCACCCTATGTTTTTTTGACCAGTGGGAAAATATAATTAATTCCTCATATCAACACAATTCACAAAAAAAAATTAGAGCATTTATCTACCACCACTGAATTTCCTTTTGGAAAATAATTCAGTTTATCTCTTGCAATGAGATATAGTAATAACAAATCAAAATTAATCATGAATAAATGAAAAAAAATAATTAGAATCAATCCAAAAAAATCAGAACATGTCATCTGTAATGGAACTTCTGGATATGGTCATGGAAGGAGAGAAAATATACACCTCTCTCCCCAATACTCTTCTCCCATGGCATGAGATCACCCAAAAACTTGACACTTGGCATGATATAACCAAAAAACTCACTCTTGGCATAGCTCACGCAAAAAAATCACTCTTCAAAACATTTGAGGACATATTTATTATTACTTACAGTCTCAAACATCAAATGCACACTTTCATTTATTTGTTACTTTTACACACTTTTACATATTTATGCATACTTTACTCATATTTTTCATATATAGGACATTGATGAATATTTTGATATTTTTTACAGGTCTAACCTTAATACACAAAAAGGATCAACTTATGACATCGAACATAGGTTTAAACAACACATTACACTTACATTTCACCCCTAGGTTCCACCTCTTATTCTTAGTCTTTACACGTCACATTACGGTCATTTCACACTTTGTTTGTCCAATCGACATGGTCTTGGCTACACACTTCTCTAAAGGATCACGAGGTACAAATTTTCTATCTAATTTAATTTATCGAGTATTTACTCAACAACATAAAGTGGGGAGAAAATGTAGTTACAAAATCTATGAACTTTTGTACATTTGTAAGTCTTAAAATCATGCTAGCATTTACATGATTCGTAAGCTAGAAAATTAATAACTGAGAAATCTCTTTGTCCTTTTCATGTCTTTAATAATTTCATTTCCCTTATACATCTTTCAGTCCTACCGGCATGCAACTGTTTTGTTTTTCTATGACCTCAGACATAAGCTCTCAGTTTAGACAATAGTGTTAGAAAATCACATCCTTATAGGATCTTATGTCCTTATTTACATTTTTTGTATCATTTTTATCCCCTTTCGCTACTAAATTACTTTTTACAAATTTAGGTCATCCTTCCTATTGTCAATGATGCAATTCAAGAAATAGATTCATATAAATACATAGTTAAGATTTCAGAATGAGGACCAAGAGCTCACATTACCTATTATAACATTAGCTTACTTCCAAAAGCACAAGAGCATTTCAAAGTAGTCATCTACCAAATCCATTCAAGGGTAAAGGGCTACATACTTATTCAAATATAACATAGAAAGAGGAAGTTTATTCATTTCAATGCACACATTATATACATCTTCTACATTATGCATCTAGCCCGATATCATTGGTGATACTTGGACAAGGGAATCCTAGGGAATCATCACACACACAAGCACATATATCTACATTGAGTCTGATATGTAGTACAAAACTTGATCATAAGTTCACTCTTTGAGTGACCTCCAGGAACAATAAACCTCCCTATTATTAATTTTCATTATTGGGTTTGTTTTTGTTTGTTTATATGTGCATGTGAACTTATTTTTTTGAGGTTACATGTATATTTGGTTATTAAGGAGTGAAACCAAAGTCACAACTATCGACTAACAATAAACCTCCTCTTGCATAGAAAATACCAAATCAAGAATATTCACACAAACGTTAGCACATAGACACATTCATTAGTTCCCGTGAACTCTACCCAATCTATGGATTCTTCGTCCGTACAAAATTTTATGTCTAAGAACCTGTAGCAAGCTCTGAAAATCCTACTTCTAGTTTACTCAAGCTATTCATCTTTTCATAATACTTCTAGATTGTGTGAAATAAGATAAGTCATTATATATCCCTCTTTCTTAGGGGTTAATTATTATTGCATTTTTTTTACTTTTCCATTTAATGTATTTTATTAGTTTCAAGTCAATCATGTCAGTAGTTACTCTAGCTACCTTACCTAACTATGGGAGCTAGTGATGTGGCACATCTAGATGTGGATGATTTCGGGACAAAGAAACTCAAGGAACCATGGGGACCTAGTAAAGATAATTTATTCAATGGAGGATTTGTTAGAGTAGGTATTTACCTTAGCTCATGTTCCGCTAGGTACTTTATTTACATTTATTATATTTATCCTCACCCACTTATGTGTGTGGATATTTCTTTTATCTTATTTAGATATTAGGAGATATTATCTAATTGTTAGGTATATTTCTTTCCTTTATCTATTATATTAACTAGATCCTTGATGACTAGTTCTTTCCTAAATCTATGGACTTGAAGAGTTCTTTGATGAATAATTGTTTCCTTTATTTATGGTTTGATCTACGACCTTGAAACGTTCTTATATTTTTATTCTTTTCCTATATAAGGAAGGTCTATTCTCATTGTATTTCATTGAGTTCCATAATAATATATGATATTATTGCTTATTTGTTTGGAAAGCTTTTAGTAAAGTTATTCTAGCAAACTTATTTCATCTTAGTAGTTCTAGTGTTTGATTAGCTTCTATGTTCTTGGCTTGGTACAATTTGGTTATCATTCCTTTTATGGTATCAGAACCAAGCAGTTAAGTGCACCTAACCTGGAGTAGTACTGAGATGGGTGACCTACCAAGAAGTCCTAGTTTCATTGCCTCATAGTGTTGTTGGACTTGATTGGGTGTATACGTGGTGGGCCCAAAGCTCACTGGTTGCATCCTGATCCATCATGTGTGGGTGTGTTAGCGTAACAACTGGTTAACACAATGCAACTAGTTCGAGCTTTTGGTGTGAAGGAAAATAATATGTGGTATTAGAGTAGGAAATTGTTGTTAAAATCCATCTGTAAGTTTCGTTTTACAAACATTTTTTTCTTTATTCATATATTTGGGGTTTTTCTGTATTTTGTTGTTCCCCGTGTTTTTTATAAAAAAAATCCTTCCATTGGATCTGGATGGTGGAAAAACCCTAAGATCAACTATAAAATCGACCATTTCTAGAGGTGGTTATTCTTTTTGTTTTTTTGTTGTAAAGAAACACACTGGTATGCCTTGGGATTTATGTCAGTGAGGAAGAAAACCCAAAAAATTAATTTTTGGGTTTTTCTAGATCCACACCAGGTATTTTTCTTCTGTGGTGCAACACTTTGGGGTGGCATGCAACAAACTATTTCCGGTAGGATGTTTCTTTCCTTTTTTGGCAGGGGTCTGCTTGGTCATATGGTATGGTTGTATGAGGGCTTAAAGTTTGCGATTACTACTAGTAGACACTTAACTCCATCCCCCTTTAATTTTATTTATGTGTTGAAGATAAGAGCATTATTTTTAGTGGCAAATAAAATAAACAGCAAAGCATAAACTTGTAAATTTTTTATCTTTTGATTGACAACTCGGATTTGAGTGCCATTTTTTGCATAAGTTCTTCTTTTTTCATGCTCTTTCCATTGGAAATATTTATTTTGAGAATCACACTATAATTATAAAGTGTCATATTTCAACACATACTCATTATAAAGTACCAAAATCTGGGGGAGATCTTGTTGCATTGCTTGGGGGTCTTGTTGCATTGTTTTGGGGTCTTGGTGCATTGTTTGTTTGTTTCTTTTCTTTTAGTGATTTTTTGAGAATGGTATCTACTTATGCATTAGATAATGTTTAGCCATTTAAAACACATAATTACCACACATCGAAACCAAGAATGGAAAAAATAATTAAGCGGAAAGGATCATGGGCTTTAACTTCTTTAGAACAACCAGTGTTCACTAGAGAATATGAGAAATTTTAATACTAGTGTAAATTTGATAAGTGTATGGTTTTTATAGGAACTTATGTAAATGATGGTATTTTGTTTCATTTGGATAAATGTGACTCTCATTTCTAAATATGGGTGAAATTACAAGATTTATTTACTAAGGTGGATCATATGAGAGTCATGCAACTTGAAATTGAGATCACCTCTCTTAAATCTGAATATTTTACAACAATTTTAAACTATTTTACCATGTTCAAGACTTTTTTGAAATAATTTAAGGGGAGTAAAAGATATAAGAAATATGAAGAGTGTGTTTACTTGATTCTATCTATATTTAAAGGACCAATCCAAATTTTTTATTTTACCTTATTCTCTACCATGGATGCCTTAGGCAACACATTAAAAATGCTGAAATTAGAAACATTTTGTGAAAGACTTACTAGCAAAGAATCCAAATTGATTCACATTTAGTCTTCCACCTGTCAAAAGGCATTAGATTCATCTAATCATAAGGGCAAGCAAAAACCTAAAAGTAAAAAAAAAATCTATCGCTTCACGATCTAAAAGTTATCCTCAACCTAAAGAAAACAATTCTAAACCCAAGGATTCTTCTAAATACAAGAATAAGTCTATCCTTTCATGTCCTTTTTATGGGGGTATTGGTTCTGAAGAATGTATGATTTATAAGCGAATGTAAGCGTTAGAGGATGCAATCAAGAAACACAAATTTTTTTATCTCCACTCCACCTCCTTCTAATTGGCATGGAAAGGCATTTAATGTTGCTGGGATATCTCAATCACCACTTATAGATAGTTGGGTTATTGATTCTGGTGCTTCTCATCACATGAATTATTCCATGGAGTCTTTTTTTTCTCTAGGTTTGAATTTACTTTCCAAAATTGAAGGTGGAGATTCTTCCTTTCTTTCTATTGAGGGAAAAGGTGAAATACACTTTGATGGTGGGCAGTATCAAAGATGCATTATATGTTCCCAACATCAACACAATATTTCTTTCTATATTTCAATTTTTTAATTATGGTCAATGAAAAATAGTGACTTTTACACCACATGGGTCAAAATTACGAACTTTGCTGGAGCCTGATTCACTTTTTGCTCAAAGTGTTTTTTATCATATTTCTAAACTATATCAGTTTAAGGGTTTTGATGACACTTCCTCTATAGGGACATGATTGGTTTCTCATGTAGATTTAGAGAGTAACCTTTGACACTAGAGATTTGGACATCTTAATTATAGATATTTGAAGGAATTGAGAACTCATAGTATGGTATATGGTCTTCCTAGATTTTCTTTTCTTTAGGGAGTTTTTCATTGTTTTGCATTAGGAAAACAACACAATGATTTTTTTCCTAAGCATTTTTCTAAGAGAGCTTCATCACCACTTGAGCTTGTGCATAGTGACTTGATCATTTTTTCTACCCCCTCTTTCACTGGAGCTAAGATGTACTTACCTTTATTAATAATTTATCGATGCGTACTTAGCTTTATTTCCTCAAGTACAAAAGTGATTTTTTTCCACATTGGAAAGTATTCAAGGATTTCGTCAAGAAATAATCTTCTAGTTGCATAAAGAACCTTTGTACTGATAATGGGGGGTGAGTACTTCAGCCATGAGTTTTCTTACTTTTTTGAAACTCAAGGCATTATTGACCAATATTTTATTCCTCATACTCCACAATAGAATTGCTTAGCAAAATGGAAGAATGGAACTTTGAAGGAAATGGTTAAATCAATCTAAAGATTTACCTCCTATGTACTAGACATAAGTCATTAATTGTGCTAACTACATTCAGAATCACACACCGCATAGAGCACTTGAGAATTTGACTTCAGAGGAAGCTTATTCCAACACTAAGTGAAAGAGTATTTGGGAGACATGATTGGGAATTTATGCCAAAGAAGGAAAGGAAAGCTTTGGATAAGATGAGAAAACCCTTGATCTTTGTAGGGTATTGTGAGGACATGAGAGCTTATCAAATTTTAGATCCTAATACTCATGACATTTTTTTCAAACACATGATCAGTTTGATGAGAAATTCACTCCTCATGACTCTTCATCTTCTTCCATGCCTCCTTCTTCTTGTTCATCTCATCTTGAGGATCCTTTCTTTGAGGAGGGTTGATTGAGGAGGTTATAGATGTCGTTGACGATCCTATTCCCTTTGATGTTGTAACTATGCCTAAGTGGTCTCCTAATATAGTTTTATGAGGTAAAAAATTTCATACAGGATCTTCCACCCACTAGGCATCATCACACTCATTCTATAGGTTCTAGAATTTTGTGTCAGATAGTTTCTGATATCTGCAATCCTTTTCAAATGCCCGTGGGGATACAAGAATGGGATGATGCGATGGAAACTAAATATTATTCTTTGATGAAGAATCATACTTGGTATTTGTGGTATCTCTTTCTAAAGGATGAAATATGGTTATGTGTAAGTGGGTATACCGTATAAAATACGCATTTTATGGCTCCATTGATAAGTATAAGGCTTGTCCTTGTTGCAAAGGTTTTTTCACAAGTTAAAGGTATTGATTACTCTTAGGCTTCTGGACCAGTTTCCAAGATGGATTTTGTACACCTTGTACTTGCTATTGATGCATCACATGGGTGGACCGTATACTATATGGACATGAAATGTACCTTCTTAAATAGAGATTTACAATAGGAAATATACATCAAGTACCCTGTTTGATTTGTTCAAGATTCTTCTCATGTTTGTAGACTCTGAAGGTCTCTCTACGGTCTCAAATAAGCCCCTCGGGATTAGTATGAGAAGATGTATACTTTTCCTCTATCTACTAGTTTTTTTATTTGCCACTCTGATCATTCAGTGTATCTCCAAAATGTTAGTGATAATATTATGATACTGGTCTTGTATCTTGATGGTTTGTTACTTACTTAAAGCTCTTATTTCCTACATCCAAACTATTCAGAGGGATATTTCTACACAGTTTGACATGAAAAATCTTGGGTTATTGTGCATTATTTCCTTGGTTTACCGATTTCTCAGAAATATTAAGGGAAAGTACACCCATGATCTTCTTCGGTGCTTTGATATGGATGATTACAAGCTAAGTCCATCTCCTTTTTCATTCTAGGGTTAATCTTACTTCCACATGTACCACTCAACTTTGTGATCCTAGTTTGGAAAGGAATTTGGTTGGAAGTCTCATGTGTTTGACTCATACCTGGCCCTGATATTTCATTTACAGTAGGGATTTTATCTCAGTTCGCACATTCTCCTCATAGTAATCAGTACAGGTTCTTAATGAGATTTTGTTCTATTTCCATGACACTTCCCACTTTTTCCTACACTACAATACGGGTTCTACTTAGTTCATTTGATATACAGATTCAGATTGGGTAGGTTCTATTGATGAAATTCATTCCACTTTTGGAATATATTTTTTGTCTTGGTTCTTCTCAAGTTGTTTGGTTGAGTAAAAAGTAACAGACTATTACACTTTCATATTTAGAGGCAGAGTATAGGGAAGACATTATAGTGAGTCTGTAGATTATTTGGATTTGATAGTTGTTGATAGAATTTGGATCCCCATAGGATTCATTTTCTCTACTATGGTGTGAAAACCAAAGTGTGATTCACATTTCTCGCAACCTAGTTGAGCACCAACATACCAAGCATATTCAGATACGCATCCACTTCATACATCAGCGCATCCAGGATAAAGTTCTTTCCTTGGAGTACATTCCAACTCAATAATAGGTTGCGGGCATATTTATGAAGCCTTTTGCATCATTTCTATACCTTGAGTTACGTGGAATGATTGGGTTTCAGAAGTTGGTTCTTGTGGGGTTTTCATGTGAACATCTTTATTTCTTCTTATTTCTCTTTCCTTCTTACAAGATTCTTTCATTCTTTTGGTTTGATATTTCTTCATGGATATATTGTACATGAGTACCTCATCAAGCCTAGTTTTTTGAGACTCATACTATGGATATGCCACTTTTCTTTTTGGGCCCCTAGCTTTACTTGAGGAGCGTGTTACATAAGGTATATACCTTACCTCAAGTTCACCTAGGTACTTTATTTACCTTTATTGTATTTAACCTCAACCACAAATGTGTGTGGATATTTATTTTATCTTATCTAGATATTGGGAGATATTATGTAGTTAATTAGGTATAGTTATTTCCTTAATCTATGGTATTGACTAGATCCTTGATGAATATTTATTTCTTAAATCTGTGGACTTGACTAGTTCTTTGATGACTAGTTCTTTCCTTGATTTATGGCTTGATCTACAACCTTGACTGGTTCTTAGATTATTATTCTTTGCCTAGATAACAAAGGCTCATTCTCATTGTATTTCACTAAGTTCCATAATAATATATGATATTGTTGTTCATTTGTTTGTACACCTTTTTAGTAAATTTATTCTATCAATTTTATTTCATCTTATTGATCGTGGTGTTTGATTAGCATCTGTGTTCTTGGCTTGATATGATATGATTATTGTTCATTTTTAGGATTGTTCAAGGAAATATGAAATCTAATCTCTATGTAAAGCACTAAAGCTAGTTATAAATTGTGCAATTCATAATGATGTTTCCATGAGAATCATCCCCATGAATAGTAAAATTCTTTACTTGTGGTTTTCAAAACTAAAGGAATCACACAAATGCCTACAAATTAACACATGAATTCACATGGTCATCATCACACTAGAGTTTTCATCTAAATATTCCTATCTTCAACAAATTTTAATTGGTTAATGGTTCAAAAAGGGGAGAAAACCTTCTCAAATTCCCATGAAATTATCATGGAGTGAATTCCATGAGGCATATTCAAATTCAATTTTACTCCTGTGTAGATATGATGGGTGAAGATAATACATGGGAATTTCAATAATCGATGACATAATGCATAATAGTAATCAATTTAAGGAGACCAATTAAATTATCATGGTCATTAGCAACAATATTAACAGGAAACTACAATGTTTTTTCACCACTAAGATGTTTACTATGACCTCTTACTTGGTGTATGTACTCGTATACACAAGACCTATTATCTCTTGAAATTGCACCCTGTAGAGAGATGGCTGCAGTGTTCTAGGCTTGTAAATTTTATCTCTCTTTTGTAGATACAATTGAAACACCTTAGGTCTATGGGTGTACATATTTTAAGGAGTCTCCAGTATCAACGCCGGTTCCTTATTGATGTGTCCTAAACTAATTTTCTAGAGGTTTGAGGGTAAAAGAAGACTGTAAAAGGGATTTAAAAAAGAGGTGATACACCAAATTTGTATGAGGTCTTTGAATGAGTACTTACAAAATTGATATGGTAATGAATTTTTGATGCATAAACCTATGGTTTTTGTGAAGATTATTAGAAGCAAACACTTTGATGTGTTGAGGGAAAATATCACAACAACACTACTTAAACATGCACATTAATATCATGAACAAATTATTGAATTTGCAATAGGGTAAGATGATTAATCAGGGAATTTAACATTCAAAAGGATTAATGGAACATACACAAAAATGTAAATAAATAAGAAACACAAAAAATACTTCTCAGTCAAAGGGATAAACTAGCAAAATCTGTTTCAACAACACTCATGTCTCTAAAAGTCCTCTTCTTGTCCTTTGTTAAGGCACACAATATATATCAAAACTTATTTCTGACCCTTCCTAAAAATAGCCTAAAATTGAACTCGCCCATATATCCTATTTTTATCCTTTATCTATTAATAAATAAAGGAATAAAAATAAATCATGCAAATAGAAAGAGGCATTAATAGCCATTCGTTACAACTCAGTCAAATACAATCAACTGTTCTATTTTAAAGAAAATCATGGGTGAATATTTTGCTAAAAATAAGTTTTTCTTGATGAGCAAGCCTCCTTCCTTGTGCTTAAAAAATTGTCTTCTGGTATGTTCTGTCCTTTTGCATTAGAGTTTGGGAAATGGCCCTGCATTGTATCATAGCCGTTAACTCTAATTTTCACAATTTCAAAAATAATCCGTCCACGTGGAACAAATTTTAATTGAAACGGACCTAGGGGAATCCATCATATTCTATGATTTTTATAGAGATTGTGCATTTTAGACATTTTAGCCCACCCATCTACTTTTATGCAAGCTCTACACATGGCTTTACCTAGTGCCAGTGGGGTTGCGGCTCAATTTTACTCCTCTTTAAAAACAAAGCTCAAATTTCCAAAGGAAGAAAATACTTTGGCGACTCGACCCTCCACCTTTATAATAAAAATTGGGTGCGTGTCCTTTTACGGGTCAGAGCTCAAATTTCCAAATTACTCCTAAGATCCACCTCCTTGCATTTTAATTTTGATGCAAGCCCAAAATGTGGCTTTATTTGGTCGTCAGTGGAGTCGCGGGTCACTTTTATAACTTTACTCTTTTTTCCATAGTGTCTCAAAACAATAAAAGGGCCCACCTCTCTGCAACTGATTGATTTATGAATAGCCAATTA
This sequence comes from Taxus chinensis, assembly GCA_019776745.2. Classification (NCBI taxonomy): domain Eukaryota; kingdom Viridiplantae; phylum Streptophyta; class Pinopsida; order Cupressales; family Taxaceae; genus Taxus; species Taxus chinensis. Next base: position 633,376,657 of record CM034152.1, read on the forward strand.
GAATTCATCAAGCCACGGGACCAATTCAACACTCTGAAAATGTAATGAAAAGTGACAAGTTCGCAAATAGACCCATCATTCCATGTCTAATCAAGGATGACCACGTATCCACAGATGTCAGGACAAAATTGACAAAAAAGACAAGAAAATTCTGACTGTGGTTGAGTTTCATTAACTCACCTCTTGGGTTTGTGTGGTAAAGGTCACTTTACCATAATGATCACTTCATTTCGATTTTTCTACTCAATGCCATTGTTGAATCTTTTTGAGCTCGGATCTATAAGGTTTGTCTTGTTTCTATACCTTCGTGCATCTATATCTTTATTGCTTCTAAACGTTTTTGAGTTTTCTTAGTGAATGGTTGATGCTCGTCATTTTTTAGGGTAACCCTCGAGCTCAGTTCCCAACTGTGAATACGTTTTCAGGCTTTGCAGAAATCTGTGAGGTTTTTGGGCACCATTTATGTTCCTTTCGAGCTCTGTTTACTTCTGCAGCAATAAATTGGCCACCATTTTTGACCTATTTAGTATTATTGTTGCTTTCTCGTTGCCATTTTGACTTCAAGATATTGATACCTTATTCTTTCTTGGCATTACTTTGTGATTTCGTCTTTCCCTTAGAGATTTTGAGTTGAGACTCATTCTGGGTTCTCCATTTTTTCACTCTGAACTTGATGATTTTAGAGAGCTTGATGGATCCAATTTGATCAGTGAGTTATTGTTTCTTACTCTAATTTATTAACACCCATTAATGGGTTTTTTGATCAGATCCAATATCTGTACCTTTCATCCTCAGATACTTTAGCCTTAAAACTTGTTTATAATGTTCAGAAATTTTAGCTTTTGATGTCGCATATGTCACACCATTGACCGAGCCTCTTGGGTCATTCACTTCTGACTTCACCGATTTCCTTTTACCTATGGATTTTTTTTTCACCTTTGCGTTTCCGGACATCCCAAATTTCTAAGAAAAAAATCTCCATACTACCCACATTGAGTTGACTTGCGATGATTTCAGTATATTACGTCCCCAACCATCCCAGACACTTTTCTCTTCATTTTCTGCATTCCTATGTAAATCAAAAAATTCAGATTTGTGCGTCCCACATCCCACGGACCGTTTGATAAAAAAATATCCACTTTTTTTGAAATACACTAGAACAACAGAAAAAAATGGATTTTTTGTAATTTTGTCTAACTTCTTAGATTTTTCCTTTGTGGCTTGAAATCGTTTCTTTTAATCAACCCAGATATGGGTATTTCTTCTTTTATATGGGTATTTGAAATCATTTTCACTCCATCCTTCTTTCTTGAGGATGGAGATTCTATGTTTAAAATTGTAGATGCCTTCTCCAGTGGTTTTTCTTATTCTTGAGCTATTCTTTGAAGTTGTGCTTTTAATTTTGAGTAATTCTCGAGCTTGTAGCCTGCAATATGATGTCTGTATTTTTTGATATGGAGGGTGAAGCCCTGGCAATTTTTTATAGATACCATAATGATCTCTTTGAGCTCTAAAATCTGAAATTTCTGTCTCCATAAGCTCTGATTCTTCCTGACTTAAATTTTGAGTTTAATCCTTCCTTTGTATCGATAAGTACTTGTGATTTATTCCAATATTGATGTACTTTAAGATAGAAGTCATTGAACTCTACAAAATTTATCTAACAGTGAGGATGGTAAGACATGATTTTGTTTTTTTCTTTACTGCAACATGTACTTGCACACTTAAGAGAATAGTTAGAAAATATGTAGGATTTTTGGCCTCTTTATGTTCCATGGTTTTTCTTTTCTTCTCTCTCCTTATTTCTGAGTGAGTAAATCATGTATGTTGTCTATAGAAAATTAATTTTATCATTTGTTCCTTGGTGACTCATGTAATTTATATCTCCTTTCGTTAAGAGATTCATCTACACAAATTTAGATAGTATATGATTATGGATTAACCCTAAGCTCAAATCTGACAATTTTATCTTTTCTATTTTCAGGTAGAATGCCACTTTTGAACATGGGGATGGAACAAAGCTGGAGATGGAGATTCATCAAACAAAGTAGAAACCCCCAAGGCAATGATGGTTTAATTCATACTCCTCTATTTTCTCTTTCATGCATATGTACTTCTTACTTCAGTAGTTGAATTTTACTTTTCAGTTACATCCCACAGCTTGTGTAAGAACATTTGAAACTCTTTATGAATAAAACATTGAAATCTTAAATTGAGTTGTATATTTATTTCTGCATTTCAGATTTCTATATGGATTTTATGATGAACTAAACAAATCAATAATATGATTGGATGTATTTAATCATGAAGGAGAGAACCTTAAAAATACTTGTAACATTTAGAAAATGAACTCTGATTGCTGCAATATGTAATTATGATTTTTGTTCTAGAACTTAACACTTCATCTATTCTACAATTTGAAGTCTTCGTCAAGATAACATAGCTTTCCTTTAGGGCTATGTGTTCTTTTGTTGAAGATAGTCATGAAATTGTAGACTATGTGATCTGTTACGTTTTATAACAGCACACATAGCTGCAAATTTCATGTAGTCATTAATTAATTCAGTAGAAAAAATATTGAATGGAAGAATCTCCCCTAGGTTAGGAAAATTTCACCATTGCTATCCATCGTAACAAAGTTTTGAGTTTTCCATTTTTGCAAAAGTGCAAAAATTGTCAACATTTCTAGCGATCCTACGAGGAAAGCTACCTACTAGCTTGTAAACTAGTGCCTTACTCTTGTCCATTGGGCATGGAGTTCTAAGCATGTATTCAAAATCTACCTTCTTGAAGGTCCAAACCTTCCAAAAATGAACTAAAAATGGAAAGGATCTGGTAAACCAGATCACGTGCATGAATGCACTTTATTAAATTGAAAACATTGCAATGTGCAGGAACTACACTTATTAAAGGGAAATCCCACTCTAAATAGACACTGTAGGATTTTTAATAGTAGTGTTTGAGAAACATACCATTCACAGGAATGGGAAGTTCCTCTCTATTCAACCTTGAGAGATGAAATGCATTGTGTTCTTTGCAAGCTGAAATCATGTAAGGACCACTCCAGATTGTATTGAACTTTGTGTCTCTTCCTAGCTTTTATCGATCAACATCCCACTTCAACACAATATCTCCTTCATTGAAGATTATTAACTTATCCTTCTTATAAAAAGTATTTTTCATTCTTCTCTGATTCTTTTCCATGTTCACATGATCTTGATCTCTTAGATCTTGTAATTCCATTAGTTCTGCATATTGAAACTGTAATGGTTCATTTTCAAGAAGCTCCATTTGGTGTAGAAAATCTAATGCGGGTAACTCAACTAAAATAGGAATTCTTGCTTCTCTTCCATAAACAAGCTTATATGGTGAATTCCCAATAGATATTTTAGGAGTCACTCTATCAGCCGAAAGTGTTGAATTCAACATTAGATGCCAAGCTCTCTGGTTATCTTTGAGTGTTATTTTGATGATCCTTAAAATATTCTTGTTAGTACTTTCAGCTAACCCATTACCTTGTGGGTAATAATTAGATGACGAACTTAAATAAATTCCATGGTTGACATCCCAATTTTTTACCTTTGCATGAAGAAATGCTAAAGCGTTATCTGAATTGATAGTTGTAGGAACACCAAATCTGTAAACTATACCTTTATAAAAGGATAGTATTGAAGCTTCATTAACATCTTTCAAGGCTATTACTTCAGTCCAATGTGTAAAGTAATCTATAGAAGTCAAAATAAAATTTATTCCTTGTGATGAAGGTGAGATTATCATGCCAATAAAGTCAAGAACCCACTACATAAAAGGTTGATCAACTGAAATGGGCTACAAGGGTAGCGAAGCTAAACATTCTTTACCAACAAAGAAAGCACATTTGTTACACTTTATGATCCATTGGAAATAGTATTTGAATATGTTGGGCCAATAGTAACTAGATTTAATAATTTTTAAGGTTTTGGTACGTGCTGAAAAATGACCTCCTGCAGGTCCTTCATGGAATTCTAATAATAATTGTTGGATTCTAACATAATCAACACATCGTAGCAAGATTCTATTTATGGTTTTTTTCAATAACACACCATCAATAAAAATATAATGTACAACTTGTAACCTGAAATAATTTCATTTATTATTGTCCATACCTTCTGGATAAATGCCATGTTATAGGTAGTTAACTAAATCAGTCATCCAACTTGATTCTTCAACTTCTTGAGCATGTTCAGGGTGCTGATTTTCTAGCTGCACTATGGCATCTAATTCTTGATACGTGACTTCAGCATGTTGTTTTGGATCATCAGATTCTGAAGCCTACTATTTTTCCATATCAGTAATTAGGTGTTCACACAAAAATTTACCTCGAACTATCTCTGCAACACGGATATCAACATCATACTCCATGACCTTCGTTATTCAGCCTGCTCTTTTCTCATTTTATTCTTTATTTAACAAGAAATCTTTCACACTTGGATGAGAAACAAGAACATGAATCTTTTTGTTTGAAAGCATGTACTTAAAATTATTTAGTCCTCTCACTACTAAAAGTACTTATTTTTCAAGAAATGTGTACCTTTTTTTCGTAATCATGCAAATTTTTTCAAAAGAAAGCCATTGGTTGTTCAATATTTTCATCATTAACCTAAGTTAATGTAGCTGAGATTGTTTTCAGCTCCTACAAGTGCATACATTGAATAATATTTATCAAAATTTTGATTTAAACACTCTCTCCCTTCGCTGGTCCAAGAGAAATTATTCTCTTTCTTTAACATAGCTATCAATGGTTTGACCAATGCTGCAAAATATAGAACTAATCTTCTAACAAAGTTATTTTTTTAAAGAAAACTCTGTAATGTCTTCTTATGATGAGGAAATGACAGTTGTGATATGGCTTCAATTCTGAAATGATCAATTACTAAACATTTCTTAGAAACAATATGACCAACTAATTTACCTTAATGTACATAAAAATTGAATTTTTGGGACTCAAAGATATATTCCAAACTATCTGCATAGTCGAAAATTCTACCTTAGATGTATTAGATGATCATCTGAATTTTTTGAAAATATAGTAACATCATCTAAATAAACAAGGATGCATTTATTTAAAAAGCTATGAAAATCCATGTCCACGGCATGTTGAAACGTTCCACCAACATTTGAAAGGCCAAAAGGCATTATTTTATAAGCATAAGTACCTCACTTGGTGGTAAAAGTTGTTTTGTACCTATCTTCTTATCGGACTAGAATCTGATTGTATCCACTATAACTATCTAGAAGAGATAGTCTATTTAAACCAGAAACTATTCTTAAAATCTGATCTGTATTTGGATGTGGGTAATGATCTTTTAATGAAGCTTTGTTAAGATCTCTGAAATCCACACATAATCTTATTTCTCCTTTATTTTTCTGAAATGGAACAAGATTGGCTACCCAACTTGAATTCTTAACTAGAAAGATAATACCTGATTCAATCAGCTTAGATAATTATTTCCTCATTAGAGGCTCTTTTTTGGGATTCACAGGTCTTTATTTTTTCCTAACTGGCTTGGATTTAACTGTAATTCAATAGTTTTATGTGCCAAATTGGGATCAAACACTTTCAATTATTGGTATTTCCAAGCAAAAACATCCTTAAATTCTTTGCAAAGATTAATAAATGAATGCTTTTTAGCTAACGAACATACCTTTCTGAGAAACACATTTTTTCCTTCATCAACTGAGATCTCTTCATAGTTGCCAGCATGTGTTGACATCTTAGTCTTTTCTTTCCTTAACTGATCATCATTGTTGAAGATGTCTTCTAATGTGACCAAGCCTCAAGGAAGTTTATTTGTCTTTAATTGAACAATATGGTCACCATATAAGTGTTGTAATTTATCTTGATTTACTATAGAAAATTTAGCTTCTTGCTATAAAATCCTACCAATTTAAATCATTATAACATATAGAATCCCTGACAATCACCTTTATGTGAGGCTAAATATCAATTTTTTTAATATGTTCCAGCACTTCAAAAACTAGCATCAACTGCTGCAAGTCTATCTGCATGCTTGTTTACTGTTCTAGAAATGGACTGAATATTAATAACATTGAAATCTTCCATTAAGTCTAAAACTCTATGCCTATAATATTTCATTAATGGATTCTTATAAAAATGGAAATTTCTTACTTGATTGATAACCAACTCAAAATCACCAAAAATCTATAGCATGTCAATACCTCTCTTTCTAGCCCAAAGTAAGCCATGAATTAATGATTTGTATTCAGCCACATTACAAGTGCATGAAAATTGGAGACTCAAAGCTGAAAAATACCTTTCATTTGTTGGGAAAATGAGCATCAAACCTGATCCTTGTCCATTTTTGTTCTTATCTCCATCGAAATGAAGCTTCCAAATCCCTTCTGTTGTATTTTCTATTTTGGAAAGCAAGGGAATTGGTGTTTTTTTTTCAGTGTAGCCAATACACACAAAACAAATGTTCTTCAACTTCTTTAAAAGGATTATGAGCATGTTATTCACGTGTCTGTTCATCCATAAACATATTAGAAACACCATCTAATGTTGAAACATGAGTTGTATTATCAAAATTTGACTTGTCTAACGCTGTATAATTAGCTAATGCATTAGAAGCATGAGGCTTAATGTGAAATCTGGCCAACAGTTCTGAATTGATAGTAACTTTGTTTCCATAACATGTAGTGAAAAAAAAAAGACCATTTTGAAGAGAGATAACCTCCAATCTTTTCTGTGAAATCTCTAGATAAACATATAACAATGTAAGGAGGTAAATCCACAACAGTAACATCTTGCAAAATGGAAACATTTGGGAAAGCTTGGAACGTTACCTCTAAATTTCTGATAACACCAAATTTATTCATTCCAGTCCCATCCAAATGTAGAACACTCTTCTTTGTAGGATCATAATGCAAACCCAATTTTTTTGCAATTTCTTTTAGCATAAATGTGCTACTTGAACCATTGTCCACCATATAATTATGAACAATATGTTCTCCAATAATAAGTGACAAATAAAATGGTGGTGGTTTTTTATGTCATGAGAGTTTGAAATTTTTTTGACCATCCATTTAACCTCTTTAACGTGGTCTTGTTCCATTGTTCCAAGGACCATATATGTTTTTTGAACTTCCTTTTCTACTATTTTTAAAGAAATTTACAGCTTAGCAAGTTCATGAGAAAGTAATTCTTTCTATCCTAGAATAATTAGAGCCTCCCACATTGAGATGTTAACATTATGATTTTTCATTACATCAACAATGTTTAAAGAAGCAACAGTTTTTGAGACATATTCTATTGTTTTAGCATAGGATTTAGGAAAAATTGATTCTTCTTCAGTTTCTTTTGATATCTGAGGTATAAATAACCTTTTGGGTCACGCTGTAGCTATTTTTGATGCTCTTTACTAGCTAAAGCACTTGATTTTTTTTAGGAACAACAGAATTGTTAGCTAGTTTTGGGCCTATAGTTGTTTTATCAGTGAGAGTGGGTATAACATGCCTATTTTTCTATATTTTACTTTCTGCAGCTTTTTCTTGAGCCCTAGTGGTGACTGCAATTAAATCAACCTCACTAAAACTGACTAAGTTCTGTTCAGGTGCTTTGTGAACATGACTTTTTTGCTGCCCACCTCCATTTGATGCATGAAAAATGTCTCAGATTGAGGTTGTGCAACAAGACTTATGTTCAAAAAAGTATTTGGGAAACTTTCATTTGAATGAGGTTGATTACAAGTGTGACACCATTCTTCTGTAGCCATATTAACTAGGACTAAAACATTAGATGAAATAGGAGCCTTTGGGTCAAAATGTATTTGTGGATAAGGTTGCCTATAATTTTGATTTTTCTTGTAAGGCTGCCTATTTTACTAGTTTTGTTGATAAGGATCTTGATAAGGTTTGCTAGGTAATGCAAGTTTGTTCTCAATTGAAGTCATCTTATTCCCTCTAGTATGCAAATATTTAAATACGTCATTTGATGGGGCTGTAATAGTAGGTTCTACAATGGTGATAGGCTATGACATAGGTGCTAAGTCTTCCAAAAAAGGCATTGAAGGCCCCTATGCTAATTCTTCAGCTTGAATAAGGCTTTATCCAACTTTTATAGCAATATCATAAGCATATAGAAGAGTTTCACCTCCCATAGACTGAATCATAGTTGAAATATCATAATTTAATGCTCTGAGATAATAAAGGAAATAATGGTCAACTTGAGGCTTAACACTTGTTGGGATTCCTTCCCAAGTTATGGAAAAATGAGTGTTGAAACTAGACATAAATTCATGGGGAGCTCTTCTAATGGTAGATAGTTGTTCTATCAGGGATAAATGATCTAAATTATCTTGAAAATGTTTCAACAACCTATCACCTAAATCATCTTAGGTTCTTATGCTTCCAATTTCTATATTTCTATACCATTGTAAGGCTTGTCCTTTAAAGGATGCAACTAAAATTATCAAATCCACATCTTCATGAGTAATATTATGGACTGCACATATGTCTGCAACATCTTTGATGTGATCTATTGGTGTAACTTGATTTTCACTCGTGAATACATGCAAGCTTTTCATGACAGCATTAGGGATATCTTGATAAACTAGAATTACTAATGGGATGCCATTAATAAAGGCCACAAAATTCCTAGGTGGTTGAAGAGCCATTGGAAAAACTGGGATATGAATAGATAAATTGATACGTGGTGAAGGAATATTAGGATGGTTATCAAAACCAGACCTATTATAAGGTAAAGTATTACCAACTGTTCTCCTTCTTGCAGAATTCAAAGGTAAAGAAACAAACTAAAAAGGAATTCCTCTTACCGATGATCTTGTAGTCACTTTAGGCATGGAACATACTGCAACACTGTTATTAAATCAGCTTTACGGAGTCTCCAAATAAATCGTTAAATATTTAGAATAAATTGTTGCAGCTTGCTAATCAAAAAGTAAATTTTACTTGATGTAAATCTGCTATAAATTGTTGTAGTTTGCTTGCAGATTTGAATCATTGTCCCACCAGGTGTGCCAAAAATTGTTATATCTCAAAAGTGTACCTAGTAGAGAGATGGTTGTAGGTGTTCTAGGATTGCAAATTTTATCTCTCTCTTTCGTAGATACAATGGAAACACCTCAGGTCTTTGGGTACACCTATTTTGAGGTGAGTCTATGGTATCAATTCTGGTTCCTTATTGAAGTATCGTAAAATAATTTTTTGGAGGTTTGACGGTAAATAATACTATAAAAGTTATTTAAAACTGAGGTGATACACCAAATTTGTATGAGTTCTTTGACCATGTACAGGCACAATTTATATGGGAATGAATTCTTGATGCACAGACCAATAGTTTTTCGATAGAATATTAGAGGAAAACACTTTGATGTGTTGAGGGAAAATATCATAACAACACTACTAAGTTAAACATGCACATTAATATCATGCAAAAATTAGTGAATTTGCAATATGGAATTTAAATTAATCAGGGAATTTAACATTCACAAGGATTAATGGAACATAGACAAGACTACAAATAAATTAAAAAGGCGGAAAATACTTCTCACTCAGAGGGAAAGACATGCAAAATATTCTTCAGCACTCCTGTATCTAGAAATCCTCTTTCTTTCTTTCCCAAGGCACACAATATATAGAAAAAATTATTTCCCACCCTTCCTAAAAATAGGCTAAAATTATACTCACCCCATGCATCCTATTTTTATCCTTTATCTATTAATAAATAAAGGAATAAAAAAAATCATGTAAACACAAAGAGGCATTAATATCCATTGGTTAAAAATCAGTCAACTGTTCTACTTTTAAGAAAGACATGGGTGAATATTTTACTAAAAAAAATGTTTTGCTTGATGAGAAGGTTTCCTTCCTTGTGCATGTGAATTTGTCTTCTGGTCTATTCTATCCTTTTGCATCAGATTTTGGGTAATGGCCCTTCATTGTATCATAGCCATTAACTCTAATTTTCACAATTTCAAAAAAGAGACCTCCATGTGGAGTAAACTTTAAGTGAAATGGGCCTAGGGGCATCCATCATATTTTGTGAATTTTATAGAGATTGTGCATTTTTAACCGTTTTGTCCCACCCATCCACTTTTATAAGGGATCCACACATGGATTTACCTGGTGTTAGTGGTGTTGCGGCTCAACTTTACTCATTTTTCAAAACAAATCTCAAATTTCAAAATGAAGAAAATACTCTGGCGACCTGCCCCTCCACTATTATAATAAAAATTGGGTATGTGTCCTTTTACGGGTCAAAGATAAAATTTCAAATGTACTCTGACAATCCACCTCCCCACCTTTCACTTTCAATGTGTTGGCAAGAAAATTTTTCTTGTGGACAAACTTGTGGATTTCTTGCTAATTCTCTGGGAATCTAAGTCCCTCTACTTAACCGGTGTAGTTGTCGTATGTGCATGCGCATGAAAAGGTGAATTTTTGTGCTGGCCTTTCGACTGACAATCCAACAAGGGCACTCCACTGATCCTGTGGAAAATACTTGCATATACCTGCAAGAGATGACTTTTTCTGGAAGTGGGAAAGGGAGTGAGAATGGATGTAGGAGAACTAATGCTACAGGTAGAAAATTAGATTCTTGTACACACACTAGTTAGAAACTTCATCACATGCATTTATGAGAAGAAACAACCATGTAAATGAAAACAAGACCAAATAGAATTTGATGAGAACAAAGTGTCATGAAATCGCTTGGTCAAAGAAAGCTAGAAACTCCTTCTTCTTGTATTTATGCTTGAAAAAAAGTTGTACATAGTGTAGGAATGGAAGAAATTTGAGAGGGGAAGAGAGTAGAAGAAAATGGCTATCTCCTTTACTTTCTCTCAAGGTAGAATGCGCTCTTGAGTCTACAAGATCAATCACCAACCCTTTGAAATGTGAATGGCTTTATAATTTATAGAATATAATATGACTCTTCATCTACCTCATGACCTTTTGAATACCTTCATATGACTTAATATTGTTCGTATTCCACTTTAAATATTTAATTCCCTCTTATAATACCAAGGTGACTTAATTTACATTATATTTCTAAAGTCACTTAAGTCATATTAAAAGGTGCAACCCTCAATGCAAAAATATAACATTGAACAGAGAGAGAAAGAAGAGGAAGAAGAAGATGTAGAATTATGATGAAGGAAGAGTTATTGCAGTGGACCTAGCTCCATTTTGTGACTGTTCTCCACTTATTTTTTGAGTGCCCATGTTTTGTTGGCGGTGGCGCTCATGTATGCAAAGAGCTTGACCACATCTTGAAGTGCTAACTTCCCTTTTTTGGAGATAGAATCGATCCATTCCTTATTTTCTCGGCCCTGCATCGTTAACTCATGCATTCTTCTGATGGATTCTGGATCGAAGCTACTGATGGTTACCACTTTCTCAATAGGAAGTGCTATAGTGCTTGGTTCCACCAAGTGTTACACATAAGATGAAAGAGTTCACACTTGCTCCTCTAGTCCCTTGATCTTCTCTTTGTATTCTTTATTCCTTACCATCATGTGACAATTACTGATATATCAGGAGCTACTACTTGTGGCACCGTGCGAGTGTCGAGGATGATCATTTCTCACATCCACGAAAACATCTCATCGGTTTCAGGCTCAATGACGGGTGCATCAACCATTTTTTGTCTTGATGGAGGAGGAAAAACCTGAATGAAAGGAGAGTTGTAGTCAATAACATGCGGGAGTCATATAAGCCTTGTTCACTTGCGGTTTATACTGCTTCTCTTTCATCTTCCTCGGCTTGAAGTCTTTTGATTTCGTCAAATTGAGCCCTTATTTCCTCTTCCACTCTTGCTTCTCTTTCTCTAACTTCTTCTTCAGTTTCTACGTCAGTGAAATTTTCTAGGTTCTCATTGATGTATGGAAATTCACTATCCAAAGGATTAATAGCAGTTAGGTTCTCAAACGTGACCAGTTTCTTGACGAAGGGGAGGCCTCTGAATTGTGAGTAGCTCTTGTCTTCTTTTAAGTTCTTCAAAAATGGGGTTGGTTTGTCCTCCTTGCCTCTGTTGCTGGGTGTAGCTTCTATCTGCTAGATTGGAAATCTACGCTCACCTTTGTGGTTTTGGAATTTATCTTTGCCTCTCCAATTCAGAAACGCATTCTTCTTCAAGGTCAAGGATTCTCATGGCGAAGAAGTAGTGGTTGGCACTTTGTCTATTTTGCCAAATATCTTTTCTCAAATTAGAAGTGATATCTTCTTGGATGTGGAAGAGAAATTCATGTATTTCGACAGGAGGATTTCCTGAAATAGCCATGGTTTGTAGGCATATGGCTTGTATAGCTATTGAAATTTCAGAAATTTTCTCATTTGAAGTTTGAATTTTAAGGTCATTTGGGTCTATATACAAGACATCCCTGTCTTCCACATCATACTCGTAGGAAAAGGGTTGGAACGGCTTCTGACCTGTCTATTTCTTCTTCATATCTCCCTTTGAAAAAGCAACTTACTATTTTTAGTAAGTGTGGAAAAGCAATTCCTCGATCTTCAACTGGATGTTGCGGCTTAGTTTTCCTCTTTCTCCCTGTGTTCCTCATTTCTTTTGGATCAAATTTTTATTTTTAGCAGGTGCTCAAGGGGCCACTTACTATTTTTAGTAATTTCCAACAATGTCTATTCTGGTGAATCTTTGGTCGTAGCTTACCACCAATGTCTTCATCTTCTTCGCAGGTTCTTTTATTGATGAATTTCCCAAAATAGCAATTCCTATGTAGTAGACCTGCTATTTTTAGAAATTTTTCCTATAGGATTCAAATTGATGTGGGATAAAAAAATTTGATATGGGTTTTTTCCCCAATTTTCTCCCTCTGATTTTTTGGGCCCGCCCGCTTAATAATCCAGGAGATTTTAAAGTTTTAATTTTCAAACTTGGCAGTGCTTCTGGGTACGGTAGCCATTAATGGACCTGAAAATTGAAATTCTAGTTTTATCCTCCATTTAAAAAAATATATATTTTTGATGTGGGTTTTGTCTTTTGGTGCTTCAGGTGCAATCTTACTTCAATCCAACAACTAGTTTGACAGGAAATCTTACTTCTTTCTTCATTGTGGCTACTTTGTCACATGAGGGGAGAGTTTGAAGGTGTATTTCTGATGGTCTTGGATAGAGTAATGAATAGCAGCAAAAGGTTTATTTTTTCATGCACTGGTTTGCAACATTTCTTTAGATCTTCATTTTTAGGCTATGGTGATTTTCACTGTTCTCTCCTTCTTGCTCTTCATTTCTCCTTCTTGTTTTCATGAAAGATCCTTATGAGACCTGAAAATCACCATGGGGAGTTAGCTTTAGTGCTTGAGTTGAGCTGGTCTAAGCATTTGTAATGGTGGAGTGATGGTAGAATGTTTTAGAGGAAGAAATGGAGGAATGGAGTGCACAAAAATGTTTAGAAGTTACAAATGAAGAAAGTGACATTTGGGAGATTTTAATAAGATATGCACGATTAGGGTTAGGGTGTATTTTTAAAATCTTGATGTTCCTAACCTCATGGATGTGAGGCATATCAACTTCCACAATGAGCAAGACGGCGACACGTGGCACTAGATCCAACGACAGGGGATGAAGGAGGAAAAAATTGCTTTAAAGCATTGGGAGCTGAAATGAGGTCACATGGGTGTCTAGAAGACTCCCCATAGGGGATGGGCACATTTTCCAAGGCCTGATGTCTCCCACCTTAGGTGCATAAGGTACATAAAATTCCACAGTATTCTTGGAGCTGACATGTTGTGACCAATTCGGCGGCAGGGAATGCATGCTCCAAATAAGCACATGAGGGCTGAATTGCCAGGTCTGGAGGTCATAAGAGGGTCCCAAGGGTCACATCAGAACTGAGCACATTTTCCCAGGGGTGATGTACCTAACCTCAGGGATGTGGGGGACATGAAATCCAGCCAGGCTCATGTTGTTGACACGTGTCCTATCGAAAAAATGACTAAGTCTTGAACTACCTTTGAGAGGGTAACTTGGAATGCAGATAACGTGAGCTTCTGGTGGAATTTCCTGGTGAAATTTTATTTGATCCTAATTGGAAATGGAATTTTTAATCTAATTATGTGGGTCTTATGTATTTCTTTGATCATATGATCCATGAAAAATCATATTTTTGATATGGGGACTCCACTTGTACCTGAGAAAAAATGTATTCCAATCATATGTACCAAGGTGTTGTAAAAAATATTATTTCACCATAATTTAGGTCTTGGAATTATCTTTCCTGAGATGTTTTGTTTTACTTCTAAATCCATCTGTAGCTCCCAGAATCTTTGTTTGAAGCCCAATAACTATTTTAAGCCTATGTACTGCCTAGGCTTGTTGACCTTGTTTTCACTCAGACTGCTCCAAGTATTTCAGAACTTCCCAAAGCCTTCAAAAATCATTTCCATGATGTTATAAGGTCTTCCTTTCACCTCCATGTTGAATTTGGCCCTTCTACTCTGCTCCAGGGGGTTGATCCAATCCCAGGAAGGCCAACAATAGCCCTTTCCTATACTGCCAAAAGGTAACATTTTCAATGAACTCCTAAAATCACCTAGGGGGAATGAACGGAATTTCCTAAATCACCTAGGATAATATCATGACATTGGTTGGGAATTCATTTGGACTAACTAAACATATCTGAGGTTTCTTAGGAATGATAAAACATGAACATTTTGGCATAGGGGTATAGTTGTCGTGCTTAGAAATTGTCAATTTCCATGTTGCACATTCTCACGACAACAACTGGCTCTAGCTTGGGGAAATGACATGGACTAAGTGTAGTGAAGACATGACATGGGAATCTAGAATCTCAATTTTAGACGATATAATTCATTGACTAGTGCCTTATCCATTGGGCCCTGCAGAGTCATGCACAACTTGAAGAAAGGAAGATTAGAAGAAGGAAACACACACACATAAATAATGACCAAAAGGAAACACACGACACACAACAAGAATGGAAACACACACAATGGAAAGGGAAAACACCTATCAATCACCTAAGGTACAAGGCAAGGGACAACCTGCTTTCCCTAAAGTAATTTTTATTTCACAAAAGTTACCCCTAAAGAGCCGACACCCGAATGATGATGTTCTGCAAAGCCGTTAATAGGTTCTTGAAAGTATCCTCCCCTCCTCAGCTACTTATGAAAGCTAGGTTCTTTCACAATTGTTTGTGTACTTGGTAGGAGTGAGTCCATTTGATCTTCTTGATGCTTAGGTCCTTTCTTGGAAACTCCATTATCTTCATGCTCTTTGAAATTGGTTTCATCGTGCCAATTTCCTTCCATGTTTATCCATATAGCTGATTCTCCATCGAGCATCTCATCACTACCCCAATGCTTATTTTCATTCTAATTCCTTGAACCTTTTGAGTTAATTTCTTTCCTGGGTCTATGCTCATTGTCATCTCCTCCACGAGAAACCTTAGACATATCCATTTCCTTTACTACACTGTGAGGTGCTTGAGTACTGACTGAAAGATTTGATGCGGCCTCATACGTGTCTTGTATGCCCATGGCATGAGTGAAGAGATCAAGAATAAGCTCAAGGTCTTCCTCCACTTCTACTACATCCAATATTTCTTGCAAGGTGTAATGCTTCATCATTTCCTATAGTCCCTTTTTGTACGCCTTTGAAGAATCTTTATCTTGCAACTTAAAGAAACTATCTGGAGGGATTACCTCATCATCTCAAGAATCACTGCACTCTACTAATCCTTCATCAAAAGGAGCTTCATCTTTAGAGGTATTAAAACTCCTTGCTTCAATTTCTTCATCTTAGAAAGATTCTTCATCTTCAAATTGGAAAGCAAATACTTCAATTTCATCATTGTATCCACCAACCATTGGCTTGAGAGGGACATCATATTTCTCATCTTTCTTTATCTCAATGTGGCTGACCTTCACATTAGTTAAGGCTTCCAAATCAGCTTCATGTTTATCTTCCATATTCATGGCTTGCATTAAAAGTTCCAGATTGATCTTACGGTCCTTGTTTCTTTCGCGGCTCTTAACAGTCCTTGTATATACTTTTTTTTCAAACCTTTCACGGGCTCATCACAAGCTGATTTTATCTCTTCATAGATGGCTTGACCGATATCATCTTCATCCCCAAATGGGAATGAGAATAACTCCTCATCTTGAAAAATTGTATAGGCTGATTTTTCTTCTTGAAAATCACCGAGAACCATTTCCTCTTCCTTGCGGTCTACATCATTTGGTGATTCGGGGCTGCCCTCTTGTAACTTGAATCTCCTCAATGCTTCTTCAAAGTCCAAATATCTCCGGGAAGGAATTTCTGGACCTATCAAGGTGGGAATATATTCTTCCTCCTTAGTTGTCACCAATTGATTCATCCACCTGGTATTTTGGTACAAAATTTTAGCTTCTGGGCTCTCATATTTTTGCACCGTGTACCTCATTTTCTTCTCGGGAAGCAATTTATCCATGTCTCCCTTCATGGGTATGGTTGGAAAAGACCAATTCTTTTCAATTTTCCCTCCCAAATCTCGGCAAAAATTTCTACTCAGCAACATTCCAAACGAGGCTAGGATGTCTACTACCAAAATCATCGTTGAAACTTTCTTGTCTAGAAATCTGGCGAGAGCAACCTCTGCATCTTTAACCTTCCCTACAAGTGAGACCTTTTTTGATTCCAAAGAGTAATAAGAGCCACTAGGTGGAGTTATTGTAAGTTTAAGAGCCTTGTAAACCTTCAAAGGAATCACGTTGTCTGAGGTCCCAGAATCTATTATGCAATTATTTAGTACATATTCTCCAATAAGAAGGGAGACGTAGAAAGGTTCAAATTTATCAGTATTTTATCAGTAGTTGAGTTTTGTAGCATGCCTTTGGAAGTAGAAGCTACAACATTGGGTGTTATACTACCAATCCTGATGTATCAGACGAACCTCTCAAATTGTTCAGGGTGAGTCCACAAATATTCTGTTTCGGTAATCTACACTTAGGCTTTGTTTGCATATTCTATGAGGTCAAAGGGAGTAGATGTGGAAAAGGGGGGTGAAGGGACTGATTTTGGAGTCTGGATAGGTTTAGGAGTAGGATTTGATGTTTGAGGAATTGAGGGTATTTTAAAAGACACACTAGGAGCTTTCAAGGTACTAGATTTTGTAGTAGCAGATTTAGATTTAGACTTAGAAGAGACATCAGAAAAGTTTACTTGGGATTGTAGGCATCTTATTACTTATTGCAGGGCCAGGCTCCAACAATACATACTTCATGGAAGATGGAAATGGGGATCCTCGACTGATTATTTTATTTTTCGGAGTCGCCATAGGAGGATCATCAACCTTCTTTTTTTTGCAGTAGTGGAGGGAGATGCTCTTTTCTCAGACTAAAAATGAGTGAATACCACTCATGAGAAACTTGGTGCATCTTCTTCATCTTCTTCATAACCTCTAAAATACTCACAAAACCTTATTTGTGTATCATTCTCAAAATCATCACTTTCTTGGAAATCACCACCTTCTTGTTCAAGCTCTTCTTCACTTTCTTGAAATTTGCAATTTACATTCATGGGTGGGGCCTCCAAGACAAGTCTTTTGGGTGCTCCTAAAATCTGATTTCTGTTGCATCTCTGAGAAGAAACTTGTTCAAATAATTCCCTCTTCAAAGAGGCCATCTCATCTGCCAAATTTTACAGAGATGGATTTGTTCTCTCATCTTTTGGGCCTTGCCCTTTGATGGATTTTTTGATCTTTCCATAGAGGATGAGATCGTCATCTAATTCAATGGCCCTCCTTTGTGCTTCTGCAATGTTCGTTGGTTGAACTCTTCATAGGAGAAATCCTACCTCCGATGATTGAGAATTTATGAAGAATCTTTTGATATTGTTTTCAGATGGTGAATCCTCTTCAGGTATCCTGCGTAGCAATTGTTCAAAATGAGCCACGAAGTCTCTCATGGTTTCATTTTCTCCTTTATTTATTTGAGCCAACTACACCAAGAGGTCTTGACAATCTTTAGTTGATTTAAATCTCTCTTCGAATGCATCCTTGATGTCATTCCAACCCGTGATGGACCAGGAAGGTAGGAGGTAAAACCATTTTGTTGTTTTTTCTGGGAGGGACTCCACGAACAATCTTACAGGAACGTCTTCATTTTGGACACGAAGAATTTCACATGATGTCGTGAAAGCAGTGATGTGTTCTTCTGGATGTTGTGTGTTGTCACCTTTGGACTTTGGAAAGTTCTTGTGGGAACCCATTGGTAGATTGAGAAGAGGGGGTTCAAGAGCAAGCGGGCATGTATTCCTTCCCCATGGAATAATGGGTTGAGGTATTTCTTCTTCGTCTGCCATTGTTTCTTCTTCTTTTCCTTCAGCTCTCACTTCTACGAATTCTTCTTCAAATTCTTCTTCTTCTGGGAAGTTGATGTTCAATGGTTGCTGAAAAATTGCAGAATTTGAAGGATTTTGGATAGGATTACCAGGTGAACTTCTTCAAGAGCTAGATGAAGAGGAGGTTTGAGAGAATAAATATGGATTATCTCTATTTCATCCTTGCAGATTTTGTGAAGCTTCAAAATTGAAATCAGCAACACCTCTTGACCTTCTCAAACTGGTGTATCTTCCTTTAGCCTGCTTTTGGAAGATTTTGTAGTCGGAATATGAAAGGAAACTATGGAATGTGAAAAGTCATGTGCAGAAATCAGTAGTGTATCTTTCACAAATGGAATTTCTCGAACTCTCTTTTATGATTTTTTAAATATTTGATTTTTTTAAAGAATTTTTGGGGCCTTGCGGTTATATTTTGGGTGTAGATGCTGCTAAATATGCCACACGGTGGGTGCCAAAAAATGTTGGCGAGAAAATTTGTTTGGTGGACAAAATTGTGGATTTCTTGCCAATGCTCCAGGAATCTAAGTCCCTCTACTTAATCGGTGCAGCTGTCATATGTGCATGCACATGAAAAGGTACATTTTTGTGGTGGCCTTTCGACTAAGGATCCAACAGGGGCACTCCACTGACCTTGCGGAAAATGCTTTCATATACCTGCAAGAGATGACTTTGTCTGGAAGTGGGAAAGGGAGTGAGAATGGAGGTAAGAGAACTAATGTTGCAGGTAGAAAATCATATTCCTGCACACACACTAGTTAGAAACTTCATCACATGCATTTATGAGAAGAAACAACCATGTAAATGACAACAAGACGAAATAGAATTTGATGAGAATAAAATGTCATGAAATCCCTTGGTCAAAGAAATCTAGAAACTCCTTCTTGTATTGATGCTTGAAAAAAAGTTGTACATAGTGTAGGAATGGAAGAAATTTGAGAGGGGAAGAGAGTAGAAGAAAATGGCTATCTCCTTTACTTTCTCTCAAGGTAGAATGCGCTCTTGAGTCTACAAGATCAATCACCAACCCTTTGAAATGGGAATGGCTTTATAATTTATATAATATAATTTGACTCTTCATCTACCTCATGACCTTTTGCATACCTTCATATGACTTAATATTGTTTGTATTCCACTTTAAATATTTAAGTCCCTCTTATAATACCAAGGTGACTTAATTTACATTATATTTCTAAAGTGACTTAATTCATATTAAAAGGTGCAACCCTCAATGAAAAAATATAACATTGAACAGAGAGAAAAAGAAGAGGAAGAAGAAGAAGTAGAATTATGATGAAGGAAGAGTTATTGCAATAGAGCTAGCTCCATTCTGTGACTGTTCTCCACTTGTTTTTTGAGTGCCTGTGTTTTGTTAGTAGTGGCACACATGTATGCAAAGATCTTGACCACCTCTTGAAGTGCTGACTTCCCTTTTTTGGAGATTGAATCGATCCATTCCTTATTTTCTTGGCCCTACATCATTAACTCGTGCATTCTTCTGATGGATTCCGGATCAAAGCTGATGATGGGTACCACTTTCTCAATAGGAAGTGTTATAGTGCTTGATTCCACCAAGTGTTGCAAATAAGATGAAAGAGTTTGCACTTGCTCCTCTAGTCCCTCGATCTTCTCTTTGTATTATTTATTCCTTGTTATCATGTGACAATTTCTGATAAATTGGGAGCTACTACTTATTGCACTGTGCAAGTGTCGAGGATGATCATTTCCTGCATCCATGGAAACATCTCATTGGTTTCAGGATCAATGATGGGTGCATCAACCATTATTTGTCCTGATGGAGGAGGAAAATCCTGAATGTGAGGAAGATTGGAGTCAACAACATGCGGGACCTCTTTAAGTGGCTTGAATATTAGATCATGGGTCATATACTCCTTGCTCACTTGTGGTTTCTATTGCTTCATTTTCATCTACCTTGGCTTGAAGTCATTTGATTTCGTCAAGTTGAGCCCTTATTTCCTCTTCCGCTCTTGCTTCTCTTTCTCTAACTTCTTCTTTGGTTTCTACATCAGTGAAATTTTCCAGGTTCTCGTTGATGTATGGAAATTCAACATCCAAAGGATTATCAACACTCAGGTTCTCAACATGACCAATTACTTAACGAAGGGGAGGCCTCTGAATTGCGAGTAGCTCTTGTCTTCTTTGAAGTTCTTCGAAAATGGGGTTGGTTTATCCTCCTTGCCTCTTTTTGTGGGTGTACTTTCTATCCACTAGCTTGGAAATGTATGCTCACCTTTTTGGTGCATGAATTTCTCTTTTCCCCTACAATTCAGCAATGCGTTCTTCTTCAAGGTCGAGGATTCTCATGGCAATGAAGTAGTGGTTGGTACTTTGTCTATTATGCCAAATAGCTTCTCTCAAATCAGAAGTGATATCTTCTTGGATGTGGAAGAGAAATTCATGTCTTTCAACAGGAGGATTTCCCGAAATAGCCATGGTTTGTAGACATGTGGCTTATTTAGCTATTCAAATTTCAAAAAATTCCTCATTTGAAGTTTGAATTTTAAGGTCATTTGGGTCCATGTACAAGACATCATTGTCTTCCACATCATACTCATAGCCAAAGGGTTGTGAGGGCTTCTGACCCATCCATTTTGTCTTCATATCTCCCTTCGAAAAAGCAACTTACTATTTTTAGTAAGTGTGAAAAAGGAAACTCTCTTGATCCTTCAACTGTTGAGTGTTGTGACCTTAGTTTTCCCCTTTCTCCTCGTGTTCCTCATTTCCTTTGGATCAAATTTCGATTTTTAGCAGGTGCTCAAGGGCCCACTTAATATTTTTAGTAAGTGCCAAAAATTTCCATTCTGGTAGAATTCTCCAGCTCGTAGTGCACCTCTAATATCTTCATGTCCTTCGCAAGTTCTTCTGTATCGATGACTTTCCTGAAATAGCAGTTCTTATGGAGTAGACCTGCTATTTTTAGAAATTTGGCCTATGGGAGTCGGATATCGACGTGGAAAAAAGTTTTCTGATATGGGTTTTTGCCCAATATCATCCCATCTAAAATTTCGGGCCCACCCGTTTAATAATCCAGGAGATTTTAAAGTTTTAATTTTTGGACCTAGCAGTGCTTCTGGGTACGGTAGCCATTACTGGACACTCAAAATTGTAGGTCTGGTTTTCTCCTCCTTTTGCAAATCAAAATTTGTATTTTTGATGTGGGTTTTTTCTTCTGGTGCTTCACGTGTAATCTTACTTCGATCCGCCAACCGGTTTGACGGGAAATCACACTTCTTTCTTCGTTGAGCCAGAAAGGAGATTTCTTCATTGTGGATTCTTTGTCACACATGGGAGGAGTTTGAAGGTGTATTCTATGATGTTCTTGGATAGAGGAATGAATATCAGAAATAAATGGTTCATTGATTCGTGCACTAGTTTGCAAGCATTTGTTTAGATCTTCCATTTTTTAGGCTATAGGGATTTTCACTATTCTCTTCTTTGTTGTTCTTCATTTCTCCTTCTAGTTTTGACGAAGGATTCCTTTTGAGACCTGCAATGTCATCAGTAATGGTAGAATTTTGTAGACAAAGAAATTGAGGAATGGAGTTCACAAAAATGTTTACAAGCTAGAAATGAAGAAAGAGACACTTGCGAGTTTCTAAAAAGCATTTGCACAATGGCGGAGTGATGGTAGAATGTTGCAAAGCTTGAAGTTAATGACCTTAGGGAAAGGAGTGACATCAACTTCCAAAATTGTTAGCAAGATGGTAGACAGCATGGCACTAGATGCAACGGTAGGGCATCTTGGAGGAAAAAATTGCTTTCAATGTAATGGGAGCTGAAATGAGGTCACATGGGTGTCCAGAAGGCTCCCCATAGGGGATAGACACATTTTTCAAGGTCTGATGTCCCCCACCTCAGGTGCATAAGGTACATCAAATTCCACGGTGGTCCTGGAGCTGACACGTGGTAACCGATCCAACGGCAAGGAATGCATGCTCCAAATAAGCACTTGAGGGCTGAACTGCCAGGTCTGTAGGTCATATGAGGGTCCCAAGGGTCACATGAGGGCTGGGTGCAATTTCCAAGGGGTGATGTACCTGACCTCAGGGACATGGGGGACATGAAATCTCTGCCAGGCTCCTGGTGCTGACACGTGTCCTCTCGAAAAAATGACTAAGTCCTTAGCTACCTTTGAGAGGGTAACTTGGAATGCACGATAACTTGAGCTTCTGGTGGAATTTCATTGGTGAACATTTTATATGATCCTGACTTGGAAATGGAATATTTAATCCAATGGTATGGATTTGCATGTCTCAATTCGATCCATTTTATCCCTAAAAAAAGAGGAATTCTGATATGAGACTCTACTTGTGCCTGAGAAAAAATGCCTGTCCAATCTTATGCGCCAAGGTTTTCTAAAAAATATGATTTCACCATCAAGTACGTATTGGGATCCTCATTTTTGAAGATGTTTCATTTTTACTTCTAACTCTAATCGGAGTTCCCAAAATCTTCCTTCTGAAGCTCAGCGGTTGTTTTAGACCTATGCACTGACTAGGCTTGTGAACTCCAATTCTCACTCAAACTACCCCAAGTCTTCTCTGAGACCTTCCCAAAATATTCCTAAACCATCTCCATGATGTCCCAAGACTTTTGGATTCACCTCCAAATCCACTTAGACTCTTCTGTTCTGCTCGAGGGGGGTCGATCCATTCCTGGGAAGGCCTAGTAATAGCTCTTCCCAATACTACCAGAAGATAACATCTTTCCAATGAAATATCTAAAATCACCTAGGGGGGATGAATGGATATTTTCCTAAATCACCTAGGGGACCAATTTGACATCAAATAGGTTGGGTGATAATTTGGACTGACGGATTTGATCCTGTGGTGGCTTAGGAATGATAAAACCATGAAAAATTCAGCATAGGGGTATAGTTGGTGTGCTTGGAAAATTTCAATTTCCTTGTCACACATTTTCATGACAAAAAAAAAAACATAAACTTGTGGAAAGCGTGAAAAAAGGGTGGATACACCAAAATTATCGGAAAAATATAAATTTGCACAAGACACACCAAATTTTCTGGTAAAGGGTCCGCCTTGCAAGGTTCATTTCAATTGATGGTTTGAATAACTTTAACACTCAAAAAAGGGATGGAAAATCTTTCTCTCAAGCATGGGAGGGCATAATTCCACTTACAAATCTAATTGAGACACTACAATTTGTGCTTAATATGACCTATAAACCATATTAACAATAATGTAAATAAGGTATTCTAACAGCTATATAAAACATATAACAGAAAACAATATTCACTAAAACATACCAATACACTGATTGTGATTAACACCTTTGAAAAGATGGAAGTGGAGGTCCAATTAGTCTTTAATTCATCAAATAGGATGATACAGTAACTTACCAATATTAACAATAAAATATTAAATATGACCTATAAAATAGTTAACAATAACTTCAAAGGAGGCTAAAATATTAAATATGACCTATAAAATATAGTAACTTAATATGACCTATAGAGTGAATATTAACAATAACTTAAATAAGGTGTCTAATTGAGCTAATTTAGCTACTGTGACATATAACATGGGTAAAACAACTATTCACTGAAACACACCAATACACTATTGTGACACAGCTTCGAAAAGATGCAAGTGGAGGAAATTAGTCATTTATTCATCTTGGTTTAGGTGATACTGTAACTTCCAAATATTAACATATAAAATATTAAATATGACCTATAAAATATTATACAATAACTTAAATAAGGTGTTCTAACAGCTAATAAACATATAACATAAAACAATATTCACTGAAACATACCAATACGACTATTGTGACACACTTCGAAAAGATGCAAGTTGGAGGATTTCAGTCTTTATTCACTCAAATAGGTGATACAGTACAAAAATTTACATGGCTTACCTTAAGCACATGACCAAAATTATGATTCCTCCTAAACCTTTGTAAAAGCATGATATAAATATGCACCCCTCCCTTTCCTTTACCACCAGGCTTTACATAAAAAAACTCTCACTAAGTCCCAATTATCCGAGGCATTGGCTTTTTTGAGCTTTGAGAAAATCCAAAAAAATCAGCTCTTACATGCCCATTTTTCAATTATATACAACTTTCAAAAAATGGATCCCAAAATAGTCTACATAACTCCGAAGGATAAAATTAGCTTGTGGTCTACAGTTTTTTTTGACTAGTTAAAGTAAAGTTTATGGTCTTCTTGTGGATTTTAAGGTAAATTTTAAAGTATTAAGGTATAAATAATTTTCCGTCAATTATCTTAAAAAGTCTATGTTTGGCCTTTACATCTCCGATTATTGTTGGGAGAATACATGCATGACATTCATGAGTGAAAAAATTTGAATTTTTTACACCTTAGCACATGCATATACAAGGTAATCATTTGGTTTCTTCAATTTGGGAGAATGCATGGTGAAAGTTGACCATAAGCTAAGGTTTTTTACTAGCCCCTCCCTCATTTGAATAAGTATCAATGATAAAAATAAAAGACCCCATTCATGGGTAACCCATCATTGATCATCATTAATTGAGAATGGCTTTAATGACTGTACCTATGCCTTACCCCTTTGGTTTCCATGAAAAATTAGGGATGTAACCCTAAAGTTCCCTCATTTGCGTTTTTGCCTTTGGAACATTTAGAAAGCCTTGGCCTTACAGAAACTCTGTCAATTATTTATCTGTGAGGGAAGGAATCCTTGAAGCTTCTTTAACTTTGTAGTATTGCATATGTTTTATTCATGTTTACTCCTCCATTGTTGAGGAAATGAGATTTGATGTTTTACTACTTCTCTTTTTAGTGGCCACCATTTATTTACAAATATTAGGCTTTATTGATTTTGATATTTGGTGTGGTCTTTCTGTTTGAGCTGGTTATCTTCAGGGGTAGACCAAAAATAGTGTTTTTGAGCTTGACATGGCCTATTCTGGATGTAATTTTACTTATTTAATTGAATGGTCTGATCAAATAACAAGAACTCTTTAATACCTAGGTTCTAGGTGAGTTAAAATAACCACTCTCCTTGATTTTTACCTCATATTTGTATGTTGGATTCGCCATCGAGGTTATATCTAGAGACTTTTCTTCTTGTGTTTTTTGGGTTCCATATTTATTAATTTGTCTTTAAACCTGGCAACCATTTCTATATTTTGGAGCTTGAGGAGCTTTGATTTATCCACGGCTGACATTAGAAGATGGTAAGATTTTTTTTTCTCCTTGTTTCTGTGCACACATTCCAATGCATCTTTGGGTTTTCCCTCCTTCAGGATGTATGCATTACTTTCGTTCATCCTCGATATACATATTCTTGTGAAGCTTGCTTTGAAGATTTGCATTCAATTTGTTCTCATTGCACAATGATCTATTGCTTTCCTTGCTACTCTTTGAATTGTCGGGGGTTTGTGCTACCCGACTCAAATGTGGTTGCTTTGGTTTCTTACTAATCTGGGTTAATCCTATGTGCCAAGCATTTCCTAATTTGGATTGATTTGTTAATCGTCAATCTACAGATCTATTATGCTACTTCTATTTACCGAGCCTTTAAGGTCTATTTGTTTTAGGATCATTCTTATTAGGGGAAATTCATATTTTTAAAAAATCTATGCAAGGTTAGGGTAACTAGTATGAATCGTTGAGATCACATTGTTCAAACTTGAGTTACTTTTTACTGATTTTTTCTAAGTTGATGGCACTACATCTCCTTGTTTGGAGCTAAAGATCGACAAAAACTTGAACCCATGTATGTTATTGTTGTGCTTCAGATCATCTATAAATTAACTCACTCAAATCTCATCATGGGATCTTTTTTTATCATATTTATGCTTCATTGGCCTTTTTAAACCCATATCTACACTTTTTGTTTTGTTCTTAACTTAATCATTGTTATCCATACATGTAGAAAGCTCACTAGTTATGTGTATCAAATGACCATCATCATTTGTCATATTTGAGCTATTTTTGTATTTCTGAGATCCTTTTTAGCTTCTAAGTCTATGCTAAGTTTAGCATCTTGAATCACATATTCCTTTAAAGAGATAGACCATTTGTTTATTCAGCTTGACTATGCTTTCCTAGAACATTTTGACATCGTTAGATATATGTATAACTTGTATTTGTAATGTCGGTTCATTATTTGCTTCATTTTATTCACATCATATAAAGAACACAGTTCGATTGAATTTGTAAACAATTGTTTTTGTGTGGATTAGCTTCAGCTCGCTAGATCAAAATAGCTTGGCTTGCTTTTTTTTGTACATCTGGGTGCATCTTTCTGCTAAATGTTTGAGTTCAATTTGTTTCATTTACAACATTGTGCTTACATCTTATTTCATCTTGGGTTCATCTTGTGGTATTTGTATTTTCTTTAGCTGAGATTGGGCATTAGTCACTTATACCCATTCTGAAATGTGTGATTTTGAAACAGATTATCCCTATAGTGCTCACTCCTCTTCGACACTATTTCATTTTGATGTTGATACTGTTGGAATGATACTTAGACATTTGAGTATTATATTTTGATCATTAGTTGATGGACTTTGCATATTTTTAGAATATTGACATTATGTTTTATACATTTTTATTATGATGCACTAGATGGTGATGATAGACAATTATATATGTTGAGTTGTGATATTCTGATTTTTGAACTAACTTGTCCTAAATTGGATGCATAACATATGTTGAATGTTTTGAATAGAAATATGATTTTTTTATGAATGCCAAATCAAAATTATTATATGATGCTAGATGATATAATTTCTAATGTCGAATGATGATGATTTATTTTATATGCAGATCATCTCAATGTTGTTAATACGCTCAAAATGCCAAAGAGGTATTTTATTTGTGTTGTAGGACACTTTACCACATACATCGAAAGGGAATAGAGGACCAACCACAGAAAGATGTCGGGTGTTGAGAAAAAAGGCAAAAATTTGACAACTTTTGTAGTGTTATGTTGTGTTATTGTTATATGCCTAGTTAGGAGGTTTCCCATGGGGGTGGCCTCACATGTGTGGCCATGGGGAGATATGTTTCCCTTTTCTTTTAATTTTTGTATGTGCTTTATTTTTGTTTTATTCATGTAATGTTGGAAATGGTTTTCACTTAATTAACATTTATAATTGTGTCTTAATTAAGCTAATCCTTCTTACATGGTTAACTAAAATATAGATGTGACATATAAGTAATAAGATAATGGAAAATCAAACCCCACATGAAAGAGATAGAGTATAAAACTTATTGAATTTTGTACTTGATCTGAAATTATTCTAGACTCAAAAAGTCGTAAACACGAACGGACTACTGTCACAATTGAGCACTATGAATTCTTGAGATACTGGATGAATTTATACTAGGGCACGTGGAACAGAAATAGGATGTCTAGGAACTAGGTGACATCTACGGGGGACTTGTGACTATAGAAAATCTCATAAACTAGTTTTCTCTATGTCACACAAGTTTCACCAAATGGGGGATGCACTTAGTAAAATTATGGTATAATATACTCATTCGAAACATATTAAATAATACCCTTGGTGATAGTTATTATATCCAATAAATTGTAGGACACCCTATTTTCTCCATCTACCTTACTTACCTATTTTTCCGTTGCAATTTTATTTACCCATTTATATTTCTACTATAATATATCAAATAGAAATTATTTTTATTTCTACCCTTATAGATCAAACAAAAATATACAATGGTTTCCACTCAAATATTATTTTCGTAATATGTCTTTTCTCTAGAAAGATATTTTGAAGCCCTTCAATAAATATTAGAAATTACATTAACTAATGTTAAACTCTATTCAAAAATCAATACTTCTTCAAATAATTACGATTGTGAAATAATATAATTTTTGTTGAAAAGTATACCCAATCCTCGTTTTCTAAAATATTATTATTTTCTAGTTAAGAATATCCTAATTGAGATTCCTTTTTTAAAAATATATTATAATTTAACTTCTTGACAACATTCCTTTTACAAGTTAAAGCTATTTAGCTATAAAAACAAGGGGTCAAATATTTGTGTTTACCTCTCCTTTGGCCTGCCACTATAACCTACCCCCAATAATGAATTCAAAATATTAGTAAATTTAACCCTTTCACCTCCTAATGTCTACATGTATATTGAATTTAATATTATTAATTTTAATTTCCTCAATATGAATGAATGTGATAGGATATTTCCTAGCTAATGAACCACTCTCATATCACCAGTAGTCATATTTGCTCACCTATATGTCTCTGGATGATGGTAGAATTCACCTGTAACTTAGAAAAAAGATAATGTCCTAGAAAACCCCAAACTCCATGAAATCCCAAAAAGAAAAGAAGTAAAATTGGGATTCAAACTGACCCCAGAGGTCAGCTAACAAAGTCAACTTATGAGTGAGCACTCCACATATTAGAATCCATGTAGTTCTTGTGAGTGTGTGATAATGGTGCCTTAAAATCCCTTAAGTAAGATGAACTAGATAACATGATAGATTTTATAGATAGATGAAAAATTGTCGATGGAATAAAAGAGATTATCCTTCCTATGTTTGTATGAATAAAATGCAATCCCTTATCCCTTGAATGGATGCTAGATAGATTCCTTTAAATGACCTATGATTCCTTGTAGAGTGTAATCTTAGGTGATAGATAAATATTTTTAGAGCTTATTCCTTTATTATGATAACATAACATTATATTTATATGTTTACCTTGGTTGAATTTCATAGCTGACAACTAGAAGGCCGATCCATATGAAAATAAGATGCCCAAAATATGGAAGAGGCCCCAAAAGAGCATGTAAGATAGAAAGAGGTTACGAGTTCCCAAAGGACAATGAGGGTTCTTGAGTGCTAGCATCATGAGTAGGTGTCGATATTTGAAGTCAATAAAGATAAGGAATTGAATTTCATACTAGGATGTAGGGTGTGTTAGAAAAAAGAAAAAGAATGAATGAAATAAAAGAGGGAAAACATAATTGTCAATTCCTACTTTTCTTGCTTATGAATAATGTAAATAAAATTATATTGTTAGGACCTATAAATATACCCTAATGCATAATTTTGTGTCTACATTTTCCCCAACTTTATGTTATTTAGTAAATACTCAATAACATAAGGTATTTTAGAATATGTGTACCTTTTTTTTACTTATAGATTAATTAAAAAAGCATGCCAAAGAGACAATTAAAAACTTGAAGTTATAAAAATTAAGCGTGGAAGCTTAGAAAGAGGAAGTGACTCTAGTGTGGAGTTTATTGTACTTTATTGTACCTTGTTGTGTTTGATGTTGATGTGGGACTTGCTCTGGTTGCATATTAATGATGGAATTGCAATAGAAGACCAAAATAGTAGTCAAAGTCATGTATTATGAAAACTTCGTATAATTACATATCAAAGGTGTGTAAAACTATGTAAACATATATAAATGGATAGTGTGCACCAAATTTATCAAAAATGTAAAAGGATATAAAATTTCCTGATTAATTGTAGGAGAGTGATTTTTTTGGCTGATCTCATGCAGAAAGTAATTTTTTTGGGTGATCTCATGCCAAGAATGATTTTTTCGGTAATCTCATGCCAATGCATATTTTTTGGGTGATCTCATGCCAATGAATTTTTTTCAGTAATCTCATGCCATGGAAGAACAACATTGGGGTGATAGGTCTACTATTATTCTCCTTCCATGACTAATTTTTAAATAAGCACCATTGTAGATGGTGCACCCCGTATTTTTTCTGGATTGAATAATTTGTTCTGAATTGGAGATAAAATGCATTCTATGATTAGAGGACTATGAATGTATTGTGAAAAAATATCTAAAGACTTCTGTGAATTATTGTGAAAGATCTAAAGACATAGGCGCCAAGATGAGGACATGGGGGTACATACATTATTTTATTGTGTTGGACACTAGTTTATGTGTTATGATGGGGACCCAAGTTAGAATCTATGTTGTTCATATAGATTAATTTTATTTTGTTCCGATTTTGTGAAGGTCTTTATTATAGCTTTGAGCTGTTGTAGGGGTGATTGATTCACCTAATGTATCCCCCACTCATTTGGTTCACATACAATGTCGGTAGGAAAATGTGGTGAAAAGAGAGCATGTGAAACTAATCTAACCTATGCTAAAATGGATACCCTACAGTGGAGGGAATGTGCATTGTAGAAACAAAGTCACATGCAAATATAGTGGATATGTACATGTGTTAGTAGAAAAATTAGCAGGCATGTAATAAAATACAATGTAGTAAACAACCAAGAAGACAAGATATACCACAAAATGTGGGCTTCAAACTTGGGACATCCCTTATAATTTCAGAAGAAAATCATGGCCAAAGTGGCGAAAAGCTTAGAATCTTCATATAAGATAAAAGTGCATAGCCCGTAAGCAATGACATAAAATAGAATACAATTTCAAGGAAATAGTTATAAACATACATGATGGCATATATTCCCTCTAAATAAAAGTATGTGATGTTTACAAATGTATATTCCCCTAGGAACCTCGGTGGGACTGGTAAGAGGTATAGTTCCAAGCATCATTATAACGTGTAAAGATATGTAATAATTTTACATTCACAACTAAATGAAAAGTTAATGCACATGTATATATAGAAAATATAATTGAGATAGAATGTATCTATCTAGCATTGAAAACAAAGTGTACATGTGATTATGAGAAAATAAGAGTAATGTGCAAAAAAGATATACATATGGTATGAATGTGATGATAATTGTATGCAAGATGTATATTTGATAGGATCAATAAGCCCCTTAGTGGATGTGTGTTTGTGTGTGTGTGTGAAATGAGGTTCATTTATAAAATGACCCTCTACAGTCAAGATTGAGCCATAGTAAAAGAGTGCATCATTAGGAAATGGTTTGATATATGTGTATGGTAAATTTATGTTATCATGCAACATAGAGTGTAAAGAGGGAATAAGATGAGGATAATTTCATATTTAGAACCTCATCAGTCTACTATGAAC
The DNA here is from genome assembly GCA_019776745.2 of Taxus chinensis. Lineage (NCBI taxonomy): Eukaryota > Viridiplantae > Streptophyta > Pinopsida > Cupressales > Taxaceae > Taxus > Taxus chinensis. The sequence continues at coordinate 633,408,035 of CM034152.1, forward strand.
TTTGGAACTAGAGTACATCATACAGTAATTACGATACAAGAGTGTATCAAGTTGTATAAGATATCTTAGATATAGAAAATATGAAGTTTGGGGTGTAATGCGAAAGTGTAAATATTAGGAATAATTAAAGATGTTTGAAGGGAGAAAAAAAGAATGGCTCCCCCAAGTGTATAATGAAAATTGTGATATCCAATGATAGTGAAGGGAAAGGGAAATCCATCTGATGTACGAGGAGATAAGGCATGTGACAATGCTTTAAGAATAACGATGTACATGTATAACAATCCTAGGTACTGAAAACCTATGCAATGGATACAAACGAAGTGATGTGTACCTATGTGAATTTGACCAAGGAGTTGATGTGCACCTATGTGAATATGACTAAGGAGGTGATGAAGGTGATGTGATCCTATGTGAATAGGCTTCCCAAGGAGGTTACTTAAGCTGACAGGATGGACTAGTAGACCCATGACAAGGAGTAGGTTGTGCAAAAATAGGAGAGATTGGTGTACCATGTGCCTTAGATTGGAGAGGCTAGGGGGCATGGATTCTCTAACTTGTGAAATTTTTACGAAAGAGGAGGTTTCAGTAATGGTGTGTATGGTGGATCAACTTTATATTATGATAACTTAATTTTTGTGAATAAATTTGAGACATAGGTGATTCATGGGGTGATTGGCTTGAATTATGAGGAGCTAACGATTACCTAAGAGCATGTCATAGGATTCAATCGAAGGTAATACAATGAATGAAATAAACATGGTAAGAGGTCCAATTGTAAATGGAAGTCTTGCAGAGCAATAAAATTTAGGAATTAGATATGAAATTTGAGAGAGTGGGTAGTTGATAGTGACAAGAACTACAATAGAGCACAAACTAATATGATCTGATGGATTGATCATCATAATATTGATAGTGTGAGATCTGATAGAAGTATTGATTTGTAGTGAATTAAAAGAAAATGTACCGTGATAATCATGATGAGAAAATGTGATGGGTGGTGAAGAATATGCCTCAATAGTGGAAAATATAAAATAAAGAGGCCCCGATGTGGGAGGAGGCACTGTGTGATATTTATGATTTACCAAAGAATCAACTCTATTTTCATTCTTAGGTAGAGGTTCATTGAAGATTTGATTTTTTTTTTTCATCGACCAATGTAAATGTAAATGGCTTAGGGAGATAAATTGCATTGTTTCAATTAGAACTTCAATGAGATGCCTTAGTTTGAAACAATGATCATTTATATTCCCAACACGTTGATGATATTCACATCTATTATTTTATTCATAGCTACATCCCTTAAGGTGAGATTGATATAGATTAATTAGAATAGGAAGCCTAATAAGATTTCTCTTAATAAGTTGTGGTAATAGAATCAATTGAGCACAAGGAAATTTTTAAAATGTATAATTTGGAGGTTTCCACTAATGCTTTTCAGGAATAAAAATAGTATTTTTAGTGGAATTTTATTATGTGGAATTAGGTGATACATTTAAATGTTATTTTATTTGAAACTGAGTAAAAAATGGATCATGATCATGCTACTTGATTTTTCCTGTGAAGATAAGCTTGTGTTCATGTAAGTTAAGAGTATGACACAATTGATCAAATGAAAGAGATTTCTCAAAGAGGAAACTCTCTTAGAGAGGTGATAAGAGAATTAGGAAAAATAGATATTGAATCTCAAAGTCAGCAAGTACCTTGGACATCATAGATAAGATATTCTTATATCATAATACATAGTCCACTAGATGTTGATGGGATCTTTGTTTAAGTTTTGCAAGTTCAAACTAATATATCTTACCATTGATATTGATTTAAAAACCATTGAGAAAAGGATCAGATAAGTAAATAAATTATGTTATCGAATGAACTGGTAGATTTTTAGAACAAACACATACTATAATCTTGAAGAATTATATGAATTAGATGTATGATTAAAGTATGGTCATCTAAAAAATCTAGTAATGCAACATGAAATGATTTGAGATTATCTTGAGGTTTACCATGGCCATTAAAAGTAGGTAACATATGGGTGACGAAATTATGAGAATGTGGACAAGAAGAAGTAGAGGGTATGAAAGTATTATTCAGGAGTTGGGTGGAATCAAGAAATGGAGATGCATGAGAAGTATCTTGATAAAGTTGATGAATTTAAACTTGGAATAGGTATCAAAACATGGAAGATGAGACTTACCTTGTATGAGAAATCAGAGGCAGAGTGAAATGTTTGCTAGGAGTATGCATATAAGTGGGAATAATAGAATTAGGTGGAATGGTATAATTGCAAGGTTGAGTACTAATTGAAATAGAAGCAACAACAGATGCATGAGAATTAAGCTCAACTAAACTTATTCCTTCCTCTTGAGAAGTGAATAAGAGAAGGTCTAGATCTTATGGATTCCCAACAAGATGATCATTGAGTGTTCAGATATTTTTTAGTTTCCTACTTTAACTTAATGAAGTGAAACAAGAAAAACAAAACCAACCTTAGAAGATTGTAGGGTTTACTGATACCCATGGAGATGAATGTTGAAGATGATGTCAATCAAATTCATAGAGTCTGAGTAAGAGTATAAGTCCTCTTGTCCTATGAATAAATCCTACACTTATAGACACTAAACAAAAATGATTAAACAAATAGATAGACAAGATTCTCAGAAAATTCCAATTCAAGGAATCCATAAAAAATTTGTTGGAGTATGTCAGCTTGTTTTATAAAAATTAAGATAATTGCTCATAATGATATGGATAAAGATAAAGATACACAATAAATAGAGATACATGGATAGAAGATGAGAAGCACTAGCACTCTTAGTTTATAAGTAGGTTATTTGTGGATTCAAAGGTGACCGAAGTGAGGGTGGATGTAATTTGTACTTGTTTGAAATAATTGTACCAGAAATCGTCTGTATCTTGTTGGATTTCGTTGAGGAATTCAAACTGATCTTCAATATCCTCTTCGTAAACAACGAATAGGATAACACAAAGTGTTAGATCATGTAGGATGTTGTATTGTTCCCAGAACAAGGGTTGTTGTACAATAGGAATTTTGTAATGCAAGTAATATGATATGAATGGAAAGGAACTTCCGTTTAACAGAGAGCAATGCTTGGAGATAACAATGGTAAATGCAGAGAATTTGACAAAAAATAATAAAAAGTTGATAAAATGATAAAATGGTAATTTTGATAGGAATATTTTGTGTAGACACCTAAAATCCTCTCACACTATTTTATTTCTAAAATTTCAATAACTTCCCATCATAATTTAGGACTTCTCACTAATTAATTAATGATTCCTCAAATTTGGCCAATTAACAACATTTCATTTATTAACCATTCTTCGATCCATTTTTTGTTTCCCATTCAAGAAATTATTTATTTTGTAATATTTCTATAATTAGATAAATTTTCTAATATACTCTCTTACTAGCTAAACATCCTCTTTTAAACCATTCAAGATCTCTCTATTTCCCTTTAAACCACTTCTGCAAGTTTCCTAGGCTATTAATCAATCATATGTGATTAATCAATCTCCTCCCAACTCTCATAAGTTACTAATCACTTGATAATAAAACTTAACTATCCTAAACCAAGATTACCTATTCTAAAGCATGTTTATCCACTTCTAATAAAAAAGTGCTTTTTGGACTTACCTTTTGTCCCACATCGCACTCAGATTCAAAACTTTCCCAAATTGAAATCTATAAATACAAGCCTAGTGCACCCCTTTCAAATTTACACCATGAATCCTTGGAAATATATGATACCTAATTTATATTAGCAAAAGATATAAGAAACTTGATCTTGATTCATCCTTCATTGGAGTAGCTTCTTCATCTTGCATCCGTTCCTTCAAGTTTGGTTAGTAGAAGGATATCTAACCATGCCTTGTAGCCATTTTAGAGAGATCTCTTCACCATCTTGAATCAAATAGAAAAAATATAATTCCTTAGGATCTAATTAGGTTCATTTCATGCTAGAAATATAAAAAGAAAATCATAGCTTGGTTTTTAATTTTTTATTTATTCGAAGTTCTATACATTTGAAGAAATTAGTTTTATATGATCTTATCATGATGTTCTTGATAGGTTTAGCTATATGATGGCACTACTAGGTGTTATTTTTATTTATATTTGCATAACTAATATTTTCTAGCATACATTTGGCATGCCTGGTGGGACTAATACATAGTCCTTGTCTTTTATTTCAAGCTTTGTTTCAAAGTTTTTGAAATAAAATCTCTTATGCATTTCTTGTTAAACATAGAATTTCTTAACTTGTTTAGTTAGAATTTTTTTCATTTTATACTCTTTGCATGATCGAAGGAGGTTAGGTGTTGTTGAAATCAGATAAAATAAACAAATTTTTGAGTTTTTGATAATTTTTTGTCAAAAGTCCCATATTTTAGTGATCTAAAGGAAATGACCTGCATATGCTTTGAGGGGCACACATACGCTCTTCTGGCCATGCATGCGCTACACTGTCTAGCTTCCCAAATCCTATCTTCTATCATAATGACACACATACACTCTAAGGTACACACACGTTCTCTAAGTGGTGAGCATACGCCTTACTAGCCACTCGTATGTCATAATTTGTTTCCTCTCTCTATGTTCTATTACCAGAGGTGTCCATATTCTGCTAGGAGTGCACTTATGTTGGTAGGGGCGTGCACACACTATTTGGGGAAAAAAAATTCTTGTAGGGAAATGTATAAATTTTTATGGGAATGCATATTCTTATAAGGGCACACATATGCTACTAGGGGCATGCATACGCTATTGTGGGCACACAAATGTGTTCAGTTGAAGTTTGTGCATTATTTTTCAAGCTTGAAATTTTTTTATTTTTGACATTGCTAACGTCTTATAGGTTTTGGAAGCTCATAATTATAGGTTATATTGGTTTATGGTCTTGATAACTTTCTTAAATGAGTTTAATGAATGTGTTTCTTTTCACTTTCTAGGATATATTTGTGTATGCTATTCCCTTGCACCTTCTAAGTGATCTTGGAAATAAAATTCAAATCTACCAATTTTCATGTTTTTAAAACACATCATTGAATTTATTGGCTTAAAGAAATAAACAAGTTAAAAAAATAGTTTGAAATTTCATTTGGTTTTAAGTTTTCCTTTAGATTTACATAGAAAAATCATTTTGTATTCTCTTCTCTTTCATAGACGATCTTGAGGAATAAAAATAAACATTTGGTTCACTTTCTAATGGGAACTACTAAAATCGTTAATGCATAGGACCTACATCACTTGTCAAATAAATGATAATCTAAACCAAATACTAACTACACGTGTGTTGTAAGTTTCTAAATGGTGTGCAGAAAAAACTACACTAATCTAAAAGATAAGAAAACATAAAATCTTTTATTCAACACACTATATATGCAGGTTTTGGTTAAGAGCTATGGCTCATCTACTTTGAATTGAGAGAAGTGCTCTTTGGAATAAGCCTTAAGATGATAAAAGGGATGATCTTCAGGAACCCCTAAGTATTCTATGCAAGAGGGACCCTTATGGATGAAATAGGAAGCCCTCTTCTTACCTATTTGTTTAGTACACATTATGAGATTTAGATTCGAAAGTTTTCTTCACACGTCCTTGTTAGTGAAAAATCACAGAACCTCTGGATGTTTCTCAGATTTCTAGTTTGATAATGGCATCCAGTGTGATTGCACAACATTGATTTTTTCCAAAAAGTGTGGGACTTTGCAAAAATAGGAAAAAAAAAATCCGGATTAAGGGTTGGTTCCTATTCCTCTGCTCAAGTGCATGCATTCATTTTGCAGAGGATCTATTCTAAGTCTTACTCTAAATATTTCCAAGGGACCAAGGTTAAGAAATTGCTAAAATTGAAATCTAAACTAAAGAGGTGATGCACAGAGGAATGATGAACATCCACTCTACTGGTAAAAACAAACCATAAAAATAATACAACTCACATGCACAAATAACTAGATTTTAAGTGGAAAGATCAGAAAATATAGAATGGAAGTAAGAAAGGGGCTGAAAATAACCCAAAGGCTTATTTTATTGCTCCTGAGAGTTGATATAAGGCATACCAATGGCCAAGAGGCAAAAAACATGTTATAGATTTTATGGAAAGGCTTGAAAACTCCACAAACGCACTATAGAACAGAGAGAAAGGGATATATAGAGTAAAAATGTCCAAACCTTACAAAGATCGAATCCTTTCCATTTATAGCCAAGAAAAGAGAGAGAAAATAGAGGTAGAAGAAAATCTGATCTTTTCCTCAACCACTAGCCATTAATCCCTTTCAAATCGGCCTACAAAATCGTTAAATCGATTCTTCTTTTCTGGCTACGTGTTGGAGAAACAAAAATGGAAATTGGAATAAAAATGATGTCTTTGAAGCAATCTGATATTACATTCAAGGCATGAGAAGACATTCTAGGGTTTTTCCCCATCAAATCGAGCTGATTCTCCATCCTTGGCATGCTAGAGAAGACAACCATGGTATCTCGGGAAATATTTTGTTCAAAGCAATCTGATACGCATTGAAGGCGTGAAAGATGTTTTTTTATTTCCTCCATTGAAATCGACAAAAAATGATGGTTTTATGCCTTGAATGCATAGAGGGGATCGAGTTATTTCCAAAAATTATGATCTCACCCAAATGTCATCTTGGAATCGAAAGCTATACCCTTTGGAATTTTTTGGGTGAAATAGGGTAAAATTAGGTCAAAAATCAGGTCGGCAGGCCAAAATCTCACATTTTCCCCCGTTTTGCCAATTGGAAAATTTTACAAAAAACCTTTGTGCCCCGTCGATCTGATGACATGTGGTACCTTCTGATTGGTTAGCGGGTTCCAAATTAACATTTTTCTCCTTTAAGCCCACAAGAGCAAATTTTCCCAAGGCCTTCCACCAGTGAAATCCCCACCACTGATGTGGAGACGTGGCACTCTCCAATTGGCTGGGGAGATGTGGACCCATTCTTGACTTTTTTGTTTTTACAACTTTGGAAAATATTCCAAAATCCTCCTGATGCCTCGGTCTTTGCCGATGAGTGGACACGTGGCATCTTTTGATTGGCCAGTGGGTTTGCATCTCTATTTTTTCCTTTGAGGAATTTTTACAAAATAGCAAAAAACTTAAAAATCCTTCTGCCACCCGCCACTCTTCCTTGACATGTGGCATCCTCTGATGGGCTCTGGGTCTTAAAATTTTTCTTTTCCTTGTGGGCATTCAGGCTAAAATTTTGACCTTAGAGTTTTTCCCAAAAATGGATAAGTGCAAAAAACTTCTCCGCGGGCCCGCTTGTGCACTACACCTAGGCCACATGTCCCCTTCTAATTCAATGCACGAATGCGACCGAATTTGCACCCTTAAATGTTTTAGACAAAGAGAGGGTGAAATTCCTAACTTTCTTCTACCACACCAACTTCCGTCAATGATATGTCACTCTCTGATTGAAGCGGCACCTTGACCATTTTCCTTCCACTTTCCTTTGTCGGATCCGCAGGCCGATGTTTGACTCTAACCTTTTTTCCTGAAAAGGCTAAGTGCTGAAATTTTCTCGCTAGCCCAGCAAGTGTGATTCATTCCTTCTTCAGGCTTATGGTCTAAAATTTGACTTTGAGCATTTTGACAAAAATGCCTAAGTGCTAAAATTTTTCCCATCACTCCGCATGTTTGCTTAGGCCTGCCACGTGCCACTTCCTAATTGACTGGGTGCACAATTTTTTCTTTTGTGGGCCCACGGGACAACAAATGAACTTGATTTTTTAACCTCAGAAAGGAATAAGTTCTAAATTTTCCTTTACATCCCCGCCAATCTGCCAAATTTCTTTGGAAAAAATTCTCCCTTAGGCATGCCAACCCATTTTGGGAAAATTTTCCCTACAAACTCCATCAAGCCATAACTCAAAAAATAGAAGAACTTAGGAGGACATCTTTACCTTTCTGGAAAGGGGAAGAAATTTCCCATATGATGAAGGAATACCTAGAAAATTTTGAGTGCCATAAATTCATGAAATTCAAGATGAAGCACAAGGAAGGAGGAAAAGAAGGTAAGTTATCAAAAAATAAGCATGAGCTTATTTTTTATAACAATTTGGTGACTTAGAGGGGCCATGTTCCTGCTAGATCAAGTGACCAGCTACCTTGAAGCATCCATTAGGCATGGTTTCATTATTATAGCCTATAACTAATCTGAATTTGAAAAACTACCACTTAGTCACTTGGAAACCAACTTAAAATGACACTGATTTATACCAAATGCCAAGGGCAAAGCATTGCAAGAGGCAACAAAGCTCCACAAAACTCTATGTAAAAAATTATAAATCATACATGTTCCAAATAGAACATGCAGAGATGTGTAAATAACTTAGGAAGAAAACAACCTAAACTACAACAAAACAATGTGCACAAGCACTTAGGGAAATTGAAACTCTAAACTAGTATGTAAAAGGTTAAAACCTTTCCTTTTTAGCAGAAATGTTTGAGGTATATCACATTCACTGGAATCTGAAGCTCTTCACCTTCCAATGTAGACAATTGGAAGGAATTGCTACTTTTTGAAATTGTGACCATGTAAGGACCACTCCAAATGGCATCAAATTTGGAATGCCTTCCTGGATTTTCCCAGTCTACATCCCATTCCAACACTAAATCTCCAACTTGGAAGGTCCTTGCTCTTGCCCTTTTGTCAAAGAATTTTTTGACTATGGCTTGGTCATTTTCTATTACTTGAGCTACATGCTCTCTTACTTCTTCCAACTCCATCAACTCAGTATATTTAACCTCTATTGGCTCAAACTCTAACAATTCCAATTTCTTCATGAGTTCCAATGTTGGCATCTCAAGTGATATAGTCAATTCTTCCTCTTTCCCATAAACAAGTCTTAATGGAGAGTTACCTGTGGATCTCTTGGGAGTTATCCTATCATCCCATAGAGATTATTTGAGCTTAGTATGCAAAGTTCTTTGATTTTCATCAAGAGTCCTTCCAAAAATCCTTAGTAAATTCCATTTTTGTGGACTCATCTTGGCATTACTTGAGGGTAATAGTTTTGATGAAGTACTCACCACATATATGCGGATTGCTTAAATAGAATAGAGACCCTATGAATGATCTTAGAACCTATATGAATGCCAATGCATTGTTGATATGATGGTGGATGGATATACCTAAAATTGGTTATTAACCCTTCATAGAAATCTAAGAATGTTGGATTCGTTGGCTCTTTGAGTGCTACAAACCTCAATTCCACTTAGTGAAGTAATCGGTTGCTATTAGAATCCATTGTGTTCCATTGGCCTTGAGTTTGGATTGACGACTCTAGATGAAATTCCAATCCCCATTGCATAAATGTTTGGTAACCTGAAATTAGATTCAATGAAGGGTTATTAACCTCTTCTTTTTACCAGTAAAGAATATGCACATTTTTACAACTGCGTTTATCCATGCATAATAGTTCACTACTAAATAATTTGGGCCAATATAACCTGCCCTCATGATCTTGAGAGTTATTACACGTCGGGTAAAAAATGACCTCCTCGCTAATCCATCATGGAATTCTTGCAACACTTTCTCAATTTGATATATCCCAACGCATCTCAATAGAATGCCATTAACAAGAACAAAAGGAATGACCTGCAATCTAAAATACTTCTCTTTACCTTTCTCAATTATGGAGGGAAAAGGCTGGTCTACAAGAAATGTATTATTCTCTGAGTCCAGTAAGGAGCAGGTATATCACACATTTTCTTCTTGATTATTCTACAAATTAGAATGCTTCTTCTTGGGTGTCCCGCAGCACCAAAACAACATCATTTCCTTTGCTTGCTCTAATTGGTTGGCTCAGGCTAATTTCTCACTCACACAATCCTCTTCCATGGACTAGCTGGTGACCTTGATCTTTAATGTCATAGTCCACAGACATGAGTGACCCCCCAACATGTTTTTCATTCAATCCTTGTTAAGAAGGAAGTCTTTAATTCCCACGCGGATACTAGAAAATGATATTATTATTTGAAAACTAAGTGTTTAAAATTTTCAAGATTATAATTAACCAGCCAGGAATTGCCTTTTCAATGTAAACCACAAATAAATACCAAAGCAGTTCATAATCTGCTAGAACTTTGGCCGAAAGACGGTGTTGTATAGATAATTGCCCCACGGGTAGATACTCTGACAAGCAAAAGAATAAGGAAAATAAAGGACAATATGAAAATGGATGTCGACATGTAAATGGATTGCGCCAAGGTGCAGGTTAAGGGTGCATGAAAATGGAATGTCGACTTGTAAATTGGATGCACGCAAGGCGCACAGGTTAAGGGCGCAGTGAAAGATGGATGTGTCCGACATGTAAATGGATGTGCCAAGTGTGTAGGTTAAGGGGCAAATGAAAATGGATGTCGACATGTAAATGGATGCGCCAAGGCGTAGTTAAGGGTGCATGAAAAATGGATGTTGAGCATGTAAATGGATGCGCCAAAGCGCAGGTTAAGGGTGTAAGAAAATGGAATGTCGACATGTAACTGATGCGCCAAGGTGTAGTTTAATTGCGCATACAAATGGGATGTCAACATTAAATGGATGTGCCAAGGTAGGTTGAAGAGCGGCATGAAACTGAGTCAACATGTAACTGGATGCGCGAAGGCGTAGGTAAGGCACTGAAAATGGATGTTTCGACATGTAAATGGATCGCCAAGGCACAGGTTAAGGGCGTAATGAAAATGAATGTCACATATCATGGAATCACCTTTGGTGCAGGTAAGAAGAGTGTCGACAACAAAATATGGATGCAACCTCTGGCGCACCTTCATCAGGAGGCACAGCACATTCTGAGCACTTAAGAAAGCAGACCCTGAACCCCAGAATTCAGAGGGCCATAACTTTCACAGGGAGCTCGGATTCAATGCAAGGTTGACTTTTCACCAAAGCTTACGAGGTCCTCTGTCCAACTACACACTAGATATCTTTAATTGGTGGAAAAAATTCTTAAAAATATAAAATAGTTTAGCCACTTTTTGGGTTTGCTAGGGTTGTCACCTACCACATAATGAAATGAATTAAATACAACTTGGGGTGGTTGGGGTAGATTGGGATTTCCTCTCTCTTCCCTCTCTCATTCTTCCTATAAATTGTAAGGAGGGGATTCTTTCTAAGGTTGGACATTCTTGTTTTTCCCTCCCTTCTTCTCTTTGGAAGGTGATTTGTGGAAGTTTCAAACCTCCCATTTAAAACTGTAATGCAAATTTGCCTCTTGGCATTCTGTAGTGTATTGTATCAATCTTTGGAGCAAATAATACATGTCTACGGATGATTATACACCCTCTCTGTGTTCATTTGCATCCTCTTGATCTTTCATTTCAAATCTGTTATCTAGGCATGATCTTACATTGTATTTTAATGGTTTGTGTTTAATGGCAAGACAGGTGTTCTTCATTCCTTGTGGCATCACCTCTATTAGTTTAGGTTTTATTTTATGCATCTCTTCTACCCTGTCTCCTGAAAAGTTAGTTTAGGTTTTGAGTAACCCTCTGTAGTTTTATGTGTGCATCTGAACAGAGGTAATAGGAACCGGCCTTCATCCGGAGAGCTTTTCCGATTTTGCAAGCTCCCACACTTGGGAAAAGCTCCATGTTATGCAATCGCATTAAGAGTATCAACCCATCGAGTTGCAGACATTCAGGGGTGTTGTGAATCACCATCAATAGTTTTGGCATGCTTGGTGGGACCAAGAGGTCATTCCACAAGATTTGAAGGAATTTTCAAGAAATTCTGACTAAAAAATTACAGGTTTTACAATTTCAGATTTTTCACCTTCTAGGATGAACTTTGAAATCAATTTTCAAGGACATAACTTGCTCAAAACAAGTCAAAATTTCACCAGTTGATAGATCGGAGGATAGTATTCAAAAGTGTATTCTTATATTTTTGATATTTTTACTTTCAAAATTTCATGGTTTTTAGTATTTCAGGTTTTCCCAGTTGCCTTGCATGACTCAAGTTTTTCCCGTACCTTTTTGGGATTAGTGCTGCAAAATAGGACCCGATAACCGAATTGAAGAACTGTATCTTTCAGATCGTTCAAGGTTTTAAATTCTATTTTTAATATTGTCAGGTTTGGTGTGTAACTTCGCAGATCCAACCTTTTGAGGCTCATTCTATAACACATCTGGCAACTCCGAAGGGATAGAATTAAGTGGTATAGTAGGAAAGGCTGCCCAGGTACATGAGAAGAATTTGAACCAGGTATGATACTCAAGAAGAGGGTCTATTTTTCCACTTACAACTATCACCAGGCAGAGGAAGGAGAGGAAGAAGACCAGAAAGATCACCATCTCCACCTAACAGGACTTTATCAACCCCTCCACCTGGTAGACCTTTCATCCAATCAAAAAGGGTTCTCAGGCCAATCAGAATGGCGCAACCACCGAATCCATTTGTCAATTTCACCAGCAGCAGCCCACTTGCCCTCAATGCATAGAATCCAGTTCTAATTGCAGTATTGAAGAATATTCCATTTTTCACTGGAGAAAATCATACCACTCCTAGTGATCATGTTAAAGATATTGCTAACGTTTGTGCAATCCACGAGATAAATGAAATGGATGTTGCTGTCAAATTGCTGGTATCTTCATTCAAAGGGAAGGCATTGCAATGGTTTAGGAGCCTTAGAGCTGGTTCTATCCAAAATTGGAATCAGTTATGCATAGTTCTCCATGAGCAGTTTGGAGAAAAGGGAGACAATTTGTCTCTACTAGAACAATTGATGACTATCAAGACAGCTCCCCATGAGCAGCTAACTAACTTCAACTTTAGATTTCAAAGGTCTTGGGATAGGATTTCAGTGGCCGTTAGGCCAACAGCTGAAGGTGCTTTTCTATACTATCTTAAGGCTTTGAATTCTGATATTTCTATGTTAATTCAATCTATGGGAGGCACAACCTTACCTCCTGCTTATAGCATTGCCATTAGGGCTGAAAACTATCTTATTCAAGCTGGTAAGCTAGCTCTAGGCCTCCCATGCCCTTGTATCCAAACATAGAAATCCAGTACTAGTCAGCACCCACTTTGGCTCCTATTCCCACTCCTAGAAATCAAAGTTCAAATGAAACTTCTACTTCATCCTCTAGTGCTTCAAATGAACTCCAGGAGGTTATGAAACAATTACAGAACCTTGGATATGAGCTGGTGACTATCAAAAGATAGCAAGCTCAAAGTGCTAGACCGTATCAGCCTCAAGCACAATACCAGGCTAGGCCACCATACCAACCCAATAGGCTACCCAATCCAATTGCAAATCAAAGCCAAGTAAGGCCTCCCGCCAATAGACCATTTTAGCCCTATAACCCTAACGTTGCATCTACTTCTAAAGCATTAGTGCCAGTGCAAAACAACATAGCTCAAGAGTATGATTGGTGTTTCCCATGAAATGAACCTCACAACCAATCTATGTGCTTCAATGGTGATTTAAACCAAGCCTTGATGGTGACAACTACTGGAGTAGAGGGTGAAGTGAGTCAAGAAACAAATCAGTAACAAGGGACATCTCAGCAAAACACAACTCCAAATGATACCGCAATTGTGAATTGGCAAGCTGAGGATTTTTGTGGCATGAATCAAACAAATTCTCAGAGTGTAGAAGCTAACACAAGATCAAAGAAGAAGAATATTGTTGAAGGGAATTCATTGGCTCCAAGTGATCTACAACCTTCCATCACTCCACAAGGTGTTGGTAAGCAAAATACAGCTCCAAACATGCAAGGACAGCCCAAACCACCTTCTAAACCAGCTCAAATACTAGCTGTTTCTACCCATGTGCAAGAAAGGAATGTGCAGCCTAAAGGACAACAAAGAGATATTTCATCCCCATTTAACATCATCGACCAAATGAAGAAGAAAAATGTGAATATATAAATGTGGGAATCTTTATCCATCCCAGGGCAAAGAGATCTTCTACAAGCTGCCATGAAGAATTGGTCAACTTTGAACCAGCAAGTCCATATGCAAGAGAAGGTCCTCACAAATGTTGCTCAGCCTGAAGGGGATCATGGAGGACAACAAGGTAAATTTTTGAAACCCCCTCCATTCTATGTTTCATTAATCATTGGGGATAAACTAGTACACAATTACATGATTGATTCTGGGGCAAGTAGCTCTATCATGCCCAAGCAAATAGTTGATCAGCTGGGACTTCAATATGAAGTCATATCAAAGGGGGTAGTGCAATTGCATGGGACATCAGTAGCAATAGTGGGAGTGATTAAAGGTTTGAATCTTACCTTGCATGCATGCCCCAACGTTACCGTTTTGCAAGATGTGTCAGTGATAGATTTGCCACCACTCTTTGCCCTATGCTTATCAAGGGATTTCACAGCTAAAATTGGAGACTACTTATCTGCTGACTAGTCACACATGTTGTTCAGAATTAGATATGGTACTAAGGTCACAATCAGATCTGAACCAATTACAAAATTTCATATTGAGCCTCATACTCTAAGCCAAATCAATGCCAACTGTTCAGCATTTGATCAAGAAGATTATCCAAGCACAGATGAAGCTGACACCAAAGTTGGAAGCATCCCAGATTTGACTCTTGATGAATGGGCAAGCAAGGTACATGCTTTTGATCCCTACCAAGAAGTAGAGGAATCTGATCTAGGGGTCTATTGCATACATGAAGAAAACCAGTCTATTCCTAGCATCACCAAATCAGACCATAAGGATGACAATGAGGTATGGCAATTATTTTTCCATGGATCAAGGAGTAGGCAAGGTGCAGGAGGAGTTATTCTTGTTTCACCTCAAGGCATCAAATATTATTCAGCTTTCCGTTTCCAATTTTCCTGTTCAAACAACATAGTTGAATATGAGGTCTTGATTCATGGACTTCATTGGGCTAGGAAAAAGGGCATAAAGAACTTGCAGATGTTTGGGGATAGCAAGCTAGTCATCAAGCAAGTCAGGGGACAACATGCTACAAAGAATGACATGCTGAAGAACTACAAGAATAGGGTATGGGACCTCATTGAGGATTTCAAAGCTTTCAACATCGTGTCCATACCCAGGAAGAAAAATGAAGCCGCAGATAGGATCGCAGTAGTTGGAGCAACATTTGATGTGGTTGAAAACATCAGTAAGGAAAAAACACAACCACATATCCATGTGATTGTGAGGCAGCAGTGCCAGATAATACACAAGATGGTAGGTGTTGAGAATGATCAACAGATAGTCAATTTTTACAGGAGAGGCTGAATTCTCAGCTAGAAATCAGGACAGACTAGAGCAGTAGTACGGGGATCAGTAGTGCAGTTGCAACAAACAAGCTTCCCAAAGTTTTAGTAACATTGGAGTCTATCTTCAACCCTAACGGACCCAGTTCCGTAAGGAAAAAGCTAATATATAGGTCAAGAGAGAAGATTCATAGCCAATTCCAGTTGGGGAAGGCAAAACACTCCAAATTGGTAAAAGTGGCCACTGAGCAGGAGGAAGAATCAGATTTCATACAACTTTGCCAGATTTTCCAAATGTCTTCACTTGGAGATATGAGACTTGAGAGGATTCAATCCAAAGTTGGCACACAACATACCATAGCATTGGATCTAGATGCTAAGCCCATCAGGCAGAAGAAGAGACAAGTCAACCCTCACATTGAGCCTCTAATGAAGAAAGAGCTAAACAAGCTAATAGAGGCAAGCATTATATTCCCCGATCAAGCAACTCAAGCTGGGTTACAAACTTGGTTCCAGTCATGAAGAAGAGTGGAGAAATCAGGTGTGTGTGGACTTTCCGAGACCTCAAAGGCATCTCTCAAAGACCATTACCCACTTCCTTCAATGGAACAAATTATTGCAAGTGGTATCGGTTCTGAGAGATTCTCTCTCCTAGATGGCTACTCAGGGTATAATCAGGGTAATGGTGAAAGAAGATGACCAGTTCAAGATGGCTTCACCACCAAATGGTGCACCTATGCCTACAAGACGATGCCATTTGGGCTAACAAATGCTGGAGCCACTTTCCAAAAACGCAGCGGATCACCCCTTTCATCTGAGGTAGGTATTTCAGAGGTGTAGAAGATTTGGGGTATCATTGAATCCCAAAAAATGCATATTCTTGGCTCACGAAGGAAAAATTCTAGGCCATATTGTTTCAAAGGAGGGATTGACGATCGACCCAGAAAGAGTTGAAGAAATTCAAGCATTGCCATTACCAAGTCATAAAAAGGCTCTTCAAAGCTTCTTGGGAAGGATCAATTTTGTCCGCAGTTTTATTCCAAACTTTGCAGCTCTCGTAAAGCCAATAACACTGATGTTGAAAAAGAGCATGACATTTAAGTGGAAATTTGAAGGCAAGGAAAGTTTTGAGGAAATAAAAGATGCTATATCTCAAGCTCTGACTCTCATCAATCCAAACTTCTCCAAGGACTTCATGCTATATGCCTTCGGCGGTGGAGACACAATTTCTGTAATCTTGGTACACCAAAACAAAGAGGGATTAGAACAACCAGTTGATTTCTTCAGTCAAGGCTTAGAGGAATAAGAAACAAGGTACTCTTTCATTGAAAAGCATGTCCTTGCAGTGATCAAAAGCTTAAAAGAAATTCAAGCACCTAATCTCAAACAATAAGATCCAATTATTGGTCTCTCATGCGGGAGTCAAGGACTTCCTTCTAAATAAGGATCTGAATGAGAAATGTGCAGGATGGATCACTCGTGTCATGGAATATGACATTGAAATTAAGGTCACTAAGCTAGTACGTGGAAAAGGACTATGTGAACAACTAGCTTTGAGTCAGAAAGTTGAAGTAGGTGATGCGAAAGGGACTGTCTTGGTACTACAGGATGGTCAAGAACAGGGAAATGATGATGTACCTAGTCCTTGTTGGACCCAGAATATGATACACTTCCTACAGACATGCCTATGCCCTCTAGAAATGAGCAAAGCAAAGAGGAGATACTTCATATTACAAGCCATTCCATATGTGTTGGTTGATGGTGTTTTGTTTAAAAAAGACATCAATGGAGTTCTATTGAGGTGCATTGGAACAGGTTAAATTGAGAGGGTGTTATAAGAATTTCATGATGGATATTTTGGAGGACATTTCACCCCACGAGTAATAGCTCTCAAGATAATGAAGGCAGGGTATTATTGGCCGAAAGTGTTTAGTGACTGTTATACATGGATAAGAAAGTGCAAGAAATGTGCACTCTTCATGGGAAAAGAAAGACTGGCAGTGCATCCATTGCACCCAATTTTGGTTGACCAACCATTTATGCAATAGGGATTGGACTTCGTCGGGTTCATCAACCCAAACTCAAGCCAAGGCCAAAGTGGATTCTCATGGCAACAAACTATTTCACCAAGTAGACCGAAGTAGTAGCGCTCAAAGAATCAAATGAGTCTAACATACTGGACTTTTATGAAGGAATAGTGACCAAGTTTGGTGTGCCAGCCACTATCATATCAGACAATGCATTGGCATTCATAGGTTCCAAGATTATAGAATGGGATGTCAAGAATGGAATCTATTCGAGCACCTCTTCAAATTATTACCCGCAGGGTAATGGACAGGAAGAGTCCACGAACAAGAATTTGCTAAGAATCATCAGGACTCTGGATGAAAACGAAAGGACATGGCATACCAAGCTAAAATCAGCTTTATGGGCTGACAGGATAACGCCAAAGAGATATACAGGTATTCTCCCTACAAGTGGGTCTATGGGAAAGAGGCAGTATTGCCTATATCATTAGAATTGCCAGCATTGGAGCTCATGAAGCAGTTGGAGTTGGCTGAGTTCGAACCAATGGAAGCCAGGGGGTAAGCGGAGTTGATGGAATTGGAGGAAATAAGAGAACATGTAGTTCTGATGATTGAAAAGGATCAGGCCTTAGTAAAAGATGGTTGACAAGAAGGAAAGAGCAAGGGACCTTCCAGGAGGGGGACCTAGTTTCTGAAATGGGATGCAGATCGGGAAAACCTGGAAGGCATTCCAAGTTGATGCCATTTGGAGTGGCCCCTACATGGTCATGAGATGTAAAAAAGGTAATGCCTTCCAATTGTCTACATTGGATGGAGAAGAACTCCCGATTCCAGTTAACGGAATCTATCTTAAACATTACTACTAAAAGGAAAAGGTTTACCCTTGTAAATATTAGCCTAGATTTCAATTCCTCTAAGTGTGTATGCACATTGTCTTGTTGTAGTTAGGTTTCAATTTACCTAAGTTCTCCGGAACAAGTTTTTTTGCTCTCATGTTGAATTTCTATAGTTCAGCATGCTCTCGAAGAAGGAGTTGTGGTATCAGGCTCAGGGATCAGATATTAGGCTGGTTTCAAGTTATTGCTTATGACTCCATGCCCAATGGATTGCTAAAAGGCCACTGATCTTCTACCTAGCAGGTTGGTGATCCCGTTGAGTAACCAAATTGTTGTATCTATCTTTCCCCGCAGGTAGATATAGATAAGCAAAAGAATATCAAAAATAAAAGGGCACACAAAAATGGATGTCGACATGTAAATGGATGCACCAAGGTGCAGGTTAGGGGCTCATGAAAATGGATGTCAACATATAAATGGATGCGCCAAGGCGCAGGTTAAGGGCACATGAAAATGGATGTGCCTTTGGTGTAGGTAAGAGAGTGTCGACACAAATATGGATGCGCCTATGGTGCACCTTCAGGAGGCGCAACATTCTAAGTCCTAACAGAAAGCAGACCCTGACCCAGATATTCAGATGGCCATAAATTTTCACAAGGAGCTCAGATTCATGCAAGGTTGGACTTTTCAGAAAGATTATGAGGTCCTCTATCCAAATATGACTAGATATATTTAATTGGGTGGGAAAAAATTCTTAAAAATGCAAAATATAGTTAGCCACTTTTTGGGTTTGCTAGGGTTCTCACCTACCACCATAATGAGGATGAATTAAATACAACCTGGGGTGGTTGGGGTAGATTGGTATTTTCCTCTCTCTCTTCCCCCTCTCATTCTTCCTATAATTGTAAGGAGGGGATTCTTTCTAAGGTTGGACATTCTTGTTTTTCCCCTCCCTCTTCTCTTTGGCAGGTGAATTTGTGGAAGTTCAAACCTCCCATTTAAAACTATAATGCAAATTTTCCTCTTGGCATGTTCTATAGTGTATTGTATCAATCTTTGGAGAAAATAATACATTTCTGTGGATGATTATCAACCCTCTCTGTGTTCATTTGCATCCTCTTGATCTTTCATTGTAAATCTGTTATCTGGGCATGATCTTGCATTGCATTTTAATGGTTTGTGTTTATTGGCAAGACAGGTGTTCTACATTCCTCGGTGCATCACCTCTATTAGTTTAGGTTTATTTTATCATCTTCTTACCCCCCATCCCTTGGAAGTTAGTTTAGGTTTTTAGTAAACCCTATACATTTTTACGTGTGCATCTGAAAAGAGGAATAGGAACCGACCTTCATCCGAAGAGCTTTTCCAATTTCACAAGGTCCCACACTTGGGAAAAGCTCCATGTTATGCAATAGCACTAAGAGTCTCAACCCATCGAGTTGCAGACATTTAGGGGTGCTGTGATTTTCCATCAACAGAAGGCAACTGGTTTCTTTGTTTTTCCTTTGTTCTTCTCCACAAAAATTACAAAGATTATGTCACTTCCAGCAAATGCATAAAGCACAAATTCTTTGGAGAAATTTGTGTTTATGTAAGTTGGAGCTAGTGAAATAGCTTCTTTGATCACCTCAAAAATTTCCTTGGCTTCAACTATCCACTTGAATGCCACAGTCTTCTTCAACATCAACGTTATTGGCTTGAAAAGAGTAGCAAAGTCTGGAAGAAACCTTCTAAAAAAATTGATTCTTCCTAAGAAGCTTTTAAGATATTTCTTATGGCTTGGAAATGGTAATTCCCTGTTTGCTTCAACTCTCTCTGGGTCAATTACCAACCTTTCCTTGGAAAAATGTGGCCTAGATGTTTTCCTTCATGGGCCATGAATATAAATTTCTTGGGATTTAGGGATATCCCAAATATTCTACACCTATGAAAGACTTGTATCAAATGAAATAGATGGTCTGCTACATTATTAGAAAACACAGTGATATCATCAAGGTAAATCAGAGCTATTTTATTGATCAATCCCTTGAATGCCATATCCATTTCCCTTTGGAATGTGGCCCCAACATTAGACATTCCAAATGGCATTTTATTGTATGCATAGGTTCCTCATTTGGTGGTGAAGTTTTTTTTGAACTAATCATCTTCATTTAGCATGATCTGATTGTACCCTGAATAACCATCTAGCAATGAAAACCTCTCAGATCCAACAACAACTTGCAAAATATTCTCCATAGATGCAAGTGGGTAGTGTTCTTTGAGGGATGCCCTATTCAAATATCTAAAGTCTACACACATCCTGATTTCCCCACTCTTCTTTCTAATTGGAACCAAGCTGGCAAGCCAGCTTGAATGCTTGATGGGGAATATGATACTTGTTCAATTCCTTCTTCATTAGAGGCTCAATGTGTGGGTTGACTGGCCTTTGCTTTAAACTGATGGGCTTAGCATTTGGATCCAGTTCAATTATCTATTGTGCTAGCTTGGGATTGAAACCTCTCAAGTCTTCATAGCTCCAAGAAAATACATCTAGGAGCTCTTGGTAAATTTGAGTGAACTCATACCTTTCTTGCTTGGTTGCCACTTTTCCAATTTGAAGTGTTTTGTTCTCTCCCATAAGGATAGGCTCTAAATATTCTCCTTTGACTTGGATTTTAGCTTTCTCCATTCCAAGCTGATCATTAGGATTGAAAATAGACTATAAAGTCACAAGTCCCTTTGTCAGTTTGTTTTCAGTTGCACCACTTGATCACCATACTGTTGTTCTAATGTTTCCTGATTCTTAGCTGAGAACTCAATCTCTTCTTACAAGAAATTGATGATTTTTTGGTAACTTTCAAACACTTTCCAACTTGTATTATTATCTGGCACTGATGGCCTCGCAATCACATGGATGTTTAGTTGTGTTTTGTCTCTTTAAATGCTGTCCACCACATCAAACATTGCTCCAAATATTGTAAGACTATCAACAACTTCATTTATCTTCCTTGGTATGGGCACAATGTTGAAATATTCGAAATCCTCCATTAGATCCCATACCCTAATTTTGTAGCTCTTGAGTAGTTCATTCCTTGCAGCATGTTGTCCTCTAACCTAATTAACAATCAGCTCATTGTCACCAAAGACCTGTAGTTTTCTAATGCCTATCTTCCTAGCCCAATGTAGTTCATGGATCAAAGCTTCATATTCAGATGTGTTATTTGAGCATGCAAACTAAAATCTGAAAGCTGAATAGTACTTAACCTTTTGTGGAGAAACAAGCATTGAACCACCTCTAGCACCTTCTCTTCTTCTTGATCCATCAAAGAAAATCTGCCATACCTCATTATCATCTTGGTGTTCTGACTTTGTGATGCTAGGAAGATAACGATTCTCTTCATGCAAGCAATAGAATCCTAGCTCAGATTCTTCTATTTACTTGTAGGGATAAAAAGCATGTACCTTGTTTTCCCACTCATCAAGATTCAAATCTGAAATACCTCTAACCTTGGTGTTAACTTCATGTGTGCTTGGATAGTCTTCTTTGTCAAAAGCTGAACAATTTGCGTTGATCGGGCTTCGAGTGTGAGGTTCAATATGGAAATTGGAAATATGCTTAGATCTGATTGTTGCTTTGGCTCCATACCTTGTTCTAAATAACACATGTGACCAATCAATAGATAGGTAGCCTCCAATTCTAGCTGTGAAATCCCTTGAAAAACATATGGTAAAGAGTGGTGGAAGATCAATCAAAGACACATCTTGTAAAACCGTTACATTTGGGCATGCATGCAAGGTAAGGACTAGTTCCTTGATGATTCCAATAGTTGATATTTTTGTCCCATCTAATTGCACTACTCCTTTGAGGACTAGGTCATATTTTATGCCCAATTGATCATCTATCTGCTTTGGCATCACTGAACTACTTGTCCCTGAATCTATCATGCAATTGTGCACAAAATGTTTCCCAACAATCAATGACACATAGAAGGGTGGGGGATTCAAATTCTTAGCTTGCTTCCCTCCATGGTTTCCTTCAAGCTGAGTTTCATTGGTGAGTACCTTATCTTGCACATGAGGTGGCTGATTTGAGGTTGACCAATTCTTCATGGTAGCTTGCAAGAGATCCCTTTGTCCTAGAATGGAAACTGATTCCAACATAGATATGTTCACATTGGTCTTCTTCATTTTTTCAATGATATTAAATGGGGATGAACCATCTCTTTACTTCCCTTTTTCCTGTACATGAGATACAAGAGTTGGTATTTGAGATGGTCTAGAAGATGGCCTAGGCTTCCCTTGCACATTTGGAGCTACATTTTTCTTGCCAACACCTTGTGGAGTGATGGAAGGTTGTGAATCACTGAGCTTGGTGATTGTTCCTCTCCAATGCTCCTCTTCTTGGACCTTGTATAACTGATAATTTTTGAGGGAGGTATTTTGATTCATCCCACAGAAGTCATCATCCTAACCAATTCACAAGTGTGGGTCTCACTTGGAGCTGCCCCTTGTTGAGATGTTCCTTGTTTGCTAATTGTTTCTTGACTTGCTTTACTCTCTATACAACCAGTTGTTGTCACCATCAAAGCTTGGTTCAAAGCACCATTGAAGCACATAATTTTTTTTTGAGGTTCATGTTATGGGAAACACCAGCATATTCTTGGCCATATTATTTTGTACTCGCACCAGGATACTTGATGTAGATGCAACATTAGGATTATAGGGCTAGAAAGGTCTATTGGCAGGAGGCCTGACTTGAGTTCTGATTACAGCTGGGTTGGGTGGCCTATTAGGATAATATGGTGGTCTATTGGGTTGAAACTTGAGGAAGATAAGAAGTCCTAAAACTTGGGCCTTACTTACCATCTTAAGTGTAACCAACTCATTACCCAAATTTTACAATTGTTTCATGACCTCTTACAACTCATTTTGAGGCAACTGGAAAGATAAAGAAGAGGGTTTCATTTGAACTTTGGATTTCTAAGGAGTGGGAATGGGAACTAATTGTAGGGTGCGTTGGCTAGTACTGGGATTCCTAATTCTAGATATAGAGGCATGGTGGTCTAGGTGCAAGTTTACTAGCCTATATTAAACAATTCTCAGCCCTAATGGAGATACTATAGGCTGCAGCTAAGGCTGAACACCTCCCGTGGATTGAATAAACATTGCAATATGAGAAATTTAAGTTGGAGAAAGTAAAGGAAAACACTTTCTGTTGTTGGTCCTCACAACCAATGGAATTCTATCCCAGTTTCTTTGAAATCAAAAGTTGAATTCAGTTAGCTACTCAGTAGGAGCCCTGTTGATAGTTGTCATTTACTCCTATACGGACAAGTTATCCCCATTTTAACCACATTAGTCATGTAGGGCTATGCATAGATTTTCCTAACTTGTGATAGAGCCTTCTCTTAGAATTATGAACCATTGCAAGGCTTTTCCTTTAAATGAGGATTCTAGGAACTTGACAACAATATCCGTTTCAGCAATCCTCATGAATTGTACAGACATTTAAAAATGTCTTGGATGTGGTCACAGGGAGTAGTATTTTTTCTACAGAGAAATATGGGATGCTCTTTAATGCTGGCAAACGAGTACTAGATTTTGTGCATTGAGAGAAAGTGGGGCTGCTGAGCCCAGTAAAGGTTGACATAGGATTTGGTTATGCCATTCTGATTGGTCTGAGAAACTCTTGTTGATTGGATGAAAGGTCTACCAAGTGGAGGAGTTGATCAAGTTCTATTTGTGGAGATGGGTATCTTTGAAATCCTTCTTCCTCTCTTTCTTCGGCTTCTGGGGACAAGTGGGAGATAGAAAAACAATCCTTATTCTCTTATTCTTGACCTTGTTTGGATTCTTTTCACGAATCTTCAAGCGTGGATTGCTGATACTAGTTGATCTTATCCTTTTGAGTCGTCATATGTGTAATCATGATAATTTTAATAAAGAAACTTGAAAAAATATCACATCAAATATTTTGCAATGAAGATGAATACGTCTAAGGTCCCCACCCGACGTGCCAAAACTATTAGTAACAAAACACAACACCCCTGAATGTTTCTTAGATTCTCTTTGATAATGCATCTGTGTGATTGCCAACATTGAAGAATCTTTTTTTTCTAAGTGTGGTATCCTCTGATGGCTCTGGGCCTTAAAATTTTTCTTTTCCTTGCGGGCATTCAGGCTGAAATTTGACCTTAAAGTTTTTCCCAAAAAATGGATAAGTGCAAAAAACTTCTCCGTGGGCTCGCTTGTGCACTACTCCTAGGCCACATGTCCCCTTCTGATTCAATGCGCGAATGCGACCGAATTTGCACCCTTAAATTTTTTAGAAAAAGAGAGGGTGAAATTCCTAACTTTCTTCTACCACACCAACTTTCGTTGATGATGTGTCACTCTCTGATTGGAGTGGCACCTTGACCATTTTCCTTCCACTTTCCTTTGTCGGATCCACAATCCGATGTTTGACTCTAACCTTTTTTCATGAAAAGGCTAAGTGCTGAAATTTTCTCGCTAGCCCAGCAAGTGTGATTCATTCCTTCTTCGGACTTACGGTCTAAAATTTGACTTTGAGAATTTTGACAAAAATGCCTAAGTGCTAAATTTTTTCCCATCACTCCGCATGTCTGCTTAGGCCTGCCACGTGCCACTTCCTAATTGACTGGGTGCACAATTTTTTCTTTCGTGGGCCCATGAAACAACAAATGAACTTGATATTTTAACCTTGGAAAGGGATAAGTTATAAATTTTCCTTTGCATCCCCGCCAATCCGCCAAATTTCTTTGGAAAAAATTCTCCCTGAGGCATGTCGGCCCATTTTCAGAAAATTTTCCCTACAAACTCCATCAAGCCATAACTCAAAAAATAGAAGAACTTAGGAGGACATATTTACCTTTCTGGAAAGGGGAAGAAATTTCCCATCTGATGAAGGAATACCTAGAAAATTCTGAGTGCCATAAATTCATGAAATTCAAGATGAAGCACAAGGAAGGAGGAAAAGAAGGTAAGTTATCAAAAAATAAGCATGAGCTTATTTTTGATAACAATTTGGTGACTCAGAGGGGCCATGTTCCTGCTAGATCAAGTGACCAGCTGCCTTGAAGCATCCATTAGGCATGGCTTCATGATTATAGCCTATAACTAATCTGAATTTGAAAAACTACCACTTAGCCACTTGGAAACCGACTTAAAATGACACTGATTTATACCAAATGCCAAGGGAAAAGCATTGCAAGAGGCAACAAAGATCCACAAAACACTATGTAAAAAATTATAAATCATACATGTTCCAAATAGAACATGCAGATATGTGCAAATAACTTAGGAAGAAAACAACCTAAACTACAAAAAAACAATGTGCACAAGCACTTAGGGAAATTGAAACTCTAAACTAGTATGTACAAGGGTAAAACCTTTCCTTTTCAGCAGAAATGTTTGACGTATATCACATTCACTGGAATTTGAAGCTCTTCACCTTCCAATGTAGACAATTGGAAGGAATTGCTACTTTTGGAACTTTTGACCATGTAAGGACCACTCCAAATGGCATCAAATTTGGAATGCCTTCTTGGATTTTCCTGGTCTACATCCCATTCCAACACTAAATCTCCAACTTGGAAGGTCCTTGCTCTTTCCCTTTTGTCAAAGAATTTTTTGACTAAGGCTTGGACATTTTCTATTACTTGAGCTACATGCTCTCTTACTTCTTCCAACTCCATTAACTCGGCATATCTAACCTCCATTAGCTCAAACTCTAACAATTCCAGTTTCTTCATGAGTTCCAATATTGGCAACTCAAGTGATATAGTCAATTCTTCCTCTTTCCCATAAACAAGTCTGAATGGAGAGTTACCTGTGGATCTCTTGGGAGTTATCCTATCATCCCATAGAGATGATTTGAGCTTAGTATGCCAAGTTCTTTGATTTTCATCAAGACTCCTTCTGATAATCCTTAGTAAATTCGTTTTTGTGGACTCATCTTGGCCATTACCTTGAGGGTAATAGTTCGATGAAGTACTCAGATATATTCCATTCTTAATAGCCCATTCAGTGATCTTAGAACCTATGAATGCCAATGAATTATCTAATATGATGGTGGATGGTATACCAAACTTGGTTATTAACCCTTTATAGAAATCTAGAATGTTGGATTCGTTGGCTTCTTTGAGTGCTACTACCTCAATCCACTTAGTGAAGTAATCTGTTGCTATTAGAATCCATTTGTTCCCTTGGCTTGAGTTTGGATTGATGATTCTAATGAATTCCAATCCCCATTGCATAAATGTTTGGTAAACTGAAATTAGATTCAATGAAAGGGCTGTTAACCTCTCTTTACCAGTGAAGAATGCACATTTTTTACACTTCTTTATCCATGCATAATAGTCACTGAATAATTTGGGCCAATAATAACCTGCCCTCATGATCTTGAGAGTTGTTACACGTGGGTAAAAATGACCTCTCGCTACTCCATCATGGAATTCTTGCAACACTTTCTCAATTTGATATGTCCCAACGCATCTCAACAGAATGCCATTAACAAGCACAAAAGGAATGACCTGTAATCTAAAATACCTTCTCTTTACCTTTCTCATTTATGGAGGGAAAAGGATGGTCTACAAGAAATGTATTATGCTCTGAGTCCAGCAAGGAGCAGGTATATCAACATTTTCTTCTTGATTATTGTACAAAATTAGAATGGCTTATTCTTGGGTGTCCCGCAGCACCAAAACAACATCATTTCCTTTGCTTGCTCCAAATGGTTGGCTCAAGGCTACTTTCTCACACAATCCTCTTCCATGGACTAGCTTGGTGACCTTGATCTTAATGTCATACTCCATGACATGAGTGACCCACCCAACATGTTTTTCATTCAAATCCTTGTTAATAAGGAAGTCTTTAATTCCCGCACGGGATACTAGAAAATGGATATTATTATTTGAAACTAAGTGCTTAAAATTTTTCAAGATTCTAATTACCGCTAGAATGTGCTTTTCAATGTACGAATACCTCATTTCATAATTTTCCAGACTTTGGCCGAAGAAGGCAACTCGTTGCTTTGTTTTTTCTTTGTTCTTCTCCACAAAAATTATAGAGATCATGTCACTTCCAGCAAATGCATAAAGCACAAATTCTTTGGAGAAATTTGGGTTTATGCAAGTTGGAGCTAGTGAAATAGCTTCTTTATTCGCCTCAAAACTTGGCTTGGCTTCAACTATCCACTTGAATGCCACACTCTTCTTCAACATCAATGTTATTGGCTTGACAAGAGTAGCAAAGTCTGGAAGAAACCTTCTGAAAAATTTGATTCTTCCTAAGAATCTTTTAAGATATTTCTTATGGCTTGGAAATGGTAATTGCCTGTTTGCTTCAAATCTCTCTAGGTCAATTACCAACCCTTCCTTGGAAAAATGTGGCCTAGAATTTTTCCTTCATGGGCCATGAATATAAATTTGTTGGGATTTAGGGATATGCCAAATCTTCTACACCTATGAAAGACTTGTATCAAATGAAATAGATGGTCTGCTACATTTTTAGAAAACACAGAGATATCATCAAGGTGAATCAGAACTATTTTATTGATCAATCCCTTGAATGCCATATCCATTGCCCTTTGGAATGTGACCCCAACATTAGACATTTCAAATGGAATTTTATTGTATGCATAGGTTCCCCATTTGGTGGTGAAGTTTTATTTGAACTGATCATCTTCATTTAGCATGATCTGATTTTGACCTGAATAACCATCCAGCAATGAAAACCTCTCAGAGCCAACAACAAATTGCAAAATCTTCTCCATAGATGCAAGTGGGTAGTGGTCTTTAAGGGATGCCCTATTCAAATCTCTAAAGTCTACACACATCCTGATTTCCCCACTCTTCTTTCTAATTGGAACCAAGCTGGCAAGCCAACTTGAATGCTTGATGGGGAATATGATACATGTTCAATTCCTTCTTCATTAAAGGCTCAATGTGTGGGTTGACTGGCCTTTGCTTTTTCCTGATGGGCTTAGCATCTGGATCCAGTTCAATTATCTGTTGTGCTAGCTTGGGATTGAAACCTCTCAAGTCTTCATAGCTCCAAGAAAATACATCTAGGAACTCTTGGTAAATTTGAGTGAACTCATACCTTTGTTGCTCGGTTGTAACTTTTCCAATTTGAAGTGTTTTGTTCTCTCCCACAAGGATAGGCTCTAAATATTCTCCTTTGACTTGGATGTTAGCTTTCTCCTTTCCAAGCTGATCATTAGGATTGAAAATAAACTATAAAGTCACAAGTCCCTTTGTCAGTTTGTTTGTTTTCAGTTACACCACTTGATCACCATACTGTTGTTCTAACGTTTCCTTATTCTTAGCTGAGAACTCAGTCTCTTCCTGCAAGAAATTGATGATTTTTTGGTCACTTTCAAACACTTGCCAACTTGTATTATTGTCTGGCACTGATGTCCTCACAATCACATGGATGTTTAGTTGTGTTTTGTCTCTTTAAATGCTATCCACCACATCAAACATTGCTCCAACTATTGTAAGACTATCAACAACTTCATTTATCTTCCTTGGTATGGACACAATGTTGAAAGATTTGAAATCCTCCATTAGATCCCATACCCTAATTTTGTAGCTCTTGAGTAGTTCATTCCTTACAGCATGTTGTCCTCTGACCTAATTAACAATCAGCTCAATGTCACCAAAGACCTGTAGTTTTTTAATGCCTATCTTCCTAGCCCAATGTAGTTCATGGATAAAAGCTTCATATTCAGATGTGTTATTTGAGCATGCAAAATAAAATCTGAAAGCTGAATAGTACTTAACCTTTTGTGGAGAAACAAGCATTGGACCACCTCTAGCACCTTCTCTTCTTCTTGATCCATCAAAGAAAATCTATCGTACCTCATTATCATCTTGGTGTTCTGACTTGGTGATGCTAGGAAGATAACGATTCTCTTCATGCAAGCAATAGAATCCTAGCTCAGATTCTTCTATTTACTTGTAGGGATAAAAATCATGTACCTTGTTTTCCCACTCATCAAGAGTCAAATCTGAAATGCCTCCAACCTTGGTTTCAACTTCATGTGTGCTTGGATAGTCTTCTTTGTCAAAAGCTGAACAATTTGCGTTGATCGGGCTTGGAGTGTGAGGTTTAATATGGAAATTGGAAATATGCTTAGATCTGATTGTTGCTTTGGCTCCATACCTTGTTCTAAATAACACATGTGACCAATCAATAGATAGGTAGCCTCCAATTCTAGCTGTGAAATCCCTTGAAAAACATATGGCAAAGAGTGGTGGAAGATCAATCATAGACACATCTTGTAAAACCGTTACATTTGGGCATGCATGCAAGGTAAGGATTAGTTCCTTGATGATTCCAACAGTTGATATTTTTGTCCCATCTAATTGCACTACTCCTTTAAGTTCTGGGTCATATTTTATGCCCAATTGATCAGCTATCTGCTTTGGCATCACTGAACTACTTGTCCCTGAATCTATCATGCAATTGTGCACAAAAAGTTTCTCAACAATCAATGACACATAGAAGGGTGGGGGATTCAAATTCTTAGCTTGCTTCCCTCCATGGTTTCCTTTAGGCTGAGTTTCATTGGTGAGTACCTTCTCTTACACATGAGGTGGATGATTTGAGGATGACCAATTCTTCATGGTAGCTTGCAAGAGATCCGTTTGTCCTAGAATGGAAATTGATTCCAACATAGATATGTTCACATTGGTATTCTTCATTTTTTCAATGATATTAAATGGGGATGAACCATCTCTTTACTTCCCTTTGTCTTGTACATGAGATACAAGAGTTGGTATTTGAGATGGTCTAGAAGATGGCCTAGGCTGCCCTTGCACATTTGGAGCTGCATTTTGCTTGCCAACACCTTGTGGAGTGATGGAAGGTTGTGAATCACTTGAGCTTGGTGATTGTTCCTCTCCAATGCTCCTCTTCTTGGACCTTGTATTAGCTGATAAATTTTGAGGTATTTGATTCATCCCACAGAAGGCATCAGCCTACCAATTCAAAAGTGCGTTCTCACTTGGAGCTGCCCCTTGTTGAGATGTTCCTTGTTGCTGATTTGTTTCTTGACTTGCTTCATTCTCTACACCAGTTTTTGTCACCATCAAAGCTTGGTTCAAAGCACCATTGAAGCACATAAATTGTTTTTGAGGTTAAATTTATTGGAAACACCAATAATATTCTTGGGTCATATTATTTTGTACTCACACCAAGGATCTTGATGTAGATGCAACATTAGGATTATAGGGCTGGAAAGGTCTATTGGCAGGAGTCCTGACTTGATTCTGATTTGCAGCTGGGTTGGGTGGCCTATTAGGATAATATGGTGGTCTATTGGGTTGAGCTTGAGGAAGATAAGAAGGCCTAAAACTTTGGGCTTACTACCTCTTAAGTGTAACCAACTCATTACCCAAATTTTGTAATTGTTTCATGACCTCTTACAACTCATTTGAGGCACAAGAAGATAAAGAAGAGGTTTCATTTGAACTTTAATTTCTGGGAGTGGGAATGGGAGCTAATGTAGGTGCTTGGCTAGTACTTGGGATTCCTAATTCTAGATATAGAGGCATGGGTGGCCTTGGTGCAAGTTTACTAGCCTATATTAAACAATTCTCAGTCGTAATGGAGATATGATAGGCTGCAGCTAAGGCTACACCTCCCATGGGTTGAATAAACATTGCAATATTAGAATTTAAAGATTTGAAAAAGTAAAGGAAAACACCTTCAGTTGTTGGTCTCATAGCCAATGGGATTCTATCCCAATTTCTTTGAAATCGAAAGTTGAATTCAGTTAGCTACTCATTAGGAGCCCTGTTGATAGTTGTCATCTAATCCTATACGGACAAGTTATCCCCATTTTCTCCACATTGGTCATGTAGGGCTATGCATAGATTGTCCTAACTTGTGATAGAGCCTGCTCTTAGAATTATGAACCATTGCAAGGCTTTTCCTTTGAAGGAGGATTCTAGGAACTTGACAGCAATATCCGTTTCAGCAATCTCATGAATTGTACAAACATTTAAAATGTCTCGGACATGGTCACAGGGAGTAGTATTGTTTTATCTAGTGAAATATGGGATGCTCTTTAATGCTGCAACTAGTACTGGATTTTGTGCATTGAGAGAAAGTGGGCTGCTACCAGTAAAGTTGACATAAGGATTTGGTTATGTCATTCTGATTGGTCTGAGAACTCTTATTGATTGGATGAAAGGTCTACCAAGTGGAGGAGTTGATCGAGTTCTATTTTGTGGAGATGGGTATATTTGAATCCTTCTTCCTCTCTTTCTTCTTTCTGGGGACAAGTGGAGATAGAAAAACAATCCTTATTCTCTTATTCTTGACCTTGTTTGGATTCTTTTCATGAATCTTCAAGCTTGGACTGCCGATACTAGTTGATCTTATCCTTTTGGAGTCATCAGATGTGTAAATCAAGGATATTTTAATAAAGAAACTTGCAAAAAATACACATCAAATATTTTGCAATAAAGATGAATACGTCTAAGGTCCCACTCGTCGTGCCAAAACTATTAGTGAAAAATCACAGCACCCCTGGATGTTTCTCAGATTTCTAGTTTGATAATGGCATCCAGTGTGATTGCACAACATTGAAATTTTTTCCCTAAGTGTGGGACTTAAAAAATTTGGAAAAAACTCTACAAATTAAAGGTTAGTTCCTATTCCTCTATTCAAGTGCATGCATTCATTTTGCAGAGGATATATTCTAAGTCCTACTCTAAATCTTTCCAAGGGACCAGGGTTAAGAAATTGCTAAAATTGAAATCTAAACTAAAGAGGTGATGTACTGAGGAATGATAAACTTCCACTTTATTGTTAAACATACACCATAAAAATAATACAACTCACATGCACAAATAACCAGATTTTTAATGCAAAGATCATAAAAGATGCAATGGAAGTAAGAAAGGGGCTGAAAATCACCCACATGCTTATTTTATTGCTCCCAGGAATTGATACAAGGCATTAAAAATGCCAAGAGGAAAAAATGTGTTACATATTTTATGGAAAGGCTTGAAAAATAAAAAAACTTGCTGCAGAACAAAGAGAAAGGGAAATACAGAATAAAAATGTCCAACCCTTACAAAGATTGAATCCTTTCCATTTATAGCCAAAGCAAAGAGAGAAAAAATAGAGATAGAAGAAAATTTGATCTTTTCCTCAACAACCAGCTATTAATGTCTTTCAAATCATTCTGCAAAATCATTAAATCAATTCTTCTTTTTCCACTTGCGTGCTGGAGAAGAAAAAATGGAAAATGGAATAAAAATGATGTCTTAAAAAAAAATTGATATTGCATTCAAGGCATGAGAAGACATTTTAGGGTTTTTCCCCATCAAATCGAGTTGATTCTCCATCCTTGGCATGCTGGAGAAGACACCCATGGCGGCTCGAGAAAAAATGACTTGTTCAAAGTAATTTGATACACATTGAAGGTGTGAAAGACATTTTTCAAATTTCCTCCATTGAAATGCAAAAAAAATGATGTTTTTATGCCTTCAATGCATATAGGGGATTGAGATCTTTCCAAAAAATCTAATTTCACCCAAATCTGATCTTGGAATC
This sequence comes from Taxus chinensis, assembly GCA_019776745.2. Taxonomy (NCBI): domain Eukaryota; kingdom Viridiplantae; phylum Streptophyta; class Pinopsida; order Cupressales; family Taxaceae; genus Taxus; species Taxus chinensis. The sequence goes on from CM034152.1 coordinate 633,440,699, forward strand.
GAAAGATTTGCTCTCTACAATTTTTTGGGTGAAACAGGGCAAAATTGGGTCAAAAATCGGGTTGACGGGCCAAAATATGACATTTTCCCCTTTTTTTTCAATTTGGAAAATTTTCCAAAAAACCTCCACATCCTGCTGATCCGATTACATGTGGAACCTTTTGATTGGTTGTCGGGTCCCAAAATAACATTTTACTCCTTTTACCCTACAATGGTAAATTTTCCCAAGGCCTTCTTCTGATGAAATCCCCATTGTTGATGTGGATAGGTGGCACTCTCTAATTGGCTATGGAGATGTGGCCCCATTCTTTCGTTTTGTGTTTTTGCAACATTGGAAAAATTTCCAAAATCCTCCTGACATCATAGTCTCCTCTGATGAGTGAACACGTGGCATATTTTGATTGGCTGGAGGGTTTGCATTTCTATTTTTTCCTTTGAGAAATTTTGGCAAAAAACCCAAAAACTTAAAATCCTTCTGCCACTTGCAGCTCCACCTTGACACATGGCATCCTCTGATTGGATGCAGGCCTTAAACTTTTTCTTTTCCTTGTATGTGTTCGGGCCAAAATTTTGACCTTAGAGTTTTTCCCAAAAATGGCTAAGTTCGAAAAATTTCTCCGTGGGCCCGCTTGTACACTGCTCCTCGGCCACATTTCACCTTTTGATTCAACGTGGGGATGTAACCAAACTGACACCCTTAAAAATTTTGGACAAAGAGAGGCAAAAATTCCTAAATTTCTTCCACCGCACCAACTTTTACCGATGACGTGTCACTCTTTGATTGGAGCAGCACCTTCAGAACTTTCCTTCCACTTTCCTTTGTTAGATCCACGGGCCGATGTTCAACTCTAACATTTTTTTCTAAAAAGGCTAAGTGCCAAAATTATATCCAAGGCCCCACAAGTGTGCTTCATTCCTTCTTCAGGCCTGGGAGCTAAAATTTGACTTGTAGCATTTTGACAAAAATTCCTAAGTGCTAAAATGTTTCCCATCACTCTGCTAGTCCACTTAATCCTGCCACTTGGCACTTCCTGATTTGCTGGAGGCACAAATTTTTATTTTGTGGGCCCGTGGGTTAGCAAATTAATGTGATTTTTAAACCTTGGAAAGGTCTAAGTGTTAAATTTTCCTCCGCATCCCCACCAATCTGCCAAATTTCCTTGGCAAAAATTCTCCCTTAGGCCCGCCAACCCATTTTGGGAAAATTTTCCCTGCAAACTCGGCCGATCCATAAGTCAAAAAATACAAGGAGTTAAGAGGACTTCTTTACCTTTCTGGAAAGGGAAAGAAATTTCCCATCTGATGAAGTAATACCAATAAATTTTTGAGTGCCATAAATTCATGAAATTAGAGATGAAGCACAAGGAAGGAGGAAAAGAAGGTAAGTTATCAAAAAATAAGCATGAGATTATTTTTGATGATGAAAGAGGGTTTAAAAGCCACAAGTGAGGATCATCAAGGATGACGTGCACATCAATGAACGTGTGAACGACAACATGAAGAGATCTCAGGAGGAGCGAGCATCAACCGAATGTGCATGCAAAGATTCGACAAATGGGCAGAACCTCGATAAGCCACAAACTCTCCTCTATATCATAGATCAAATGTGGTTTACATATAGGAGGTGCCGAGTAACCCCCATTGCTGTAATCATGACAACTTAAGTAGAGAGGGGGAGTTACATTCCAAAAATAGAAGTGTAATTCCCAATGATGCATATGACGCATTGACGCACTGGCATTCTAACACACTGACGCACTGACGCATAAGAAAATCCCATAATGACCCCTAAATGACACATGGACCTAAAATCTCACCTAAGTGAGATGACTAACCTAATGATGTGGAAAATAACACACAGCAACACCCCCCCTTCATCATAACTTAGGATGAGGTGGCAAGTCAGAAATGAGAAATTGGCCTCGACATAACGTGTATAGAGGTACCCATGTACAAAGAGGATATCTCTTAGAAAGAAGAAGAAGAGTGAAGAAGAGGGAGATGAGAGGAATACAAAAGATTCCATTTACGGATCTAAACTCTGTAGCTCTAGGAATTCTCCCAGAAGAATTTTGATGACGAGATCCTCTACCTCTTGACTGAAGAAGAGCCACCTGTAATGAACTGTGTGCCTACCCTTAGGAAGGATAGAAATGACATGCTGGAATTTTTCCCACTCTGTAAAGGAAACCGAAGGTAGTAACACAAAGAAATCTAAGTCTGGTGCATAGAAGTGTGACACAGGTCTATCGAGTGAGTGCCAAGGAACCGAAGGTAATGCCATGTGCGTAGAAATATCAGAGTGAAAAAGAGTAACACCCACAGAGAGGATTTCCAAGTGATTTGAAGGGAACAAAACATCCTCCACAACAGAAAATGGATCCACAACTGAGGGTGGATCAATGAAGGTCTCTATAAATGTGGAAGTGACATGATTCCTGGAATGGGAACTCCCAACAAAAGAGATGATGAAATCTTGTGAAACACCTGTAGATGGATGAGGGACCTATAGTGCATCACATGTAGACTCTGCGAAAATATGACTAAGGTCAGGTAGATACTTGTCCCAATGAGGGGGATCAACAAACAGAAGAGTGATGTCAGATAGGTATGAGTCATCCAATGGAGGTAGAGGAGTGAAAGGTGCCTCACACAATCAAGGTGGAAAAGAGGTGGGTGTAATGACTGAATGAGGTTGAGTAGGAGACTACTTGATATCATATGAGATGTGGGATGTGTCAACACTCTCTACAATAGTGAGAGAAAGAGGAGAAGAGTCCTCTGTAGTACTCTCAACATCAGAACTGGGTGCACAATCCTTGTCATCAGAAGTAGAACCAAGCGAGTCTATGTCAGTGGAAATTTCATCACATGAATAAAAGGAGACAACTGAATCAGTAGAAACAACAACAGTGACAGTATGTGAAGGGTCTCCATAGAGGGACTAAAGAATGCTCCAGACATGGTGAGGTGGATCTAAGTCTACCACATGAAACTAGAAATATCTGGAGACATGCATCATCAAGTGACCAAATACATGGTCGCAAGTGTCAAGAAAGTCCTCCAGATGATGATGATCAGTGGGTGTAGGAGCTGGCCCAACTAAGAAGGGTGAAAGACCCTCATGAGCGAAGTAACATTCCATGGAAGCACACCAAGCTGAATAGTTCCCTCTCCCAGTGAGAAGTGGTGTAGAATGTAAATTGATCCTATGATGTTGAAATATGGAAAGAGAACTCTCCATGATATGGAATAAAAAAGTGCAAGGTGCACGAAAGCAAGACGTCAAACTTAGCCGATAATGTGTCTACGTGTGAAAACCCAAGAGTGCTAGTCAACCCCCTAGAATGCGGCACTTTATAAAGAAATGAGTTTACAAAACTAACAATGTCATCATGTAATGTGTGAGAAATCATGCAAATTTGACCAAGGAAGTGCTTAAAAATGAGTTGTAAGTCATAAGTTATGACTTTATTACGATTCCCACAACTGATGGAAAATGCCAATAAATGCTGCAAATGGATTAAAATAGTGCTCAAAATGAGTACAAAGGGTATCTTTTGACTATTCGTTGGAAATGAAATCAAATTTTAGCAAGGGTTTGTTTTTCTTGTGAGGGGGGATTAGCCTCTTGCCAACCCCGGACCTCGCCCTCTATCTTTGACAAGCATAGGAAGGGCATTCATTAACAAACAAACAAGACTAGAAATAATACAATGCCAATACTGAATGTTTTTACCTCAAAACATAAAAAAAAAGGGATTATTTTTACCTCCAAACAATTCTAAAAGGGATGATGGGGGCCCACGTTGTCAAGCCATGTGGATGCATGAAGTTGAGGTGTTGTAGGTCACTGTAGGAATTGTGTGAAGAGTTGCAGGTCTAGAGAGCTAGAAACTTGTTATCCTGAGTCAAAAGTAACTCCCCACGCTACAAAAAACCTACGTTGGAATGGAAAAAGAACTAGAAATATAACCGCAGAGCCACGTGTTCTGTAACCACCAAACAATGAGTGAAATTGCCATGTGTGTAGAGTGCACGTGTGAGTAGGATCCGAGTGCCTAGAGGCAGCGAGTGTTTAGTGGTGGTGTGAGGCCACATGCAAGAGGCTCAAATAAGATAGAGAGAGCATGCCATTATGTAATGGCTGAACTGAGATTCCACTACCGGGAGGATCGAAGTAGAGTCAGTGGCCATGTAGAATTACTCACGGGTTCAAATAAAGAGCAGAGACACAAAATCAATGCAAAGAAAGGGATGGAAACAACTAGTCCATGCCGAAAAACTAGTCCATGCAGGGAAAATAGAGATTCAAGCGAGCTAAGGATCATGCAAGACTCAAGCTGTGTAAATAGAGTGTGGAGAGGTCAAAGTTATGTAGTAAAACATGAGCTGACCAAGGTTGAGTTTTCAGAAAACACCACATAGACAAAGGGACACCAGAAATACGTGGAATGAAGATCAAGCATGAGGCACCAGAATGAACTGTGCATGAGTTGAGGGAAAAACCCAAGGTGTAGAACCAAGGCACCGAGTGGAAGGCCCGCAGGAGTCCAAAAGACTAATGCAAAAACATTCACATAGAATTATACCTTGAACATGTAGTTCAATGCAATAATGAGCAACCCGAGTTGATCTAAGACGAAGTGTGAGAGCCCAAAAATTTAGTGCAGGAGTCGATTAGTAATGCAAATGGTGAGAGTGTCAATCCAACGAACAACCAATGCAAAACCGACCAGTGATTTGAAACAACTAGCTAAGGAAAACTCGTGGGAAGTGTATAACGATCTAGGGACATCTCAGTTCCCAACTAGTCTCGGATTGGCTCTTATAACCCTCTAAAACTCAAAAGAATTTACACCTCAAAAATTGAAATTTAACATAAACCTGAACACTAAAAAATTAAGCCACAAACAACTAGAATCTGCAATCTCTAAAATGTAACCTCAAACTATAATCGACCCAAAAAAAAAGTCATGGAAATCTAGAACACCCAAAAACAAACCACGAATAACCCGAATGGAGCTATAAACAACCGAATCAATGCAAGAAGCACATGAAAGTAATATCCATTAAGAAACACACTGAAAGAGATCTGAATATCACACTGAAAGCCAAAAAACACACGAGCAATACTGAAGAGTGCATAGATCCACAAGATCCGCTTTGATACAATGAAAGAGGGTATAAAACCCACAAGCGAGGATCACAAGGGAGGACATGCACATCAATGGATGTGTGAACAACAACGTGAAGAGATCTTGGGAGGAGTGAGCATCGACCAAATATGCATGAAAATATTCAAAAAATCGGCAGAACCTCCATAAGCCACAAACACTCCTCTATCTCATAGATCAAATGGGGTGTATATATAGGAGGTGCTAAGTAACCACCAATGATGCAATCATGGCAAATGGAGTAGAGAGGGGGAGTTACATTCCTAGAATAGAAGTGTGACTCGAAATGATGCATATATGATGCACTAACACACTGACGTACTGACACACTAATGCACTGATGTGTAAGAGAATCTCATAATGAACCCTAAATGACACATGAACCTACGATCTCACCTAATGATGTGGAAAATAACACACAGCAATAAATAACACGTCCCCAGTGAAAATACAACTGACTGAATTTATTTCTCATTGTATCGAAGGGGGTTAAAGTAAATTTGGGATACTATGAGGTTTATTCATTGCAACTTCCTTGGCAAAATGAGCTCATAGATGTGGTTTGTGAAACCTAGTTGAGAGAATCAAATAGGAAGTAATTTCATATTTGAGCCAGCTTGACTGAATCAAATCCAATCATTTTTTATAGATATATCAGGAAGTGATAACTTTTGTAGAGTCAAAACCTTGTTGGTTGAATAAGGGGAGAGTCCACCAAAGTTTGAGCTAACAGTATTTCATCGAGAAATTTGTAAAGCATTACTTTGTCTTATTTTTACCCTCATCATAAGACAAGGTGAAACTTTGTTTAAGTGACGTAAACAAATTTTTAACCTCACTTGTTCTACTCATTTCCTCTCTTATTGATATTTTCAATCTAAAGAGGAGAAATATATGCTTGTTATTGATTGATTGTTTCCATGACATTACAATATACGCCAGTAGCGCTTTGTGAACTAGGGAGAAATAGTAACTACATAAAATGTAAATAACATTTGTGAATAGAATAGAATAAAATCCCTCCCCCTATTAAGTGTGTGTGATTTAGTTCTCCTATCCTTGATTTGTGACACTATGTGGATATAAGTGATGCAATGTATGCAACTCTAGATGGAGTGATATTAGTATGTGATGCTAGGACCTTCATTATGGTCTTATATTTTTATATTTATAGGGATATCAAGCTTAATTTCATAATTAATATTGAGAAGGCCGACTAGGAAAAGGATAAGGATGAAAATTTTCTAGAAAGGCCAAAGGCATAAGTGGGAAAGAATGTGCATAGATCGAGACTCCTAGAGTAGGAGTAGGGTGCCCCAGGGCACCCCAGTACAGGATGGGGCAATGTCAACACCAATCCAACACTATGATAATTCTTCACCAGGAACTCCTCATGCTATGATTATTTACTAATTCACAACTTTTAATTTGGTGGATGTAATCTGGAAACACAACAACAAACATAACACAAGAATACCATAGACTATGATAAGAAGGAATGATGATAAAATCTGAAATATCAGTGTAAATTATAATATCAACATGAAATTGTTACAATCTCACCCATGAGGTACTTCAAGTGTTACTGACTTCACTTTCCTTCCAACAATAACTATGGGAGAAACTTCACAATTACACCTCTTAATGGCTTCTTTAACACACCTTCAAAAATGATGGCTTCCTTTACACACTTACTCATACAATATTTCTCACTACTTCCTTCTCTGCTAAATGAGGGGGGTGGCCTCTCTATTTATAGAAATTCCAGGCTTATCCATCTTATCTCTAAGATAGGATAAGAAATCTACTCTTAAAAATCATATTCCATACCTTAACTCTTATCTATACATGTAAGCTTATCTTTTAAGATAAGATAAACCTTATCATTTCACATGGGTTCCACATTTTTAGACTTTTTACAAATAAAATACACAAAATATTTATGACCTCACTCCTTGTACTTATTACCAATATAATATTTCTAATTCCTAATCATGTAGACCCTACTTCTCTACTTACCCTAACTTTGACATTTTAACATTACCGAACCACTTACGAAAAATATTTACTTTTTACAACAACATTCCTATTATACTTTTGACTATTACTGTACTATACATTATTGGCGGCATCATACTGGTAGCACTGTTATCTTCTATCGGACACTACTACTAATTATACTTAACAACATCCTATTCCTAATACACACATTAACGAAGTAGAAATTACAGAGTAAAATTTTAGTTTCAACATCTTCACCCTTCCTAGCTTCTACTTCGTCCTCAAAGTAGACTATTCTGGTGCTTGGAAAATATTTTACTTGTCGTGGTTGACCCATTTCGTAATGGGAGTGCCATCTAATTCCTCTAGTCGATATGTACCATTTTCATGCACAACTGCTATTTTGTAGGGTCCCATCCATTTTGGAAGAAATTTTCTCTTTCATTTTTGTATCTGGAATCATATACTAGAACCAAGTCATTCACATGAAATGGAGACCAACGAATCTTTGATCAAAAGTATTCTTCTGCTTCATTTTCTTCTTATAGCTTGTATCCTTCGCTATTTCACTCATTTCCTCTAGCAAATGAAGATGTACCAACCTTTCTTTTACTGAATCACTTTCATCCATCCTTTCATTTCTCATAACTCTCATAGTGGGAATATCAAACTCAATAGGAGGAACTGGATTAATGCCATAAGCCAAATGAAATGGGGAGTATCTTGTTGCTGACTTTGATGTTGCCCTATATGCCCACAATGTTACATGAATCCTTTTATCCCACTTATGTACCTACAAGGCTGCATCTTTTGCTAGAATTTGACACAACACAAAAAAAATTCATTCCACTTGTCCATTTGTGCTTGGCTTTTATGTTGTTGCCTTCATGTGCTTAATAGAAAACTTATTGACTAAGGCTTCTGCCACCTTATTAATGAAGTGGATTCCTTGATCTGTTACAATTTCTAATGGACAACCAAATCTAGTGACAATGCATTCATATATAAACCTTGCCACTTCATCCATTGAAGTTTTTTTCAATGGCCTAGCTTCAACCCACTTAGTTAAATAATTTGTGGCAACTACAATATACTTATTTTGGCATGGGGTAGTTGGAAGTGAACCTACAATGTGTATTCCCCACTTTTCAAAGGGACCAAGTGAAAGAATGGGGCATAATGGAGCTGATGAAGTGTTACGGTTACCATGTGTTTAACAAATATCACATGTCTTACAATAATTATATAACAATCTCTAAAAGAGTGGCCAGTGATAACCTACTTCAAGATCCTTCTTGTGTAAGTTGGCCAGAGAAGTGTCCTCCACATGTACCACTGTGAATTCTTCTATCATCTCCTTCCCTTGATCACATCCAACTGCCCTCTTGTATTGTCCATCAGGTCCTATTTGAAATAATATTCCATGTAGAATAGAATATGGACAACTGGCTTGAGTAATCTTCCTCTTAGTCTTTGCATTGGCACCATCAGGAAACTTTAATTCATTCAGATAATTCCAAATGTCTATGTATTCACTAGAGATTGTGTCAAGGGATAACAATGTTGCATCTGGGAAATCATCATCATCAGAATATGAACCTAAACCATCATATGCTTGAGAGAGTGCATCTACATTGACATGCTTCTTTCCTAGCCTATCTATAATATCAAATTCAAATTATTGTAGAAAAATTATCCATCTTGTTATCCTCACTGATGGGTTAGGCTATTTACAATATATTTTAGAGCCTGATGGTTTGTTAACAACTATAATTTTTCTGCCATAAACAAGTAATTTCTAAACTTCTTTACAACAAAAATGATATCTAGAGCCTCTTTTCAGTACAGTATAATTTACCTCAGCACTACTCATTTCTCTGCTCCCAAAGTAAACTAGATGATCATTCCTATTTTCATTTTTTTGGCTTAGAGTACTTCCTAGTGCTACATTTGAGGCATCAGTATACACAATGAATGGCTTGCTCTAATCTGGATTCTTTAAAACAGGTGAAGACACCAAATCTTCCTTCAATTGTTTAAAAGTTTCATACACCTTATTTCCTGGTTCATAAGTAACATCTTCTTCAAGAATTGGGTTAGTGGATGTGCAATATTTGAGAAATTCTTGATGAACCTTTTATAGTAACCTACATGGCCTAAAAATGATCTCAACTTACTTCTATTCATAGGAAATGGTAACTCTTGATTTTGAAACTTTATCAGGATCAGTACCAATACAATCTCTGGATACAACATGCCATAACAAAATTCCTTTAGAACATCCAAAGACACACTTTGTAGGGTTTAGTGAGGCTTGTGATTCATCTAACCTTTGAAATGTTGTCTCCATATGGTGTAGGTGGTCCATCTTATTCCCATAGATGTAAAAATCATCCAAAAATACTCTGATGAAGTTCCCAATGTAGGGTTCAAATACCCTATTCATCAAGCATTGGAACATTGCCAGAGCATTACACAACCCAAAAGGCATAACTCTATAAGCAAATGTTCCCCAAGGAGTGGTGAACGCGGTCTTTAGTTAATCTTTCTTTGCTATACGAACTTGGTTGTATCTGCTATATCCATCAGCAAAACTATAGGACTCCTAGCCAACTAATTCATCCAAGATCTAATCTGAGAATGGAAGAGGGTAATGATCCTTATTTGTTTCCTTGTTGAGCTTCCTATAATCAACACAGATGCGTAGTTTCCCATTATTTTTTTTTGACTGAAAGGGTTGTGAAGAAACATTAAATTTTTTAATGGATCTATAAGACCCAAAAATTCCACAGTTATGTTCAAGCTAACTAGGTTTAAAATTCTAATTGCCACTAAAAAATTGTTTCAAATATTGGTGAAATATGGGTTAAAGGGTTGTTTACATTGTGTTTGAGCTATTGTATTCTTAGATATTTGCTTCTTCTTTTGTTTTAGCCATTTACGACGACTTGAATTCGTCGTTTGTGAGCTATTTTTATAGTTTTCCCATTGTAAATAGTCGTTTAAAATAATTTTTTTTGATGTGGATCATAAATATCTAGTTCTTTTAAGGCTTTTATGTCCATTCTAGTGGTAAACATATTTATTTTTAACCTTTTTTTTCTTTGTGAGGCTTGGAACAATAATTTGGTGCCATTTGTCTTTGCATTTTCTATTTTTACTATCTTTTTCACTAGTTTTATCTTTGTGAACCCTGGACCAATTGTTTTGTTCCATATGGCTTCGTATTTTTGGTCATTATAAATTTTACAAAGTTTTGACCAATAAAATTTCTCAAAAAAATATATTTTATCCTTCATTTTATGTTTGTAAATCTATATCCAATATGTTATCGTCAGGTATCTTTGCTCTATCAGTTTTCTTTTTTTTAAAAGTTCTACTTTTTTCAAATCTTGATCCAATCAGTTTAGCCCCCCTGGTTTCACATTTTTAGTATTTTTTCATTCTTTGAAAAGCTTGAACCAGTAAAAAGGATCCATCTTGCTTCGTGTTATTAGTAATATTTTTAATCTAATATTCAATTGTAATTTGTGAGACAATAAGGTCTTTACACGTGTCTTAGAATTGTTATACTTGACTTAGCTATCCTCTGTCATTTGCAAAATACGATTCAATAAAAATTATTCCAAGTATCTTTTATGTCACATTTGTTATATTTGTAAAATCCAAGCCGATGGATTTGCTACACATTTCACAATTTTCCATCTATTATTTGTGGCAGTAGTTATCCAATTAAAATTTTCCACCTTTTTACTTTTGTCAATTTTGCGAAAAGTGAGCCATTTTAAAGGCTCCATGTATTTTAAGTTTAATTTAGCCAGTTTGGTTATATTGCAAACTGCAATTCAATAACATTTGGACATGTATATATCTTCAATTTTTTTGGTTATACTGTCAAACTGTGAGATAATATAAAAGTGAAACTTGTCTTAGTATTTTTTGCGGAGTTAGTTTTTACTTCTTTGTTTCGCAGGTTTATTAAATTTCCTTCAAAGCACGAGAACTATAATTTTTTATTCATTCCATTTATTTTTTTCAAGTATTTTATTTTTGAAGTCTAATCTAATTGAAAATCTACACGTATATTTGATTTATATTTTAAATATTCATGTATTGACACTTGTTTTTTAATATTTCGGTGCAGTTTTTTGAATCAGTTTTGGACCCGAAGAGGTGTAAAATTTAATTTTTAAAGTTTTGCATCCGAATGAGGATATATTTTAAAGCTTACGTTTTCCTCTCTTGGTATTTTTGATATGTGCCACTTGTTGTCCCCCGCCTTGGCTATTTATTAACTTTTTTTATTTGTTAAAGTAGATCATTTCGAGCTCGTGTAGCTCGTTTTTTAAGCTCCCCTCGTCAAGTTTTTAAATAACTCATCAAACTACTCTATCCTGAAATATTATAAGCTTATGTAGCTCATCCTTTAGCTCACTGAGATAATTTTCTAAATAACTCGCCAAGATCTTATAACTCTATCTAGACTCAGTTCTATAAATTTGATCTTAAATCCACCAATTTAAGTTTTTTTAGGACCAAATCTACCTATTTTTTATGATATGAAAAAATATGTTATGATATTAAGCTCATAATTAAATAATTAATTAGCTATCTTTCCTGTTAAAATTAATCTGTAACTGTAACATTACCCAGCCTTGTTTTGTTGATCTGAAATTCAAAGAATTCAAGATAATTTTGTATCAAATTTGGGTTGTTTATAGTTGTATAACTAATTAAAAGATATGTTGTTTTATTTGTCTCTATTTACCTTGTTTTAGTCCTTTTTAGCTATATCTATCTTCATTTTTCGTTTGAACATAAAAAATGGCTAGTTCTATTATTTTTTCAATGGATATGTCTCAGCTCTTGAATTCAATTAATTATAGCATCTAGAAAGTGTGTTTAAAATCCTATTTTATGGCTAGGAAGCTATGGGATATTGTGAATGGCATTGAAAACCATCCCATAGGGAGATAAATAACCCTTAAAAATCTTATCTCCTTTTCTAAAAATATCTCAAGAAGCTCTATCCATCCTCTTGCAATGCATTAGAGTTGAGTTCTTGATGCATGAAGGCCATTTCGACTCCCCTTCAGTTGCATGGAAGAAATTAGAGACCATACATGAATTAATTAGGTTGTCTAAGATCATTAATATTGTTCTAGAGTTATTTACAACACTCATGAAAGGGGATGAGAAAATTGTAAACTAATTAGTTAAAATTAAAAATATTAAAGCTCAACTAGATGACTGCAACTATGAATTGTTTCAAGATAAGCTATTGTATTTCATAATTCAAATCAAAATTCATCAAAAATAAAGACACTACATATGAATTCCCAATTCCAAATATTATAATGAGAATGATCTTCCTGATCTAGAAACTTTATCATCTTTGTTGATTCAATAAGAAAGATTCATGAAGAGCTTTGATTCAAAATAGAATGCTTCCCAATCTCTATTCTCTCAAAATCATAAGCCTTCTCATACTATACATTTTAATCCAAATAAGAAATATAGTATTAAATCTAGATTTAAAAACTAATCCTAAGACTAAAACTATTAAAATCAATCAGCAATTTAAATTCAAATTTAATGGAACTTGTAATAAATGTGGAAAAATTGGACATAAAGAAGTTGATTGTAGATTAAAAACTAATAAAGTAGTCAAGAATGCTATAAACAAAAAGCCTACTAGTTTTAAAAAAAATTAGAAGCAAAAGTAGTAAAATGTAGCTAACAAATCCATTGCCCTATATATATCCCTCTCAATTTCAAATAACAATGACTGGATTCCTGATAGTGGTGCCTCAAGGAACATGACTTGCATTCCTAATATCCTTTTAGATATGGTCAAATGTGATTAAAAATATCTATCTAGAAGATAAGTCAGTCATTAGAGCTGAAGGTTGTGGCAATGTTAAGTTATCTAATTGTGTAATTAGAAATGTCTTCTATGTTTCTCAATTGAAAATAATTTTTTTTCTTGCTCTCAACTAACTAAAGAAAACTTTAAAGTTGTTTGGCTATAAGAAAAATGGTATGTAAAAGATAAGTTTAAAAAATTTCATTGCTTCTGGGATCCAGAAGAATGGCTTGTATATCTTTCATGGTTTTGTATTTGAGTCTTGTTTTTTTTCCTCTTATAAGAATGATATTCGACTATGGCATGAAATACTTGGCTATGTAAATTTCAAGAGTCTTTATGATATGTCTAGCCTAAATCTTATTGTTGGTCTTCCTAAGATCCAAATTCCTCTCAATTATTAGAATTGATCCATAGTGATGTAAGAGGTCCACTTGAGGTTCCTTGTCTTTGTGGTGTATTGTATGCTATTTTCTTTATTGAATATTATTCTAGAGTTAATTGGTCTTATTTCATTAAGAAGAAGTCTAATGTCCTATCTAAATTTCAATAATTTAAAGCTCTATTTGAGAATGCTTCAAATATGAAAATTAAGAGAATTAGGACTTATAATGGAGGAGAATATGTCAACAAAATATTTTATGAGTTTTTTATTTCATCTATAATTCAAATAGAATTAACCACTACCTATTCCACTCAACAAAATGGCATTGCAGAAAGAAATAATAGGATTATCTTAGAATTGTCTATGACTATGATTCATGGTTTTAATGTGCCTAAATTTTTTAATAAATGGGTTGAAGCTATGAACATTTTTTTCTATATTTTAATTAAACTACCTATAAAACCTCTTTATCAAGCTACTCCTCATGAAGTATGGATAGAAAAAACAAGATATCTCTCACCTAAGAATATTTGACAGGCCTACTTCCATCTTCATTCCAAAATCTAAAAGGGAGAAGCTTGATCCAACCTTCTTTATTTGTAGTTTTGTTGGCTATCACTATAAAAATAAACATTTGAGAGTCTATGATCCATTCAAGAATGACATTTTTGGAAACAAAAATGTTCAATTTTCAGAAAGAAATTTATTTGTTGATCGTAATGAACCCTCCACTGCTACTCTAGATATAGATCCTGATAATCCTCCTACTGAAATTATGGAAAAATAAGTTCAAGAGGTTTATTATCCTAATATAGATAGGATGGATATTGAGGGGGATTCATCCAAAAATGTCTTCCAACCTAAGATTCCTAGATGGGCTAAAAATCTTGTTCACAACTCTCAACTTGATAATCATAAAAAACTAACTACAAATCAGAATACCTACCATGAGTTGATGACCCTATATGAGGTAGAACAAAAGTACTTTGAATAATCATCTCAAGATGTTAGATGGATTGAAACTATGAAGGATGAATACAATGGTCTAATAAAAAATGACACTTCGAAATTAGTCTCTCCTCATTCTAAGAGAAACATTGTAGGATCTAGGTGGTTGTTCAAAATAAAATATTTAACTGTTTAAGAGATATTCAAAAGTTTAAAGCAAGACTAGTAGCTTATGGTTTCACTCAGAAACTAGGTATTGACTATGTTGAGAATTTTTCTCTTGTTGCTAAGATGAGCACTATAATAGTTCTTCCTGCATTGGATTCCCAATATGGTGGGGAGAATAATCAAATGGATGTCAAAAATGATTTTTTAAATGGTGAATTAAAATAAGAAATCTATATGAGCCATCCTAAAGGCTTTGAGGCTCCTGGTAAGGAACTCTATGTCTGTAAGCTTAAAAAGTCTATGTATGGTCTTAAACAAGCTCCTTGAGGTTGGTATGCTAAAATTAACTGTTTCTTTGAAGATCTTGGTTTTTCTAACTAGTGTTTTGATAATGATTTATTTTTTAAAGTTGAAAAAAATCATATTATCATTATCATCTTGTATGTAGATGATCATTTGATTACTAAAAGTGATAACAATTTAATTTTAAAAATCAAATAAAGATTAAAACAACGTTTTGAAATGACTGATTTAGGTTTATTAAATCACTTTCTTGGCATGATTATCATTCAGGATCATAAATTTATTGTTGGATCTCAATCTCAGTATGTTGTTCACCTGTTTAAGAGATTTAACATGTTTTATTATAGGCCTAATGACATTCCTATTGAAGTTGGTGTTAAGTTTGATCCTAAGCCATCTTGTGGTAAATTTCATCCTACTCTTTATAGGCATCTAGTTGGTAGTTTGATCAATTTGATTATTACTAAATCTGATATTTCCTATGCAGTATGAGTAGTGTCAATATTTATAAAATAGTCTTATGAGGATCATTGGAAAATGGCAAAAAAAATTAAATATATCAAAGGCACAACCAATTTTGGTCTTGTTTATTATTCTTCTAATGATGCACAATTATTTGGTTATTGTGACTCTAATCATGTTGGTGATGTTGTAGATAGGAAGTCTAATTATTGGTATCTTTTTATGCTTGGTGCAAGTGTGATCACTTGAAGTAGAAAAGATCAACCAACAATGTATATCTCTTCTACTGAGGAAGAGTATCAGAGTGTCATTGATGCTACTAAAGAAGATATTTTGCTGAAAAGACTATTGGATGAGTTGAACATGGATGTCAAAGGGATTACTTCTCTTTTATGTGACATTCATAGCTTCATTTCTCTTGCGAAGAATCTGGTTCAACTTCAAAGGACAAATCATATTGAATTTCATATGCATTTCATTAGAGAATAAGTCCTTAATGGTGATATTGATCTCAAGTTTAGTCCAACTGAAGATCAGGTTACTAATATAATTCACAAAAATATTTTTTTCAGTCATGTTTTTCATGTTCTGTGCCTTGTTGGGTTTTTTAGAGTTGTCCATGAGGGGATTTTACATGATAATGCCACCTCTTAGCTACATGTTCAAACTTCCAATACTTCCTCCAATTGTAATAATTAAATGTGTCACTCTTTTGTGTAACTACCTATAAATCCCAATGATGATTTATTCTTGGGTATGCCTTTGGATCCATAGTCTATTATAACTCTTCATATTGTAAAGCACTGGTCTTATGAATATTTTTTTGGAAATATCTGGGGATTTCCCTTATTGACATGCTAATCCTGAATTATTGTTTCTCATTCATGGGTTTAATACTTAACATGTCTAATTTTCTTCTCCCAATTAACATTAAGGGGGAGTTTTTGGGTTATAATGTCATGTGGGATTAGCCACTTTAGCATGCCCCCAACATGATTATAGTTTTTCTAATCAAAATTTAATGTGTGAAGTCTTTCACACCCAAAGAGTGAAGTATTTTAACTGATTCAGCCACCTAATATTTTGTGTGATCCATCTTGGGATTGACTATCTAACTGTCTACAATGGCTATGCAGGCTTGTATTAAACACTGCAAGTTATCTGTAGGATTTGAAGGTTAACTAACTATTTTAGCTATTGAGAAAATGAGAGAAATATCTTTGTAGAAGGATGAAATATCTATCGAGCGAATGGAAGTGTTGCGTTAAATTTGTATCAGATTCTTAATATAGATAGTGTTTTTTACATTGGGGTTTTTCCTTTGGATTTCTCCACTTAAATCTAGTGTTATCTGTCTCTTCTCTTGTTCATTATTTACTTTCAGATCTAGTTCATTAAGCTATATTATTCACTTTCAATTTCAAGTTATTTCTTTGTCTAATCGATTGCAAACCATAATCTATAATATTAGGCCTTTAGTGGAAACATTTTGATCCATAGATATCATTTTACATGCTAAATTTAACAAGAGGAAAATCCGTTGTAACCCCCAAGCCTGTAACTTCTGTGTAGAATTGCCAAAGGACAACATGTCGTGTTAAGATTATTGTGTATGGAGTTCGTAGAATCATCTGAAATCACTCACTGTGTGAAAACTGGTGTAAATACAATGTGTTGGTATAAGCCCTCGATGATGCCACTTTCTTTGGGGGTGCATGCGATGTTGGTTAAAGTAGAATGCAGTCTCGAAAGATGACCAACTACACTCTGTCTTATAGAACTTTTCCCTACAAGGGGAAAGGTAAATTATTGTTACATACAAAGGCATGCATAAAAGAGGATGGCAAGCCAATGAACATGTTTTTCCAAAAACACATCAATGCAATAAGACAAATGTAAATTACATAGACAATGTAATAACTACCATAAAAATTAGTGTAAACACACAAGAACATAAGTAAACTACAAAAGGTGGGTTTCAAACATGGGAGATCACTCATGATGATGAAATACACGTAAGTACATCATGGCTGTAAACAAAAAACAAGTGTTCACACAAGCAAATGGAAAATTCCGCATATAATGGAAAAAAAATAAGTAGTTATGGAAACATGTAATCCTCCAAAACAAGTCTTGTACATGTAACACCTATTAGCATGTTAGAGTGATAACCAATATGTTAAAGCATGTATGAACAAGAAGTATAAGATGCTATGTACAAAATGAAACATTAAAATCTAGATAAAATGAATGTGGATGACCTCAACGACCAATATAGTAAGGGTAGAAGGTGAGCATTAATTCCAGGTGTAGAGTTCTATATCTACAATCATACTAAAAAATCCATGAATGCACATGTGTGTATGATAATGAAATATATGAAATCAAGCTAACATGTGCAGTAAAGTGATGATTCAAAACACTAGTAAACCAAGATTAAATTTCTCCAAGACAATGCAGTATGTTGTGGATGGGTAGAATGGAATGCAAGATGGAATGATAAGAATCGCATAACCTCCAGGTGGAGGGAATTGTATTTAGTGAAGTTCATTTTATTTTCCCCCTTAGTAGTCATGAATGAGCTGTAAACGATAGCAAATCATAAGGAAATGGTCAAGTAGTGTTGGTTGTGTCTAGCGAGCTATGATGAGTGTGTATATGTGATGGTGGACTAAATGTGACATATGGACAGATGTGCATGAAAACTGTAGCCCAAAGCATAAATCATGACTTATTGAAATGGGAGAGTGATGATTTATCTCTAAGTGTATATCACTATGGAATGAGTGTATGGAAATGAAACATATGGAAATATGTGCGTGGAACCTATAGCCTAAGCATATACTACGACTTGTTGAATGTGTGAGTGATGATTTAGTGCTAAGCATATATGACTGTAGAATGAAAAGGATTTACTATGGGTGACGATGTATCCTAAAGTGTATGTCACTATTAGATGAATAAGAATGGAGTGGTGATGTACACTAAAGTTTATTCCACTACAAAATGATAAAATGGGGGGTGGTGATTTATCCTAAAGTGTATACCACTATAAGATGATAAGATGGTTGAAAATTTAACCTAAGGTGTATGTCACGAACACAGCATATGTTGGATGAGAAAAATGTCCACATGATGAAAGTAAGGTCCATTTAATTTATAAACCCTTGGAAGTAGAGTATGGACCAAGGAACTAGAGTGCATCATAGAGGTGGTGAGTGTAGTGTATAGAGAATAACGTAAGTATAAATGTTGAAGTGATGAAGATGGTATGTGAATGATAAGTGTGGGGAATTTAATGTACGATATGTGGTATGTATAGAAAATTTTATGTGTGAAATGCAATAGGAAGTGTAGATAGAAATGGAATATCTAAGGATGATAGATGAAACTAGACCCATATATAATGGAATCTAGTGTAGCATATAATAAACAAAATAAATGCAAAACTGAATGTAAATCATATGATGACTAGTGTAATATGTCTAACATAGATGATGTATAAATGACTAGTAGATGAGATGTTTATAGGATATTGTAGAATGTAGACTATGTATAGAAATGATGATGTAGGATCTATGGTGTATGATGAAATATAATGTAGAATGTGTACCATGATTTTTGGGGTTTAGTGTAATTGTAAACCCTCAATATTCCAATGTGAACCGAAGCACAAGAGAGTTTCATTGGGTAAACGAGGGTGATAGAAATGTATGATGAGTATGAATATGCTTATGAGACTAATGTATGATATTGTAAAATTTAAATATGAGTGGATGCTAGGATAAGAAGGGGGACTATGTCATGTGATATGCCTCCTAGAGGTAGGGTGGGAAAGAGGCTATGTGAACTTGTCAAGGAGATCAATTGTCCTCTGGGTCAAAATTCAAATGGATTTAGATTGGTAACATGGTATGTTATAGTATCAGGTTGATCATGTAATGAGATGGAAATATGTAGATGATACATGCCCATAGCATATTCTTTGTCAGTGAATGGGGGATGTGGGATACTATGTGCGTACCATCGATTATAGTTAGATGATTAGCCAACAAATTAACTATTACACATGAAAAAATCGACCAAAAGGAATAGGGAATAAAATATCAATGTGACTAGGTTCTAAGGTACAACTGATGTAACTAATTGAAGAGTCCCCTAATGTGAGTAAAGGACAATGGGTACGTGGACGATAGACTAAAAGAATCAAATCCTTGCAAGCCATAAGTGGAAGTAATAGTTATAAAACCAGAATATAGATATGAGGTGTGAGTAAAAGCTTGAAGGTCCTTAAAGGTAAACCCAAGATGACCTAGAACAACATGAGAAAAAATTGTTTTGTCACATGTAAGATCAAAAGGGAACATGTTCCCAATAAGAGTTGTGAATGAAAAGTTTACATGTAAAGAGGACTATGAACTAATGGTGAAGATGAAGAGGGAAGGATAATATATATGGATGGAAGCAGAAGCTAATGTGTAATAATAGCGATAGTAGGAGATAGTGTAGAAAGGATAACATCTAGTTAAAAAATATCACGCTCAAGTGTTTGTAAATGAGTTTTATCATCCATTAGTTGAGGTTCATCTGTCGTATCAATGCGAGGAATATGGATACTAGTATGAAGGTCATGGAAAAAATATTGGAAGGGATCACGATCTCCAGAATATAGTATACTAAACACACTCATGTAGGAACTTAACATAACAGGGGACTATAGAAGTAACAACTTGCATGGCATGAATTCATGGCCTTCCTAGCAATAAAATATAGGAGATAGGAAAATTGATGAAAAAAAAGACTATAGGGAGAGTCTTAGGACCTACAATGAAATGTAAGGTAACGTGGCCTAGGCATGGATTTAAAATACCTTCATAAGCATGGAGTGAGATGGAAGAAAGGATAATTTCACAAGAATACAAAACCTAAATCTTGGAAAAATAAAATAGAGTAAAAATTTAGCTCAGAGCCATTATCAATAAGAGTGCACTTGACAACAACATTATATATGCAAGACATGATATAAAGTGGTGGGTCATTTCCAAAGTAGTGAATGCAACCCAGAGGATGGGCCCAGAATGCTATATGTTGGAAAAAATGCATCAGTAAACATGTCATACATGTAATCTCTATGCATGTCAAGAAAACAATTGGTAGTAGCAAAGAGGATTTGAACACAATGAAGCAAATCAAGATGGGTAAGCAGATATTCAGTGATGGAAATATTCATGATGGTGAAATATAAATGTAAATCCTATAAGGTGTTAGAATGGTATGTCGGGTTCATCAAAATGATTAACTAAAGTAGGACCCTATGCTAGGAAACAATAACTCTAGTTAATCTACTTAGGAGGACTAAACATTGTAATAAAAGAACTAAAACAATATAGAATAAATTTTAATAATTACTCTAATTAAAATGAAACACTAAATGTGAAAGTAAAAGAGGAAATATTACTTAGCTGATTGGATAAAATTGTTGCAGGTTATCACAGGTCTAGAAATGAAATAAGGAACTACATACGAGCACTCATAAGTCTTGCGAAGACTAGATCTAGAGCATCTGACCTGACTAAGGATCCCTAGAAGATACTAAGGTTCCTGAAAGAGGGTTTAAAACTTGCAAGTGAGGATCATGAGGAATGATGTGCACATCAATGGACATGTGAACGAAAATGTGAAGAGATCTCGGGAGGAGTGAGCATAAACCATTTATGTGCATGCAAAGATTCGACAAATGGGTAGAACCTTGATAAGCCACCAAACTCTCCTCTATCTCATAGATCAAATGGGGTGTACATATAGGAGGTGCTGAGTAACCCCCAGTGCTGCAATCATCACAACTCGAATAGAGAGGGGAATTTACATTCCTAGAATAGAAGTGTAACTCCCAATGATGCATATGACGCACTGACACACTGTCGCACTGACGCACTAACATGCTGATGTGTAAGAGAATCTCATAATGACCCCTAAATGACACATGGACCTACGATCTCACCTAAGTGAGATGAATAACCTAATGATGTTGAAAATAACACACACATACACCCCCCATTCATCATAACTTAGGATGAGGTGGCAAGTCAGAAATGAGAAATGTGTCCCAACACAAAGCCTAATGAGGTACCCACGTACAAAAAACTCTCAAAATGTGGAGTAAAAGGAGAAATCCCAGTGGGAAAAACTCCCTTGAAAAAGAGATACAATTCCACTATCTAATCTAAGAAAGATGCCAAAGATGGGTCCCAACCACAGACAAGCCTATAAGGGTACCCATGTACAAAGAGGCAATCTCTCGGAAAGAAGAAGAAGAGAGAAAAAGAGGGAGACAAGAGGAATGAATAAGATGCCATGGAAGGATCTGAATTCTGCAGCGCTAGGAGGTCTCCCAAAAGAATTTCGATGACGAGATCCTTTTCCTATAGAATGAAGAAGAGCCATCTGCACCGAACTATGTGCCTACACTTAGGAAGGAAAAAATTTCCATGCTGAAAGTTTTCCCACTCCGCAAAGGAAACCGAAGGCAGTAACACAGAGAACTCTGAGTCTAGTCCATGAAAATGTCACATAGGTCTAGCAAATGTGTGCCAAGGAACCGAAGTTATTGTCACGAGTGTAGAATTGTCAGAGTATGAAGGGTGAACACCTGTAGAAAGGATATTCGACTAATGAGAAGGTAACAAAACATTCCCCACAACAGAAAATGGATCCACAAGCAAGGGTGGATGAATGAAGGTCTCCGGTAAAGTTGGAGTGGTAAGAGTCCCATAAGGGTCACTCCCAACAATAAATATAATGAACTCCTCTAAAATACCTGTAGATGGATGAAGAATTTGTAGTGCATCACAAGTGTACTTTGCGAAAAGATGACTAAGGTCAGGAAAATACTCGTCCCAATGAGGGGGCTCAACAAATAGAAGAGTGATGTTAGATAGTTATGAGTTTTCTAATGAATGTAGAGGAGTGAAAGGGGCATCACACACTGAAGGTGGAAAAGAGGCGGGTGTGATTAATGTATGAGGCTAAGTAGGATATTGCTTGATATTTGATGAGATGGGAGGGGTGATAACACTCTCTCGAATAATGAGAGGAGGAGAGAAGTCTTTTGCTAGTACTCTTGATATCATAATTGGCTGCACATTCCTCATCATTAGAAGTAGAACCAACCGAGTCTATGTCAATGGAACTATAATCACATGAAGAAGAGGACATAATTGAATCAACGGCAACAACAATGGTTGCAGTATGTGAAGGGTCTCCATAGAGGGACTAAAGAATGCTCTAGACATGGTGGGGTGGATCTGAGTCTGCCACGTGAAAACATAGATATTTGGAGACATGCATCATCAAGTGACCAAAGACGTGGTCGCAAGTGTCGAGAAATTCGTGCAGATGATGATGATCATTGGATGCAGGAATTGCCCCAAGTAAGAAGGGTGAAAGACCCTCGTGAGTGAAATAACATTCCATGGAAGCACGCTAGGCTAAATAGTTCCATCTCTTGGTAAGAAGTGGTGGATGTTGTAAAACAATCCTACAATGCTCAAGTCTGGAAAGAGAATTCTACATGATGCGGAATCAAAAAAGTGCAAGGAGCACGAATGCAAGATGTCAGACTCAGCCGATAATGCGTCTGCGTGTGAAAACCCAAGATTACCAGTCAACCCCCCCAGAATGTGGCACTTTATAAAGTAGTGCATTTACAAAACTGAAAATGTCATCACGTAATGTGAGAAAAATCATACAACTTTGACTAAAGAAGCGCTAAAAAATGAGCAGTGACTCAAAAATTATAGCAAAAATATGATTCCCACAACTAATGGAAAATTTCAATAGGTCCTGTAAATGGATTAAAAAAGTTCCCGAAATAGGTGCAAAGGGTGTCGTGTGGGTACCCGTTGGAAATGGCATCAAATTTTACATAGGGTTTTTTTTTCTTGCAAGGGGGGATTAGCCTCCTAGCAACCCAGATCTCACCCTTTGTCTTTGACATATGTAGGAAGGGCATAATGACAAGCAAAATCAGAGCCTAAAATTTATTACAATGTCGTGCATTAATGTTTTTAACCTTAAAACATTGAAAATGCATTGTTTTAACCTACAAATAATTCTAAAAGGGACAGGGCCCACGTTCTAGAGTCACATGTTTAGTAGTTGAGTACCACATGTTGGTATCAAAGCAGGTGGTCCACGTTGGACGATTCAAGGCCAATCTTCTCAAGTTGGTATACTTTGGTTTGAGATGAGCATTGGAGTCTCCTGAGTCATGTAACCATTGGAAGGTGTAGTTCCACATGGATCCGGTAGAGAGATCCTAATTTGTAACGGGCATCGAAATAGAGGGGATGAAAAATTGAACAGTTGGAAATCTGAAGCCACAGCGAGATAACCTTCAAGATGGTAGCTGGTATAGTAGAACCAGGAAGAAACCGAATAACACAGGACAATGAGAAAGCCGAACTAGGGGAACATAGTACCATGAAAAATCAAAACTAGGATCTGAGAAACACCAACTTGGATGAAAACATGAACCAGAGAAGGTCAATCTGTAGGCAGAGCATAAGTTCGGACACCAAGAACTAGGAAGACAAGGATTCTAACTAGGAATGGAGCACTCAGCAGAGCACAATGGCATTCAGGTGAGGAGGCAGCCAAACATGAACCGAAGGAGGAGGGCACACCAATGAGTAGAAGAACAACATACACGCAGGTCAAAGACAATAGAGAAAAACCAGATGCAAGTTCAAAAAAGCCAAACCCACCACGAGTTTAAATTGAGTCACAAGAAATGTTGGGTGAGTTATTCGATGAGCTAGGGAGGAGCTCGGTTCCTATCTCGATGAGCTAGGGGCTGAGATGGCCCTTAAAATTGACCTCAATAAGAAAAATCCCATAACAAACAAGTTCAAAAACTAGATCTAAACCCAAAATGGAAATAGCCCTCAGGAAAACACCTCCAAATACACATGTAACCCCAGAGAATCAAGTTGTAAAGGACACTAAACTTGAAAAACCACCCGAAACACATGATCAAACCAAGGAGAGGTGTGATGCTATAATCAATGCAAGTATAGCAGGATTGAAATATCCATTATGACACACGCAACGAAATCTGTAGATCATGTTGGAAGCTGGGAAACACATGAGCAATGCTGAAGAGTGCACAAATCCACAAGATCCACTCTGATACCATGAAAGAGGGTTTAAAACCCATAAGCGAGGATCACGAGGGATGATGTGCACATCAACAGACGTGTGAACAATAGCATGAAGAGATCTCGGGAGGAGTGAGCATCAAATGAATGTGCATGAAAAGATTCGACAAAGGGGTAGAACCTTAATAAGCCAAAAAACTATCCTTTATGTCATAGATCAAATGGGGTGTACATATAGGAGGTACTGAGTAACCCCCCAGTGTTGTAATCATGAAAAATCGAGTAGAGAGGGAGAGTTACATTCCCAGAATAGAAGTAAAACTCCCAATGACACATATGATGCACTGATGCACTGATGCGTAAGAGAATTTCGTAATGAACCCTAAATGAAACATGGACCTACGATGTCACCTAAGTGAGATGACTCACCTGATGATGTGGAAAATAACACACATGAACAGTTCTCCAAGGCACCCTGGTCTAAAATTTAAGTACCATGGTATCTGTAAATTCTCAGATACTTTTTTCAGAATTGTCAAAATTTGATATGAAACTCTGCTTGTCTATCGCGTTGGATTCTCCAAATGATGTAAGTAATGACATGCGATACAAAAGTAAAATTCAACCCTAGGAAAAATAAATTACGCAAATGCTTAGGTTAGACTAACCTCAGCTACCAAACTAGTGGACTTATTTTTGAGCATTGCACTACATTTTTTACCTAGATCTAGTTCTTTTCAATGTGTTTATGTCATGCCCTATGTTCTCTTGTTCTAGTCAAACTTTGTGAAGTAACGAGCAATACTAACTATAGAAAATGTAAATAAGATGTGTGGATAGAATAAAATAGAGTCCCTTACCCTATGTAGTGTGTGTGATGCATATCTCTTAGCCTTGATGCATGGTACTATGTAGATGTAAGTGATACTATAGATGAACCTCTAGATAGAGCAATAGTAGTATGTGACATTAGGACCTTTATTATGGTCTTATAACTTTATATTGATAGAGATCTAAAGCTTAATTTTATAATTAATCTCGACAAGACTGATTGGGAAAAGGATAAGGATGTAAAAGGGCTATAAAGGCCCCAAAAATAAGTGGTAAAGAGTGTGCATAGATTGGGGTGCCCAAAGTGGGAGTAGGGTGTCCCAGTATAGGCTGGGAGGCCCTGAGTTTGGGCTAGAATGATGAGAAAGATATGAAATGGATGGATAAGTGATATAAAAAAAATGGGAACTACAAAATAATATATAAAATAAATATGGCCAAAAGATGGGATTAATTAGTACTTTATTCACCTAAGAACCTTCTAAATAGTAGTATAAGGCCGGGCTATATAATCTCTAATGTGCATAATTTTGTGTCTACAAAAGTTTTTGTTACATCTTATTATCTTAATATCCATTTGATCTTGATACCCACATAAGGATTTTAGTCATAGTTAGGGATTGATTTATCATTCATTTTCCCTTGAAGAGTTACGTTGCTCATATTCCCTCGAAACAATTTTTATACTTACGTCTTGTTTCTCGTAAAGTTATGTTACTCGTATCTTAGCAATTCATTAATACACTCTATACTTCTTTATTTCCATGCATGACCTTGACCTTGAATATTTTTTTGTTACCTTATTTGTTAGTAAATTAATAATATTAGTGCTCACCATTATAGGTTGTTATATTTTGGGTAACTATTATCTCGTGTTAGTTGTATTTGTTAAAAATACATGTAAAATAGGATTGTGCAAAAAATGTTAATAATTTGTTTCCTCGATTCTAGGAGAAACATAAGCTATATATTTGGGTGTACCTTTATACAAAACACAGAGAAGAAAATAATTGTTTCTTTATGTAAATATGATACTGTAGCATCATTTGGTATCAGATATTTTGTAATCTTCCCTATAATGGAAGCACAATAAATTTGAAAGTGGTAGTTCTACTACTGTTACGCCCCTGAGAGTAAGAAGGAACAATTTGAGACGATTCTACGAGATAGAGTAGTAAACATTATATTTGTGTGATATGTAAATCTTTTATCATTTATGTGGTTTGTTTATGATCAGATCGAATCTACAATTAATGCATTGAGATTTTTAGTGTGGTATAAATTAGTTCTATGGAAACATGTTTTTATTTTTTGATCGAAGAATAATAAATAATTTTCCATCCACCACAAGGATATGTAGGAAGCTATAACCGGAATCTAGGTTTCGTATTCATTGGCGGAAAAACTGTGTAATACTTTATTATTGATCCATCTCACACTAGATCTTAGACGCTTCTTAGATATTTGTGCCACTCACCTCCAAATTTTCAAAATCAAAGGTTAGAGGTTTTGTTAAGTGTCAAATAAATATTTATTGTTATTCATAAGTCATATCATCAAAATTATCAATTTTTATTAAAATAAAAATTCTTATAGATGCATTTTTTATGGAATCCGATGTCTATTTAAGGCATTTGTTCTAGTTTCATGGTCACATTCAGTTGAGTTATCAATTTCATTAACTAGAGGATGGAGGATAAGAAGAATCCTATAATCATTCACAAACAAAAATCCATATAGATGATGTGGTGGTATATATAGTGTGAGTATATAGTTTTCAATGTGGTTTTTAGTTTTTCCATTATACTTCAATTTATTGTGTTCTTGTTTCTTTGTGTGGAATTTCGAGGATACTAGAAAAAATTTATGTTTGAGAACATATAAATCTTAGTTATCGTTTGACTGACTTGATCCTCTGACTATCGTACTTCATTGGAGGATGGCCTTCTTATGAATGCATTCATATAAATGGTTAATGTACAATAGAAAATAAACACGTGACCTTCTTTCGTACCCAACCTCTTGAGGTTATCCCGAGAAAGCCGGTGTAGAATGGAAGTAGAATTGAGTGTGGTGGTGATGAAAAATCTAAATGGGAAATCTTATGTCTTCAATACACAATATCGGGATCTGTGAGACTAGGGTCAAAGAATTATCTCCTAACCTAAAGGGGTATAATGGAACGATCTGATATGATAGTTGTTTGGAGACTCTAGTCAATGTCAATTTCTGTCAAGATTCAGTTTGTTTGTTTTGGAATATGCAGAAAGTGACCGACAGGTGCTTCGTATGGATTTCAGATAAGGTCATGGAACTGAGGAAAAGAGGTGTAATGGAGCCACAGGGACTATGGGTGATTTTTGGTCTATTCCAAAACATCTTAGCCTGGTTGGCTGCTATGTTCAATAAGGACAGTTGTGTAATAATGTCAGGTGGAAGTGGTGAAGATCTGTATACCCATCTATGAAAACTAGTTTCAATATCTAATTGGTCAGCATGATCATTGGGTTATGGGATATGAGGATCGCAATCAGAGACTCATGGAGGTTGTGGCCCTTATATGGTCATACACGTAATCAAACCCTATTCCTAGAAGTAGTCCAATAATCATAGGATTGATTAACAACAGTGTATGGCATGTTTAGTTGTAATATTTTCTTAGCAAAAGTTACAGGTTTGCATAAAATTGTCAAAGCTAAACTTGTATCAATACTAGTTATCAATTCCGTCCTGTTGGGTTGTGGGACCAAGGGATCACAATTGTATGTCTTCTCTTGTTGTGGACTGTTGATGGTCATGCAAAATGAATTGAAATGTTTTTGATAAGTAAACTACCTATAAAAGGAAATCTAATCTATGTTCTTGGTATTTTCATAATATATTAGAAAAAGCAATGAAAACAAACTAATGTAATGAAAGAAATTGTTTTTAATCTTTTCTGGTTTTCAGATAATGCATCTAATCTAATAAACAAATTAAATACAAGTGATCAACCAGATGTATCTAACTACTTATGCAGATATGTGAATCTAGATCTAAAACCTAGAATAATTAAATAAAAACCATTCCAACCCTACCTCGGAAGTGAAGAAAAAATCATAACCCTAGTAGAGTTATTGTTCCCCACAACTTCCCTAGTAATGACAAAGAGCAAACGTTCTATAAGTTTGATCTCCTTGTGATTGTCTAATTAATTGAAATGAGAAATTTTACTACTCTATTTCGATATGTAATTGAAACCAATGATTTCAAATTGAAAATTTGATAAACAAATAAAACAAACACACAATTCCAACCTGAATGAGAAAGAGCTTTGGCAAATCCAGTTGTATCAATATTTGTCCCCTTAGTTTTTTCCTTTATTTCTCTGAGTGTTCATGTGAGTCCAAGGGATTGGGAATGCAGAGACCAGTAGTAGGAGGATGGCTCCTGAGAAATGGCATATTGAAGGCATTGTGGATGTAATGCAAATAGAAGAGAGATATCATAAAAGATCTGAGATTGGATATGCAATTCCTAGAAAGATTGTGGCAATAATACAATATAAGATAAAAAAAATTCTTAGGCCCTTTGCTTGAATACAAGCATGGAATATATAGGAATTAGGGGCTGGGATGTGCCTTCATGCAAAGGGAAATAAGAGGTAGTTACAACTAATAAAATCTATATTAAAATAGAAGACGGGATGAGAACCGAAGGAATCAAAAATATTTTTATACAATTTGGCTCACGGATGCATCCTAAAAGTGAAGTTAAGTGAAGCGTCGCATGTTAGAAACACACATGTCGAAATATGGAAAAGGCAGGTAGGACCACTTCCCTATCTGGGCGGTGGTTTAAGAACTACCACCGAATTAGGGTGGCCATCCTAGACACTAAAGGGAAATCCATACACAGAAAGAAGCGGGGAGCTGAAGAAAAGCATAGAAAGGCTAAGTAAGAATGTCTAGGCTACAAATATACACTTCGAATGGGTTTTGGATCTTGAACTCCATCTTGAAAGGACTTGAATCATCATTGGGGACTTCTATAACCATTTTTCCAATAACGTAGCACATGTAATTTTGGGTGCGTACATATTTCCCCCTCTTAGAAGCCTCTTAGCCATGATAAGACTTAAAACATAGAGGCCAAGTATGGCATTCTGAAATGGGGAGTTAAAATTTATACCTGACATGCGGCCCATGTGTTGAAATGTCACCATCCAAACTCCCACTACCTGTAAGAGGAATAGAAGACTCAAGTGTAAATAGATAAAGTATCGAAAAATAAACACTAAACTAGAATGACAAGAGGACTTACCATTTGTGTAGGGATATAGAAATATAACTGCACTAAGTTCTCCAACCCTTTGAACACATACACTCAAAGTAGGGTCAAAACATCATATATATAGATATATAAAAAAAAATCATTTTAATTCATTTGCACATATTAGATTTGGCAATTTTAGAGCTCTGGACCCACGGAGACCATTTTCAATGAGAGTACAACTGAAACTGACCTGTTATGAGATAGTGATCAGTGCCTCCACAAGCGAGAGATTGACCAATGCTAGTCTAAGGTTGGTTTTTTTTACCTTTTTCCTTTTTATACCTAAAATGTAAAATGTTTGAAAAGTTTTCCTAGGGGGTCTTATTTTCATAATTTCTTGTCTTAAATTATTATCTAGGGGGGCACCCATAAGGTAGTCTTTTTTTTCTGAACTAGTTATTTTTTGCATTTTTGAGCATTTTTTAGGGTTAAGGGAGGGTTTGGAAAATGGGCTCAGGATCTCTGCCTAAAGAAGGGTGGTGGTCCTAGAACCGCCGCCCTGTATTGGGCAGCAGGTTATGAACAAAATGACAAAAATGTGCATTAACTATTTTTTTTGGATTTTTCGATGTTTTGTCAGTGTTTTTAGTGAGCTTATCCTTTAATATATGTTACTAACTTTCTCATTTTTCCATGTTTTGGTGATTTAGAGAAGGAGGATTATATACACTAGAGTTGAGAGAGGGAGTGTGATTAGCTCCCTGATATTCTAGATCAGCTGACCCAGGATGAGATGGACATTCTACAGAGGGAAGGTATCTTGAGAATTACACGGGTTCCCCATGTCGCCCCTTCTAGTCACATATTGTGTGACTTATTTTCCTAATGGGATGCATACCAGAACAATTTCTATTTTCCATGTGTCAGGGGTGAGTGGACCATCACCCTAGAGGATATATACCACATTCTTGGGTTCCTGATTCTTGGGAGGAGACTGACTCTAGAGACAACGGGTTCCAAGGCTGCAAAGACCCAGTGGGCTACATATATAGGAGAAGCCATTGTATCATCTAGTTTGAGGAAGGGGGTGAAGGTCCAGTCCATTGGAACTGCTCCTATTCCTATCATTTAGAGAGCCATCAAAGGTATCTTATCCTCATGATTCATTGGGGATAAGGGAGGTGACATCCTTCTCTCCTGTTGGCTTTCTATTATTGTAGAGATCAAGGGACATGGCTATAAGCATGCCTGGAGAGAAGACATCCTAGGGACTACCTACCATGACTTGTATAGGCTAGTCTGATTGCAGGGGTAGTCACTGAGCCACCCCACTCTTGTTATGAGATAGGTATATGAGAAAATCACCCCATAAGGTAGGGGCATACCAATATGGATCCAAGGGTTGTCCGAGCAGTGAGGTGGATAGCTATGTCATTTCTTAGGACAGCACACTATCCAGTAGCTTCTCTAACCACAAAAGATATTATTGCCACACCCTACCAAGATATGGTAGGGTTATGGGGATAGGAGGTGACCACAGAGGTTGATTTATCTTCCATAGGTTAGTTATTTTACAGGTCAGGGAGATACGAAACTCATCCATTTGATCGGGTCCCTTAACCGTTAGGCCTCTTGTATATTGATATGCTTCCCCCAGTGGTACCGGTCTACAAGACTATTCAAGAGGCCTCAAGGGGCCTTATAGGAGATTGCGAATGGATAATGGCTACCCCAGGTGTGCCTATTATAGCTAGGAATGTGGTTCATGCTCGATGAGAAGTTGTTTTCCCCTCGAGCACCTTTACATTAGAATATGATTACTCTTGCTCACAACAGAGAGGAGGATGTAACTATTTATGTAGACTCTGATTATGAGGATTACAAAGGAGATGAGATTAAGGAGGAGTCATTTGGAGAGGAGACAGAGGTGGACGATGATGGGGTCAGTTTAGAGGCTGGTGAGGTAGCCCGTATGGAGGAGGAGGAGAGTGATCCTGAGTGGCATGACACTCAGGAGAGAGCATCGCACGAGGAGTTGAGTGTAGAGAGAGATACCTTGGTCTCAGAGGATCTAATTCCTCGATATAGGGATGGAGATGATGAGTTTGTGATCAAAAATGGTTTGGCCTCTTGCATTGGGTAGGCCCCGTAGCCACTAGTAGCAACATAAGCTATAGCCACTGACCTTTCTTGGATGTCTGGAGATCCGAGTATGTTTGATACTCTTCTCTCGAGTTTGTTAATTGGAAATGTTAGTTGGGTACCTTATTTTTATTTACATTTTGTGGTTTTCTAACTCATTGTTTCTTCTTTCGTTCTTACTTGTAGCCAATGCACATGAGTGGCAAGAGCTCATTTGACAGGTGTGTGTGGATACCCTATGGATCCCCTCGGGGAACACCCAAGCTGATTTGACAGTCGACTCAAGCCAACCATTAGCAGCAGGCAGACACACTGACATGTTTTCTCCTTTTTGGATGATATTAGAGGTGATGACCTCCCTTCATACCTAGGTGGCTGGATATGAGACCTTCAAGTGATTAATTAGGCAGAGCCATTCCCACAATGAGACCACAACCAACAGCTACCACCACGAGAATTGATACCATTCGGTTCATTCTCAATGTCTTCATATCCACGAAAGGATCCCTAGACATGGTTGCACACCATCTAAGGGATCCCACGGGGATTAATAGACCATTGGGCAATTTATTGCTTTGTTTCCATTTTTTTGGGCACTATATGTTTTTTTTTTGTATATCTCGGGCTCATTGCGAGCATTTTTACCACGTCTAGTGCTCGATGGCATCGTACACAAAGTTGACTTACCATGATAGATAGAGACTCATATTTTTGGTTTCGTATTCCATTATATTTGAGTTGACCCCCTTTTGGTTTTTCTGACATGTGTACTCTAGATATTTAGAATTTCCATTTTTCAATGCTTTTCAGAATGTACACAGTGGGTATGAATGATAACAAAATGATTTATTTTTGTATTTTATGATGCTGATATATGATAATGCAAACACAATGTGATGTTGAATTTTATCCTGTTTAAACAATCTTCGGTAATTCATGTTGTCTTGGAAAAATGTGGTGATAAAATGATAAGATAAGTAAATGTACTTGGCCCACTCTAAACTCCATGTAAATAGTAAGATGTGAGGGCTAAACACCAAGATCCAGATAGGGAACAAGTTATGAAAATTTGTTGAATGGTAATGATGAGAGAAAGACAAATTTTTGGAAGAACCAAATTGAGATGCTAGAACTCTACTCCACTGAAGTTACTTCATAGTATAGAATGTGAATTGATTTCCAGTTTATCTAGACTTAGATCTGTAGATGGCCACTTGGTTGAAAAAATATGGTTTCATGGTTTTAAACCCTTTTGGAAATTTGGACATCTAACTCACTTTGTTTTTTATTTATGATTTGACAATATTTGAATGGATTATTTCTAACTTTAAATTTTATCAAAGAGACCCCCTACACCTTGCCCCATGCTACAAGTAGGAAGTATGAGCTCGTCACCATGAAAAAGGCATATGCGAGTAAGGGCATTTCTCTCCTTTCACTACCTTATATATTTAGTAAGAGATGCAACCTCAACACCGAAGGTTGGTATGCCAAAGAAATGTGTAAAATAAAAATTTTCTGTTGATTTTCATTTTAATTACTTAGGAAAAATATTTATAATGTTATTATTTACAAATAAATGTATACGAGATAGATGTGACACCATGCAGCTTCTAGAACAGACTATGGGAAAATACACCTAATATAGGAAGAGACCAAAAGTAGAACCAAGTATATAGGCCTTCGTATGGTTACTATCAAAACATTGTCTTATCCTGTTCAGACTAATGAAATGATTCAAAAAAAATTGACGAGACCTTGAAAATGTGAAGAAATGAGATTTGAATGTTTTGTTGTTTCTTTCTGAAGTTTTTAGGAGTTGCTATAAGAAGAAGTTCTTTGATCGCAAATTTTACAAGATGAACTGGTGGATGAAAATACAATAAAGATGGAGTAATGTACATATGAAAATGCTAATGGATCATGTATAGTACCTTTTTAGCTCAATAGAGTTTATGGATTTGCTAAAAAACTCACCCTCTCATGTACATAGGAGAAATTCCCCATTTTGTAGTCTTTTATCACTCGATATGAACTCAAACACCTGGGTCTGAATTTCCTTCCTTCTTCGATATTTTTGTCTATCCGGTTATCAAGTCTTAAAACAAAATATCCCTCATATATTTCACACTCGTAGACCTTCTTGTTGTATTACTGAGCCATCTAGTTAGCATAAATGTTGTGTCAATATTCAACTTCAAGTCTAGCATCATTGAGACTTTCTTACTAAGAGAGTCTTTCTTATCGATAACCTTATTATGCCAGGATTCTTTGTAGCAAAATACGGAGACTAGGTATTTCAAATTCGAGTGGAAAAATTTATTCCGCACCAAACACCAAAGAAAAGGGGTTTACCCCTATTGTTTTTTCAACTCATGTCTGATAGGCTCACAAGGCTAGAAAAATCTTTAAGTGCCAATCTTGTTTGTTCTCCTTTACAGTTTTAAGAAGAATGGACTTTAACATTTTATTCATAGCGTCAAGTTTTCCATTAGCCTGAGGGTAATAGAGAGAATTTGTGTGATTAATTGTCTTGAATTTTTCACATAATTCATGCACTTCATCGTTCTTAAAATATGTGTCATTATCGGAGATAATGACTTGTGGAACCCCATACCTAAAAATGATCTAGTTCAAGATGAACTTAGCAATTACAAATCCGAGTACAGTGGTAAGAGGAATGGCGTCTACCCACTTATTAAAGTACTCTGTGGCCATGATTATGAAGTTATGGCCATCTATTGATGAGTGAAAAAACTTACCTATCAAATCTAGGACCCACATGGAAAAGGGCCATGGGGTCGCAATCGTTTGCAGAGCATGTGTTGGTATGTGGATCTCATGGGATAACTCTTGAAATGTATGGAATTTTCACAAAAATTCTACCGCATCATATTGCAGTGTGGGAAATAAATATTCCATCCGATGTATCTTCCGAGTAGTGACCGAACAAGAGTAGATGTAAGGATGTTTCCAAAAAATTATACACCAATTTTCAATTCTTAAAATTGTAATTAAGACATTAAAATATTAAACATCCCCCTAGTGTCACAGTTTAACTTTAACAATATATGATCACAACATTTCCAAGATGTTTCAATTGTAGAGAATGACTTATTTTCAAAGTGTGATGAGTGTGTGGATATAGTAAACAAACAAAAAAATCCACAACAAATCCAAAAATAATCAAGATGTTGCAGAAGTATCAAAAATGTCACAATGATTACATTATAAGTTGTCATGGAAACTAGTATCAAAAATGTCACAATGATTACATTACAAGTTGTCCTAAAATTTTCTTAAGAATTTTGAATGATAATATGGATAAGATGAAGACTTACATACCAAGTTTGGAAAATAATTCTAATTCAGTCAGTAATAATTCGAACCTCCCAATCTCTTTAATAGGTATGCTTACTCATATACACAAAATAGGGGGTTTTGGTCACTTTATCCTTCCATTTCTAAAAAGAGGTTTAAACTTCATAGTGAAATTAATATCCTTGGATTTTGTGTGCTCGAATAATGAGTGGATGATTTCTATGAAAACCTATTATACAATACTTGCACTTCAAAATAGTCACTACATGATGCATTATTACAAAATGATTCATATGAAAAATGTCAAGTGTATAAGAGTACAATAACGCAATTTGTTTCAAAAAATGTATATGAAACAGGTTTACCACTCTAAAAATTACAACCAATCCTATATTTACAAATGGAAAATGCTTCAAGTTATAATTAAATAAAACTATTTAGTTTTGTATCAATTTTTAGATTCATTAGGTTTTTTAATGCATTATATTTAAGATCTCTTCTAGTGGAACACACCCATGAAGATATAGATGGAACATTTGGTGTGATTATATACTATTTTATGGCAAAAATATACTTATTCTCCACCAAATATAATGGATGCATAAAGAACATGTCAAGATTATTCAAGTTCACTCACACCATAACTGATTGAAAATGTCTAAGTTTTTAAACACTTTGTGGGTCAACATTTAGTAGATGGGAGTAACTAGATAGTGGTTCTTAGAAATCCTTAATACTTTAATTTTCATCCATAATAACAAGAATACCAATGATGTAATAAAAAGAAACCAAAAGGGATCTTGCATGGTATAATCCTATCAAATGTCTAGTGTACATTTTTATATACAAACCCAGACTTTCCTAAAGGGAAACCTAAATTAGCACCATTTAAGAAATTCAATGACATCAAAGAAATAAAGAAAGGAATATAAGCCTATATTCTTTAATGGAGTAAAAATTCCATAGATGGAAGGAAAGAATTCTTGTTACCAAATATAATCTATTAATAATTTTTTTTAGATGTTTTAGATAATCCCTTCATGAATAGTGATATGTTAGAAGGTTATTTTTTTCCAAGAATCAAACAAAATTAAAATACCAATAATGATTCTCATTTTCTCTAGGATGATTACTTGAGACAAAATGTCCTTTTCAATGAAGAAATTTATGTGGGACCTAAATTTAAATAACCAAGAGATGAATTGAATCTAAAGTCAGATGTGGTACAAGAACAATTTATTTTAATATGACTAAGATAAAAATAATTACCAATATCGATGGGTAAATTAGAAGAGAATTTATACCTTTGTAAGGATACTGAGAGTGACACATATAAGGTAAATTTTTGATGGTGGAAACCAATTAGAAAAGGGAAATGAGAAAAAACATTGTATGAGGATTGTTTACATAAAACAAAATAAAGGAAATAAGGAAATAAAGGAATAATTTATATAGATGTGAATAGTATCAGTTGGGCTTGGTTAAGAAAAGCATGATGGAATTGAGAAAGAATAAGAATAAGAGAAAAGGAACATGCAACCATTAAATAATATCAATCACAACTTCAACAAATTGAGGATAGCCAAAGTGATACTGATGTTGAATGATTTACTATATGTAATGAAAACTATGTGAAAGACAAAATTTAATACTTTATCTTGTAACAAGTTATGGTTTTTATGAAAAATTGTATTTTATTTCACTTAAAATGATGAAAAAATATGTTTTATGCAATTATTATTAATATTATTTTTCAAATAATAATATCCTTATCTTGATATCCAATGTCTGAAAAAATGATGTATTCCCTAAGAGAATGGTAACAAACCCATTTAACCTCTTAATTAATAAAATTCAATATGGATAATATTAATATCACTTTGCAATAGAATGGTGGTGAAATAGGTTCATTCATGTATTATTGTAAGTGTTTAAAAGTTTACCAGTTTTAATTTATTTTCATGGTTGTGTTATAAACATAAGAATGCAGTAGAAGCCCAGCTATTATTGAAGGAGAAATAATGAGTAGGATAAATCCCCTCATGTTTTTGTGACAAGATTTTCTTTCTACAACACACTAATTGATGAAAAAGTTTGTAGATAATCTAATTTAAATATTCTTCCTCTTTTGAGCCACTAGTTCTTTACCAACTCCTACGCCTATTGGTGCCTTTCGCCATCATTTTTTTTTTCATAAATGGATAATAATACGATATTTTTATACCACACCATTGGAACATTACATGGAAAAATACATATGATAATTGAAAAGAATTGAACTATCCTGTAATTGTTGTTTGTAAAGCTATGCATCTAAATAATGAATATCCTCTTTCCTTCTTCTTAAAGTTAAAAATTTCTGAAATAATTTCTCAATGATATTGATCTACACAAGAGGTTATAAATTAGGTGCAACAATAGTTGTCATTATTGTGAAACAATAATATTCATAAAATATTATTTCATCTAAATATATTGTTGGTAAAGAAGACTACAAATGTTTTTTATTGGATGCAAACAATAAATTCAAGATGGTTGATACTTTATCCTAAAAATAATGTGTATTCCCGGCATGAAATCAATTAATTTGAACCTGTATGGATTTCCATAGTTATACTTATGAGGTGATGTAAATATTAAGTGTATTATGATATAAAAGCAGTGTATCGTTAATGAAATTATGTATAGTATGTTTATTCTAATGGATGTAAAAGAGTTTAACAACCAAAAAAATGCAAATGAAGTTGTGGAGAAGACAACCACATAAAAAATTTACTCATGATAATAAAATCCACTAAAAAAGGGTAAAAAACTTTTAAAGAAAACAACAAAAAACTATGTTTCCAAGATATGTGGATACATCAATTTTAAAAAAACCTTATGTATGATACATCTTGGATACATCCATACATATATATATATACTCTCATTTTTTAGTCCATAAGAAATACAAAAATTGAAAAAAAAAGTACCGTCAATGTTCATAACATTGAATATACTTAAGATTTTACATTTTAATTTTTCTATGATATATGATTATTATATTTCTTTTTGTTTCATTCATTTCCTTTGAGACTAATATTTGTGTTCCGATGGTGGCCATAAAAAATCTATATAGGGAGTTCTTTAAGAACCTATTTAATTAGGTTGACCCTAACTTAGCAATGATAACCAAATATGTCAGTCCAATGGTTGGTTTTTACATTCGCATTATCCAATATCACCTTCTAGTCCTACTTAACAATTCCATAATATTCAATGGTCTGTGATCTACCAAAAATATTTAATATTTTAATAGTTATAGTATGAAGTCGTATGTAAATATGTTTTCATATATACATTTATATATGTTGCAGAAAATAACTCCATTTAAATAATTTTTTGCAATATATAAATGTTACAAACCTGAATGTCATTAATGGTTTGCTTTTATTTTTTTATTCTAATTTTGATCTTAAATTTATTCTATGCGCACTTCATCTCTCTTCTCCACTACCCATGATTATTCAAGCCTTAGATAATTTGAGCCTTGCATAGTTTGTCTTTTTAAGCCTTGAGTAATTGCAATGTGGGTGGAATTACCATTCCCTTACCTTAGGTTAGGGATCAAGGTATCATGGGTGGAAATATCTTGGTTGGGATGTCGGATCATGTCTTAGGGATATTTCCTTTTCCTGGAGAAGATCTAGTTTACTGCAATGTATTTTTGCACTTTTGGCATCACTTTATGATGTTTATTTCATTTTAAATTGAATTTTTATATTCACCAAGTTGTTTGGAGTTAAATTTTTAAGATCTTTTGGACGAGTTAGATTGATTCACCTGTCAATCAGCTGTCGAATAGTGACTTAGAAATATTTTTTGTATAGACTTAGGCTATCTTATAGCTCCAAAGAATGATAGTGTTAAATGCTAAAATGTGTATAGATTTATAATTATAAGTATCTTAACTTTTAAGTTCTATAGTCTCATGAATAGGAAAATAAATTACCATGATTCTAACCCAATGGGCACGATATCATTGTTTAGTTGTTTTTTAACAAAATAGATATAACTCAGGGGTGGTTTCTGTCTATTTCTATTTTTGTCTAAACTTTCGATTTTTGTATGATCATTTCTATTTGATTTGTAATGATCCTACAAACCATAGTTCTTATAACTGCGAGCTCAAGAAGTGCATGGGAAGAGAATGCACTCAATCCAAACTATTGAATGCAATAGGTAAAAACAATTGATTCTCCATTCCTTAGCTGAGTGTCAATGATGGTGCAATGGAGAGGGACATGTTGTCTGATATTTTAGATCTACAAAATAGTTGAATAGCATATCAACTAGATGCATGCAATATGATTGTTGAATGTTTAACCAGATCTACACACAAATACATCCACATGTTTTTTCTTGATGATGATTTTTTTAATATAAGGAAGATTTATAAACTCACCATTTTGTATAATGAAACTAATCGGTTTCCAACACATGTTAATAAATGTTGGGACTGCACCATATATAATTGGGGATATAGAAACACACATGAATTTATTTAGAAAAATACAAAGTCATATATGATAGGTAGTTTTCTTCAGAACTCGATAGGGAATCGGATCCTAAATTGAACAATATATTATAGTCCATTACCCCATTGCATTGAATAATACATTGAGTTTGAGTATTATTGATTTATCATGTAAAAATACTAACCTTGCATTGGATGAATCAGGTGTATATGATCTCCATCTAGTGGGAGGCCAACTTGAAAAGATCCTTATTGGGAAGGGTTTGTAAAATGTGCATTGTGATTCCCATGGTTGAGTCCCTAAAAGGATCATGGATGATTGATAAGGCATAAGTAAAGGAAGATCACTCATGTCATAAGAAGAAACGAACCCCATAGAACACCATATTCAATGAGACAACAATAAGACATGAATATAATTCTATACTATGGTAGGAAAACTATCACTTTCCGATTAAGCTTAGGGTTAGGGTTTTATGTCAGTCAACCAAGTAGTTTATGTGCTCCCAACTCCCTCCTATCCTAGGATTATTGAACGACACTTGGGAAATAAATTCGTTAGGTTTCATTGGTGTGGGAACATGTAAAGTGGTTATTGGAGGGAAAAAGTAACTTTGAGGTTCTCTTCCGCCCAAGATGCCAACACCCTTTCCCAAACTAAAACTAAAACTAAAAATTCATGTAATTGAGGTCACGTTAGGTGAAGTCCAAAATATCACCATTTCCTATGGTTTCATTTAGTTAGTAAATATAAAATGTGGAGGGCTTCATGTGGATCTATTTTATAAATTAGAGTTCTCACATATTTTAAGTACATCTCCATACATGCATGTATAGCTTATTAATTAGGCAAAAGCTTCAAATATAGAGGTGAATAGAGCCAATTTAGAGCTCTTCTATTTTTTATATACATAAATTCAATATGATGGGAGTCATCATTCGTGATATGATTCACCATGTTGTGAAGTTATAAAAGCATTGTCGAAAATGATTTGACTACAATGTTGGTGTCGATTTGGATCTACCAAGTGACTCTAATGTTATAGGAACAAAAAGGATAATGGCCTTAGGTTTTTCTAATCAAGTTTAACAATATCTCCATAAAACTCCTTTTAGAGACTCTCATTTTGGATTTTGGACTCCACCTGTAACATGTTGAATTTTGCAAGATGTTTAGACGTTTTTTGTCATTTTAGATGTTAAAATATAACCACTTTTAAAATATGACTGTCATGATTGACAGATAAATATACAATTTAAACACAAAAAATGATACGTAAATTAAAAACTTTATATATATATATATATATATATATATATATATAGACACAACACACACACACACACACACACACACATGTGTGTGTGTGTGTGTGTGTGTGTGTGTGTTTTAATGTTAATAAATTAAATATTAAGTTAACACTATATATTTCAAGTTTGTGAAATTCATGAGAAATATAGCATAACTGAAAATGGAAACTTTAGAATGCAAATATAATAATAATAATAGTATTATCTTAATATCTTATTAATGAAATATAATCATTTGCATATCTCATTGATAAAATAGAAAATTCTATTAATTTTTATTTTTAATTAGTTTTGAAAAAAAAAAAAATCTTCTTTAACTCTATTTTATTGATATTGATATGTCATTTTTTTGTTTACTTTTTATGTGTTTGATTTTATATAAATACAAATTGGATAATACACTAGATGCATTAGGTTTTGTCGTTTGCAAGAAAGGTCAAATTTTAAGATTTGGCCTTATAAGCCTAGAAGCTGGAAGTTACAAACAGAACTCATTTTCTATGTACTTTCAAGTATGCATTGAGTAAATCATTTATATAATTTGCTTCAAGAAAAAATTTAAATTATATTTTAATTTTCTCATAAACTGTAATGATGTTTATGTATCTTCATATTGATTACTCCAACATGATTTTTTGGGAAAAATATGAATATGTGAAAATATCTGAAATTGATTAGTACAATTTACTATCCATAATTAAACAAAATTCACATAACTATGTGATAATATTAGAAATAACAACAACATCCATATAAAATCTAATTTAATTTATGTAGTTTGTGTAGTCATCAAATCACTCACTTACTATTACATTTATATTGTCGAGTATGTTATTTTATATATGGATCTTGCATAATTAAAGTACTCACTAGTGACCCATCCTTAGATGTTGTGGTTCGTTGGTCAGACATAGTACTTGTTTTTCTATTTCATTCTTCACTTGTATCTACAGTTTTGGGCATCTTTTAGGATGTCTTTGGCTAGTTATCATCTCTAGATATGTGCTTGGATGCCTAGGGTTATACTGGTGTGCCTCGGGGCGTCCAAGTCTATGATTTTAGGCACCCGTGTCATCATAATTTGTGGTCTTAATTTATTTGTTTGAGATCAGTTGTAATGGTTACCCCGTGCATTCCCCTAGGTCATAGTTCGCAGTTTTGGGTCACTAGTGTTGAAATTTGAGAATAAGATCCCTATATAAAGAAAGAAATTAAGACAAAAAATAATGGGCGAACATCTCACTATCAAGGGTAGCTATCTACTAAGGAAATAGATTACATTTGGGCTTCATACACTGCATAAGGGGAAAGGGTTGTATTCTTTCAATTCCATCAACCATTTGCATTTTACATCTAGTTATTTCCCGCTACTACTGCATCATTGACGTTAGGGAACCCTAGGCACAAAAGCACATATAACTACATTGGTTCTAAAATGTAGTGCATCACTTATTCATAAGGCCACTAGTTTTGCACTTGATGTCAGTCTGACCTATTCATATGCATTCTTCTTTTTTGGGAGTTGATGCTTTGGTTAGGGTTTTGAAGTTATATCTTCATATAGCAGTTACAATGACATAGACAATATTATCATGACAGGCATGTGACAGGGGTGAAGATAACACAGGGATATAGTGACACTACTAGTTTCAAGTTTTGAGCACTTCTATAGTCTGTAGCACCCAGAACATAGACCAAGGCACCCCATTGTTCCCTAGTACCACTTCAGGTGCCTTAGTACAATTAAACAGTCAGCTTATTCCCTTTCTGAAGTCACTTTTTCATAGCCTTCCAAGTCCACACACCATTGTATCATAGTCCATTGCATAGTGTGGTAAGTTATTTCTAGGTTAGTAACATACCCTTCTATTTCTTTCTTACTTTGATATATAATACACATATAAAAACCAAATTCTTGCATTTCCATTACACCATTAAGTTTCCTATTTATATTAAATATTCATATCTAGTTATCTATTTCCTATTTTTAGTTAATCATTTTGGTGAACCCCATGTTACGAACCGTGTTGCTTGTTGATACTCTTTCATACCCTAGTGGTTAGCATAGTTTATCTACTTCTTATTTTTTAATTATGTCTCATTTTAGTGTCAACCCTATTTATGATGAGGCTACCATATTTGAACTTAAATATTTATATAGTGCTCCTATGACATTACCCGAAGCCACTCAATCAGTCCTCTTAGAAGGGAAAAAACATGTACCTACTAATCTTGTTGATTCTCATATTGGCATATTCCTTATTGATGACTCTGTTGCTTTTACTCATTGTACGCCATGCCATCTCATTGCATGTGATCCTTCTTATTCTTCTTCTAATACACCACTCAATGTTTTATATCCTTCTATTATTTATTCATTATTTATCCTTGATTCACAACTTGGTCTAACACTTACCTCTCCTCCAGCCACGCATTTTTCTACTCCATTGTCTCCCATCACTTCTCACTGCGTTTCTCTGACCTCTGAATC
Organism: Taxus chinensis; assembly: GCA_019776745.2. Taxonomy (NCBI): domain Eukaryota; kingdom Viridiplantae; phylum Streptophyta; class Pinopsida; order Cupressales; family Taxaceae; genus Taxus; species Taxus chinensis. The sequence goes on from CM034152.1 coordinate 633,484,032, forward strand.
TAGTCCCTCAGCAAATTATTACTACCTTGATGATCCTATTTATAGTACTCTTCTTATTTACATTGACCATAATACTACCTTTCTTGTTCCTAAGGAATATCCTTCCTTCTACAATGCTGAGAGTGTTTCACCTCTTCCGTATTCTTCTTCTCTTGTGATTACTTATACCATACTACACGAGTCTCCACCTTTCCTTATTTCTTCTCATTCTCTTTCTAATTTATCTAAACTTACTTCTTCCAATTCACCTATACCTCATATTCTTTATCATATTGTTAGTGAAACTTCCCCTTCATCATCTCCTATATTTCATTCTACACACACTCCCCATACATCTTTAGCATTTGAACCTACTATCTTACCTCTTGATATAACCATGATCACACACAATGGAAAAATTCAACCTCTTAATAAATTATTTCCATTTTCTTCTATTCCATCACATGACATTCTATCTCTCATGGATGTTGTACGACAAATTTAGTCTCAGGTTCACACCATTACCTTAAAAATTAGGGCTTAGAATACGTCTACAAACAATAATTCTTTGCATGGTAATCTCGATCTGAAAAAAATATATAAAACTCAAGACTTTCCCAAATATTTCATTCATCATGCCCACATTTACATGCTTTGATGGTACCAGTGACCCTCATACTCATATTTACACATTAGCACACCATTATGGCGTTTTCTTCCAAGATAGACCTCTTTCTTAAGGACTTACTATTTTGTCTTCCTTACGATGCCTTTAATGGTAGACTCCTCTCCCTTCTACATCTATTATCAATTTCGATGACTGGATGGCCCTTCCTTCATCACATTCATATCTACATCAGGGCCCTTCCGAACCTATTCAGGCTACATCTAACACTTTAACTGCTATGTTGATACTCTTTCATTACCCTAGTGTTAGTAGTTATCTACTTCTACTTTTTTAAGATGGTCTATTTAGTGTCAACCCTATTTATGATGAGGATACCATATTGAACTTAAATATATATTAGTTGATTCCATGACATTACCCGAAGCCACTCAATCAGTCCTCTTAGAAGGGAAAAACAGTACCTAAAAATCTTGTTGTGATTTCACTATTGCATATTCCTTATTGATGACTTGTTGCTTTTACTCATTGTACGCCATGCCCTCTCATTGCATGTGATCCCTTCTTATTCTTCTTCTAATACACCACTCAATGTTTTATATCCTTCCTATTATTTATTCATTATTTATCCTTGATTCACAACTTGGTCTAACACTTACCTCTCCTCCAGCCACGCATTTTCTACTCCATTGTCTCCCATCACTTCTCACTGCGTTTCTCTGACCTCTGAACTCTAGTCCCCTCAGCAAATTATTACTACCTTGATGATTCCTATTTATAGTACTCTTCTTATTTACATGACCATAATACTACCTTCTCTGTTCCTAAGGAATATCCTTCCTCTCTACAAGGTGAGAGTGTTTCACCTCTTCCGTATTCTTATTCTCTGTGATTACTCTATACCATACTTACACGAGTCTCCACCTTTCCGTTATTTCTTCTCATCTCCTTCTCTTCTAATTTATCTAAACTTACTTCTTCCAATTCACCTATACCTCATATTCTTTATCATATTGTTAGTGAAACTTCCCCTTCATCATCTCCTATATTTCATTCTACACACACTCCCCATACATCTTTAGCATTTGAACCTACTATCTTACCTCTTGATATAACCATGATCACACACAATGGAAAAATTCAACCTCTTAATTAAATTATTTCCATTTTCTTCTATTCCATCACATGACATTCTATCTCTCATGGATGTTGTACGACAAATTTAGTCTCAGGTTCACACCATTACCTTAAAAATTAGGGCTTTAGCATACGTCTACAAACAATAATTCTTTGCATGGTAATCTCGATCTGAAAAAATATATAAACTCAGACTTTCCAAAATATTTCATCATGCCCACATTTACATGCTTTGATGGTACCAGTGACCCTCATACTCATATTACACATTAGCACACCATTATGGCATTTTATTCCAATGATAGACTCTTTCTTAAGGACTTACTATTTTGTCTCCTTGACGATGCACTTTAATGGTATACTCATCTCCCTTCTACATCTATTATCAATTTCTATGACATGGATGGCACCTTCCTTCATCACATTCATAATCTACATCAGGCCCTCCGAACCTATTCAGGATTACATCTTACACTTTAATGCCTATATAAATAAACTTATCGTTCATCCTAGTGACTTAGAAAACTAGTTCATTTTTTGTTGTAACCTTATTTCTCCTCTATATCAATGCTTACACTATGATACTTATGAATCCTTTATAATTTTTTGTTAAAACTTTATTGACGTAGAACAATAACTTCTTACACGCCCCTAGCAGAGCCTTCCCACAATTCTTTGATTACTATGTCCTATATTGTTTCTCTGATTACTATGTCCTCTATATCACCTATCACTTTGGAAAAATGATGGTCTAGTGCCAAAAACATGATATTTTTTATCAAGGAAAATTTATCCCAAACCCATATTCTTGTGTGAATGTAATATTCCTTTACCCCAAGAATTATGCATCATGTAGAATATGCATAGACTATCATGCAGTTTAGAATATCATGCATAGACTATAATATAATTTTCAAGACACAACAAGAATTGTTTGAATTCCCATGTTTATGTCTTAAATCTTGATAACTGATCTATTAACATTTATATAATTAATGGGAAATCTACTCAGGTCCTTCCTTAAATCCTCCATCATTTTCTATTATAATGACATTTTCATCTTCAATAATACATGGTAGGATCATGTGGGTCACATATCCCATGTCTTCTACATCTTGCAAAAACATAAGTTACTAGCCATATTAGTGAAGTGGGCATTTAGAATTTTACAAATTCAATATCTGGGAAACATAATGGATTGTGATATAAGACTAAAAAAGTTAAAAATTAAGTTTATATTCAAGGAGGCAAAAAGAAGATTCAAGGAGGAAACATAATTAAAATAAAATGAGGAATATAATAGGTTGATCACTTTGAAAATACTAAAAATTCTATGAGAAAAAAAATCCAAGTTGGGATTGTAAAAAATTAAAAGATATGATAACATGTTGGGCATACTTGATCAAAATAAAATCATTAAGGAGATAATGAGAAATTTATATTTAGAAATGTTCTCTTGATAGTTTCACGTATTGCGCTCTCAATTTTGAATTGTCTTTAGATTTTTCACATCACCCAAGATCTCATATACTCAAATACACTGGAATGGGATGATACTATTGACTATTTATCATGCTTTATTTCCTCATCTTAACACTATAATGTACATAAGTTTAAAATACATATCTCATGTGATACTAGTTTAATGCCATATGTATTATAATCACCCCTACTAATAATATTAACCCCATATTATAATATTAAATTCATAAAGAGAAATTATAATCCATAAAATATATAGGAGGAGGATTAAAGTTTTAATTCATAGAAAGAAAATTTTCAAATATATATGCCACAGTGATAAATAAAATAGAGAAAACAATTCATTCATAATACATCATCAATATATAGCAATATAGTTCCTTCTATATAATACCAAGCGGCTCATCTCGTTGTTCAATGACCTAAAAACTTTTGTCATGATATTCTACATCTAGTCTAAATTTTTTTACATGGAACACATGCATTCTTCACCTGATGCGATTGTAACCCGGTAGAAACTATGTGATGGGCGTAATGATATACCTTCTTTTCCATTTTGTAATCAACAAAGTTAATCCCACTTCTGATGGCTTTCACTTACTGTAAATATATTCCCTGTAATACAACTCAGCTAGTATAAAAAAATTTCTCCTCACTTGTTATCTTTGTTCTCTCTTTTGTGCAACGCGGTTAGTAGTACTCTAGTTTTTCCATATTGTCTTCTTCTACATGATTGCAAATATATCAGCTAGAAAAAAATCATTTTACAAACAAGTTTTTGTGATAGAATTAAATGCAAATAAATATTCAATTATTTGTATACTAACTATATATATATATACATTCAATGATGAAATGCAATCCTTTTAAACAAAAAATACCTTGTTTAATAAGTCCACATATGCGTTCATAATCAGGTGAAATCAATTGCACATATTCAAAACTATCATCACAATCTGATACATATCATTCATCCAGAACTAAAAGAAGTTTCTTCCACTCAGCCACATACCCATGTTTTTGACTATTGCACTTTGTATATGATTTTTTCATTCATTCATTAAAAATACAAGAATAATTTCTTATACAAAATGTTCATTTATTAGTATGCAAAATCATCACAAAGTGTAAAGACCTAGAATTAGAGATCCTTTCACATCAATGTTTTTTCCTTTGATCTATATCTGATTAATCATGTACAAAATCAATAAAGTTTAATAAACATAAAAATTAAGAAAAATAAATATACATGTACATAATTTTATGTGTAACTTGTAATCAATTTCACATCAAGATACATATTTTTAAATGCTCATACCTGTTATCTCCCAAAACACCTTGTGTGGGGGCATGTTACTCTCATGTGATGTCAATTCCTAAAATTCAAAATGTTTCTTACACCATTCACAAATGGTTTCGGAATTTATAACTTGATCTCCCTCATAATGAAATATTTTTTTCTTTAAAGCATGTTTGATGCATGCACTAACACCATCATGTTCTCCCTTTCCATGACCAATATTTAAAAAAATCCATAAATGAGTTATTTTGAGATAAAGTTCATAGTGATTGAGTGCAAATAAAGGGTGAGAAGATTTGAATTATGACGTGCAACCATCCAACCAAACAAAATGTTGATCTAGATTTGTACTCCTCTCTGATTAAGACATTTGAAAAATAATTCAAAAGAATATTGCATGAATTGGGTGTCATGTTCCTTTTCATCACTTATATAGAACTGATACTCTTTCTTAATCACTCACTTCACATTTTTACTTTCAACCCCATAAAAATATAATTGTGCATGCCTATAAAATACATGAACCATGATGGTAACCTGGTCAGTATGATAATATTGTGTAAAGGGTTTCACTGTTAAGCATATATTTGTATTACATAGGTACTATTAGAGTATGTATTTACCTTAGCTCATGTTCACCTAGGTACTTTATTTACCTTTATTGTATTTATCATCACCCACTTATGTGTGTGGATATTTCTTTTTATTTATTTAGATATTAGGTGGATATTCTTTGGTTGTTAGGTATACTTCTTTCCTTGATCTATGGTATTGACTAGATCCTTGATTTCTAGTTCTCTCCTAAATTTATGGTCTTGACTAGTTCTTTGATGACTAGTTCTTTTTTTATTTATGTCTTGATCTACCACCTTCACATGTTCTTAGATTATTATTCCTTTTCAATATAAGCAAGGCCCATTCTCATTATATTTGATTGAGTTCCATAATAATATATGACATGTCTTCTCATTTGTTTACAAAGGATTATGTAAAGTTATTATGGTGAATTTATTTCATCTTATTGATCGGGGTGTTTGATTAGCATCTGATTTCCTTGTTTGGTATGATCTGGTTATCATTCCTTTTAGGTACCAAATTTATAAAATTCCATAAATTGACATTTTAAATAACCAAATAGGTATGAAACCACCAAAAACATCTGTACATATCAAAAATTCCATACCTACTTATCCTACACTCTAAGAATTAGAAATAAATCACTTGCACATCATTTTGATTATTTTTACCCTTTGTACACATAAAATTTGGGTCATAATCCCTTTAGCCCCCTTTAATCAATTAAATTCACACTATGCCTAGCCATTACCCCTTTGCACGCATTCTAATTAATTTAATTACCCTAATTATGCTAATTATCTACCTCACCCTTCCATGTCACCTAAGCCACCTCACCTATCTACGTCACCCAAGACCTATTCTAATCTCATTAATTGAAAAAGACTAAGTCTCGACTCCACTTAACCAACCAGGAAGTAGTATAACACCCAACATAAATTCCCTATTACCTCTGTAATAACACTCATACTTAGCCAAGATCCAGTCACAACTTAAGACCCCAAATGAAAATTAAGGTCACGCAAAAATTAGCGATGATCATGTTATTTTTGGTAAATTGGACTTATTCTCCTTAACCGATGTCGGTTATCCCTTAGCTGGAATCGGTTCCCTAACTATTATAAGTTACCTTAAATAAGAGTTTCAATCTATTTTCATGGGTTCTTAAATGTATTCATTTACTCAAGCTTTAATATTCTAAATATCATGTATTTAAGCTACAAGAGGACAAACCAGAGTCCTTCAGATCATCAACAACATCAAGTCATCTCATCCACAGCTTCATATCATTACAACATAGCACATAGGATCTATTGTTGTAGAAATGGACACATTATCGTATTTCCCATGAATGATTGTAAATCAAAACCCACCTTCAGATCTATAGGTTACAAAATAAGTAATTTATTCTTATTTATTAAGATTTTGTTTTGAGCTTATGTTTTTAATTTATATCTTTCATCTGATCCATCTCTATCTTGAATACCACCTTTCACCTATTTACCACATATTCCATCAACCTGAACCATTTCACCCTCCCTAACATGTTTACCATCGTTGTTGAGCCTTAACAAAAATCATATCATCCTTCCCAAACCCCCTCAAATCTATGTGTAATCACAGAGACACCCAAAACACCCATTTTTAATATATTTACAATATTTCCCCTACCGACATCATTCACCAAACTGGCATCGGTGAGCTCTCATTACTAGCATTGGTCACGTAAATTATACCGATACCAATGAATGTTAATTTTTCCTAGAACAATGAGCTTATAAATTTCACCAAACAACCTATAACTGATGAAAAATTCACCCAGACCTTGCCTAATACCTCAGTGACCTTCTCTAACTAGAATTATATGCCTCTGAATGCTAGATTAGTTTTTTATTTCAATATTTGGCTTAATATAATGTGTAGATAAAGTTTTGAGAAATCTCAATCAAAGTGTTAGAAATAGGACCTTTATTTCTCACATGTATTTTGATTAATTTGGTAAAATAGTGGATTGGCAACCATCTAGGAAGTATCACACTTCCACAAACTAGCAATCGTTAGGCAGTCCACTACTATATATTGTTTAACTCTCTCTTGTGGTCTTGTTTTGTTTTGTAGGTAGTTCCTCCTAGCCAAAAGGAAGCTTTCATATTTACTTTGATCAAGTTCTACAATGTGAACAAGTTTCTTTAGTCTATTCACAAGTATTCCTCCTAATCCCATTACCTTTATCTATTTTGTCTTATAATTTCAGGTGAAACATTTTTCCACACCTAGTGGGACCCCTTTTTTTGGGTTTTTGCATTTCTTCATATAGGAAATTGTGTGTTTATTTCTTTCTAAAAATTTCACATTAAATTTTTGTATGGTTAATCTTCTCTTCTTCTACTTTTTTAAAAGAAATTATTCATTTGGTGTTTAAAAAGAATAATTTTTCCTTTGTTTTGCACTTGCATTTAGTGAAAGATAATTTTCTTTACCTATTACTTATTTGCTTCATCAAATTTCATTGTCAATTTTGGTTTTAAAAATCTGTGTACTACATCCCTATGATTATTTCATTAGATCACCAAAAATTATTTGCAATCTATATACTGTAAGTCATTTGTAGTTGATGGTTAGTGGGAAATAATCGTAGTTCACACTTTGTGCACACACACCCCTATCCAGATCACTTGAACAATTTACTCATTTCTTAAACATCTTCAGGTCAAAGAATATAACCGTGTTCCAATTTTTTATAGTTTTTGTACTTTCAAAAAAAATTGTCCGACAACCAAAACATGACCAAACACATATTAAATTAACAAACATGTATTTTTAAGAGATTATAAATACCAAGGTGCAGGGAATCTAAAATTTACCTACTTTTTAAATGTTTTTAGTGTATTTTTAAATATTTATTTACTAGTCATATTTTAAAATATTTTTTTCCACCAAGTGGGACTCACTTATATGTTGTAATCCATTCCTTCTTAGTATTTTCCGAAAATGATTAATAATTGGATTGATGGTGGATCCAATTGTTGTTTTGGTTAGTAATCATATTATATTATGACCTCACATACTGTGAAGTATATATTGGGGACACTTAACAAAAATACACCTAAAACCAGCCATAGACTACTTATAGGGTACCCTCATTGACCAAAAACTATATTCTACTCATAGTCAGTTTAGAATGGCATAAGCCACATAACATTAAAATCTGAAGAATAGGATTGGCATTTTTTGTTACCTTTTGAATTTTGAAATTGTTTTTTGAGGAGTGACGTTGTTTCTTCTTATTTTTCTTATCCTTCATGCCCAATCATCATAACTGGTGTATTCCAGTTCATATTGGGTGTGTTAGGACTCATCACTACCATACTAATTTTCTGGATTAGTTTTTTCATTTGACTTAATCATCTAAAAAATCAAATTTTCATCTTCTCAGATTCCGTAGTAACTGGCATCGATCAATGGACCGACATCATTTACCTCTTCACTTCAGCATCGGTTGACTAACCGCCATTGTTTCTCTATTGTTTTGGTTATTTGTCCAAAAATAGTTTTCAATTTACATCCAGAAATTTTTTAGTGACATGTTTCTATCATTTATAACATTTATGAGTCTCTGTTACCATCAATAGAGCTCAGGTCCACCCGATTTATACTCTCCATCTCCAGATTTATAAAACTTCCATTATTCACAATAAATGCATTGGTTTAGTGACCGGCATCAGTTAGGCACCTACATTGGTCTTGGTGTTTTGGTTTTTCTTATCAAAACAAATGACTAATTTCCGTTCACAAGGTCCCCTTCATCTTCGGGTTTCTATGTTTATGTACCATTTTAGATCTAAAATAACCTACCCAACCACTATTCACATGGGTTTGACTCATATACAAGTCAATACTCTAGTTTTTCATGTTAGCCACCAATTATTGCAACCTAGTCCTTCCTTGTCTTCAATTTCTTCACCTATGGATCCCATTTCTTCTATCTCTATACACATTGGTGACATGGAGTTTGAAAAACTCCTTGATCACAATCCCGCATCCTTAAAACATTACCTTTCTCACTCATCTACTCGTGACTCATCAAGAAACCTTATATATAGGATGCATGTATCCATTCCTTTTGCTATTCCCCCCATCTCCATTTCTACTAATACCAGTGTAGCATTACTCACTTACACCTTATAGCATGTTGCTTCTCATATTAACCCCTCATCTTCATTATTTTTCACACCTATGACATCTATCACACCTTTGATGTATGTATCCCCTACGATGTCCAACGCTCCATCATCTACTAACCTTAGTGTAGGGATACCTACATCATCCACTTCTTATATACCCATGGCTCCCTAACTACCATTAGTTTCAGTTACTCATACGGGCCCTTCCAGAACATAATTCTTTCCATTCCACAGTCTCTACAACCTATCTCCATGATGGTTTTTATACAATCCCCTCCTACCTACACATTTTTCTCAACAAGCGCCTATTACTTCTACTTCTTATTTAGGGTACTTGCCTTCAACATCTATTCTTTCCTACATCCCCCCATCATAGTTTACTTACTGGGATCCACCACACACTAGAGGGTCATCCATTTCTTATTCACCTTATTTACCTCCTTACACCATAGGAGATGCTCCTTCATCTAATCCTATGACCGACCCCATAAAAATGATGATGGATAAGATACAAACCTTGGAAGTGTCTGTATCTATTTCATGTAATTATTTGACTTACGATGATATTTTTAACAAGCCTATTCACCCTTATATTCCAATTCATCCTTACCTCAAACATTGGGAAATGCCAAATTTTAACCGATTTAATGGTAAAGAGGATCCGCAGCATCGCTTACGATCTCTTTAACATGTATGTTATCTTATTTCCCATGATGAAGCCTTGATTTTTTGAACTTTCCCAATGTCCTTGACAAGACCTACCTTAGACTTGTATAGTGCTTTACCTAGGCACTCTATCTTAATATCTAATCAATTATCCCAGGCCTTTCTCGATCATTTCTCCATCAACATTGTCAAGAAGGTTACCATTACCGACTTGTATTTGATACGCCAATATGAAGATGAGTCTATCGCTAATTTTTTTGCATGTTGGTGGAACTTATTAAGGAACTCAATTTCCAATTTCCTCAAACTGAACTAATAGATTTATTTACTAGAGCTTATGCCTAACATAATCTCTCCAACTCTCCAAGTTTAAACCTTCTAACATTTGATGAGGCATTCACAATGGCTCGGAAGCTTGAAATTTGTGTTATTGACAAGAAGAAATTACAATTACACAAAAGACTTATCCTTTCAAATAAACTCTTATTATTCTTCCAAAAAACAAACCATCATTCAAAACCCAAAGGAATCCACCACATGTATAGTCCTAAAAGGTAGTTCCATCTCACCCTCAAATGGGAAAGATTCCTATTTTTTCAGCTCAATCTAATGAAGATGCTTCTTCTTTCATTCAAGAGTTTAAACGATCTTGTATTTGTAATGGCCTTATAAGAAGGGAACAATGGACTGAATTTTTTCCTACCTTTTTGGATGGTTCAGCACTTAGGTGGTTTGAAACACTAGGTGATAATGTGAAAAAAAAATCATGGGATTTATTAACTGAAAGTTTTCTTGAAGAATTTGGTGGTGAACAACAGAAATATGCAGATCTCATGATCGAGATCACAAAGCTATCCCAAGGAGAGAAGAGAGAAGATAAGGGATTATCATGCTCGTGTTCTAGAGCTAAGGAGGAAGCTCGATGCCCAGATCCGGAAGGAAGGATTAGCGGATGGGTTGATGAATGGCGTGGATAATCTCCTCTGTAAGCACTTCATTCTTGGGATGAAGCCAGAGATCAGACAACGAGTGAAGTATGACCGCCCAGCTACCATTGAACAAGCAAAGGAGATTGCAAGAAGGCAAGAAGAAAGCATGGAAGAGGAGCCCAAAGAAATTGTTGCTAAAGTAGAGCCTACACCAGCACCTTTGGTCCAGAATCCACAACCACTCCCGGTGAGCACAAATATTTCTCCTAGTACATCTACTGAGTATGAAGATCTGCTCAAAAATGGGTCAGTTAACTATTAATCTTCTTCAAGGAAAAGGAATTTAGTTCTCAGGGAGGAGATAGAGGTCCAAAAAAAATATTTCTGAAGTTGTTTGTTATGGTTGTTATAAAAAGGGTCATTATAAGTATAATTGTCCAGATAGAGCTTCTACATCTGGTAAAGGAGATAATGATAAAGGAAAAGCCTGTGAATTCTTTTGATGTAGTAGATAGAGCAGAAAAATGAAGTAGATGTGTTTTTGTAACAAAAAAAAGAAAGAAAGAAAAAGAAATCAAGATGGAAATGATCCTAAGAAGATGAAAGAAGAAACTAGTAAGAAACATAGGAGAAGAAAGTTGGGTGTGCAGGATTTTCTGATTTCACAGGGGCAAGGACCATACTCCATCTTGGAAGATCTGTCCAAAAGGCCTGCAAATATTACATATGGTCAACTCTTGGCTATGTCTTCTGAGAAGAGGCGGGAGTTGCGAGTGGACTCAATGCTCGAAGAAGGAAGGAGGTTGAGGTCCCTGTTTTTGGAGGCAGAGGCAGATCCCTATGCTCCACAAGCTGAGGTATTATGTAATGGTATTTCAATTCATGATGTCTTAGTTGATGGAGGTGCTGCAGTTAATGTAATGAATGACCGAGTCTGTAATGAATATGTTGGGTTTTTAAAAATTGATCGCCCTTCAACACTTATGTTAAGGTCATTAAATAAGGGAAAAAAACTAAACCAGAAGGTGTAGTTTCAAATGTGGCAATATCTGTTATGGGTGTTGTATGTGTGGTAGACTTTCAGGTGATGAAAAAATGGTACTGTTGCGTACCCAATGCTGCTGGGAAGACCATGGCTAAGGAGAGTTCATGCAAGAAACTACTGGAATGAAGGTTCATGACACTTGGACGTGGTAGAGAGAGGGTGAATAAACGTGATCCCTCGACATCATAAGGCAGAACCTGTGGATTCAAGTGATGAAACTGATGATTGGACATCCTCTGATTACTCTAGTACCAGTGAAGTGGACACTGAAGATGAAGAAAGTGAGGTTGATGTTTCAGTCATGGATATCCTTCCAGTCACACCAACTCATGACCCCATAAAATTATCTGAAGAAGAAGTTGATGATCGTCTCCAACAAACAAATAAAGATTGGTGATGCTGTGATGGAGAGTGAGAAGGAATCCTACCTCCAGCTCTTTCGAAGGTACATACACCTATTCACTTTTGATTACAAGGAACTCCGTCAAGTAAGTTGGGTAGAACATTGTATTGAGCTGGTAGATGGTGCTAAGCCCATAAAGCAAATGCCATATAGAATGAATCCTAATTTTTCCAAGACTGTAAAAAAGAAATAGATAAGTTGCTTGATGCAGGATCATATTTGCTGTGGAGAATTCAGAATGGGTTTCTCCCATTGTGATCTCAATAAAAAAAATGGGAAGCTACGCATTTGTGTTGATTACAGGAAGCTCAATAAGGCAACAAAGAAGGATCATTACCCTCTTCCATTTTCAGATCAGATCTTGGACGAAGTAGCTGGCCAGGAGTGCTATAGTTTTTTGATGGATATAGCGGCTACAACCAAGTTCGTATAGCAGAGAGAGAGAAAGATCAGCTGAAGACCACGTTCACCACTCCTTGGGGAACGTTTTCTTATAGAGTTATGCCTTTTGGGTTGTGTAATGCTCCAGCAACATTCCAGCGTTGATGAAATAGGGTGTTCGAACCCTACATTGGGACCTTCATCAGAGTATTTTTGGATGATTTTTTTGCATCTATGGGAGCAAGTTGGACCACCTGCACCAGATGGAGACAACATTTCAAAGGTTAGATGAAGCACAAGCCTCACTAAACCCTACAAAGTGTGTCTTTGGATGTTCTAAAGGCGTTTTGTTAGGGCATGTTGTATCCAGAGGTATGGTATTGGTACTGATCCTGATAAAGTTTCAAAAATCAAAGATTTACCATTTCCTATGAATAGAAGTAAGTTGAGATCATTTTTAGGCCATGTGGGTACTATAGAAGGTTCATCAAGAATTTCTCAAAGATTGCACAGCCACTAACCCAGTTCTTGAAGAAGGATGTTACTTATGAACCAGGAAAAATAGCGCATGCATGAAGCTTTTGGACAACTGAAGGAAGCCCTGGTGTCTTCACCTGTTTTGAAGAATCCAGATTGGAGCAAGCCATTCATTGTGTACACTGATGCCTCAGATGCAGCACTAGGAAGTACTTTGAGCCAAAAGGATGAAAATGGGAATGAACATCCAATTTACTTTGGGAGCAGACAAATGAGCAGTGCTGAGGTAAATTATACTGTAACTGAAAAAGAGGCTCTGGCTATCATTTTTGCTGTAAAGAAGTTTAGAAATTACTTGCTAGGGCAAAAAATTTTGTAACAAATCAGTTGTAACAGATCAAGGAAGCCACTTCATTAATGAGGTGGTAGAAGCCCTAGTCAATAAGTTTTTCTATTAAGATAGGAGGAACAACATACAAGCCAAGCAACAATTTGGGTGGGATGGTGGAACGAACAAATTTTGTGTTGTGTCAAATTCTAGCAAAAGATGCAGCCTTGCAGGTACATAAAAAGATGTGGGATAAATAAAAGGATTCATGCAGCATTGTGGGCATATATATAGGGCAACATCAAAGTCAGCAACAGGATACTCCCCATTTCAGTTGGCCTATGGCATTGATCCAGTTCTTCCTATTGAGTTTGATATTCCCACTGTGAGAGTTATGAAAAATGAAAGGATGGATGAAAGTGATTCAGTAAAAAAGAAAGGTTGGTACATCTTCATTTGCTAGAGGAAATGAGGGAAATAGCAAAGGATACAAGCCATAAGAAGAAAATGAAGCAGAAGGAATACTTTGATCAAAAGATCCGGTGGTCTCCATTTCATGTGAATGACTTGGTTCTAGTATATGATTCCAGATACAAAAAAAAAAGACAGAGAAAAAATTTTTCCAAAATGGATGGGGCCCTACAAAATAGCAGCTGTGTGCATGAAAATGGTACGTACCGACTGGAGGAATTGGATGGCACTCCCATTACGAAATGGGTCAACCACGACAAGTTGAAGATTTTCCAAGCACCAGAATAGTCTACTCCGAGGACGGAGTAGAAGCTAGGAAGGGGAAGATGTCGACACTAAAATTTCCTCCGTAATTTCTATTTCATAATGTATGTATTAGGAATAGGATGTTGTTAAGTATAATTAGTAGTAGTAGCGTCTGATAGAAGATAACGGCGCCGTCAGTACGGTGCCGCCAATAATGTGGAGTACGGTAACAGTCAAAGTACAATAGGAATGTTGTAAAAAGTAAATATTTGTCGTAAGTGGTCCGGTAATGTTAAAATGTCAAAGTTTGGGTAATTAGAGAAGAAGTAGGGTCTACATGATTAGGAATTAGAAATATATATATTAAATAAGGACAAGGAGTGAGGTCATAAATATTTTGTGTATTTTATTTGTAAAAAAAGTCTAAAAATGTGGAACCCATGTAAAATGATAAGGTTTATCTTATCTTAAAAGATAAGCTTACATGTACAGATAAGAGTTAAGGTATGGAATATGATTCGTCAGAGTGGATTTCTTATCCTATCTTAGAGATAAGATGGATAAGCCTGGAAGTTCTATAAATAGAGGCCACCCCCCCCCTCATTTAGCATAGAAGGAAGTAGTGAGAAATATTGTAGGAAAGTGTGCGAAGGAAGCCATCAGTTTAAAGGTGTGTTGAAGAAGCCATTAAGAGGTGTAATTGTAAAGTTTCTCCCAGTCTTGGTGAAAGGCAAGTGAAGTCAATAACACTTGAAGTACCTCATGGGTGAGATTGTAACAATTTCATGTTAATATATAAATTTACTTTTGATATTTCATTTTTCATCATTCCGTCTTATCATAGTCGATGGTATTCTTGTGTTATGTTGTTGTTTGTTTTTTCCAGATACATCCACCAAACTAAAGGCTGTGCATTAGTAAATAATATTTTAATAGAATAGTCTTCTTGGTTCCCTAAATTTTTTAAGTGGAAGTTTATTTGTAAAAAGTCCATATAAATTTAAAGCTCCATAGTAATTTAGACCATCTTTTGTTCCTACCAGAAGTAAGTTACATTGAAAAAATATCAAAAATAAAAAGGTCACCCAAAAAGGATGTCGACATGTAAATGGATGCACCAAGGTGCATGGTTAGGGGCTCATAAAATGGATGTCCACATAAAATGGATGCGCCAAGGCGCATTTGAAGGGCACATTTAAAATGGATGTGCCTTTGTGTAGGTAGGAGAGTGTCGACACAAATTGGATGCGCCTATGGTGGCACCTTCGGAGGCGCACATTCGAAGTCCTAACGAAAGCAGACCCTGACCCAGATAATTGCAGATGGCCAAAATTTTCACAAGGAGCTTCAGATTCAATGCAAGGTTTGGACTTTCACAGAAAGATTATGAGGTCCTCTAATCCAATATGAGAGATATCTTTATGGGTGGGAAAAAATTCTTAAAATGCAAAATATAGTTTTAGCCACTTTTTGGGTTTGCTAGGGTTCTCACCTACCACCATAATGAGATGATTAAAATACAACCTGGGGTGGTTTGGGTTGATTGGGATTTCCTCTCTCTTCCCCCTCTCATTCTTCTTATAAATTGTAAGGAGGGGATTCTTTTCTAAAGGTTGGACATTCTTGTTTTTCCCCTCCCTTCTTCTCTTTGGCAGGTGAATTTGTGGAAGTTCAAACCTCCCATTTAAAACTGTAATGCAAATTTTCCTCTTGGCATGTTCTATAGTGTATTGTATCAATCTTTGGAGAAAATAATACATGTCTATGGATGATTATCAACCCTCTCTGTGTTCATTTGTATCCTCTTGATCTTTCATTGTAAATCTGTTATCTGGGCATGATCTTGCATTGCATTTTAATGGTTTGTGTTTATTGGCAAGACAGGTGTTCTACATTCCTCAGTGCATCACCTCTATTAGTTTAGTTTTTTTTTTTTTCATCTTCTTACCCCGTCTCCTTGGAAAGTTAGTTTAGGTTTTTAGTAAACCCTATACATTTTTATGTGGTGCATCTGAAAAGAGGAATAGGAACCGACCTTCATCCGAAGAGCTTTTCCAATTTCACAAGGTCCCACACTTGGGAAAAGCTCCATGTTATGCAATAGCACTAAGAGTCTCAACCCATCGAGTTGCAGACATTTAGGGGTGCTGTGATTTGCCATCAACAGAAGGCAACTGGTTGCTTTGTTTTTTTCTTTGTTCTTCTCCACAAAAATTACAAAGATTATGTCACTTCCAGCAAATGCATAAAGCACAAATTCTTTGGAGAAATTTGTGTTTATGTAAGTTGGAGCTAGTGAAATAGCTTCTTTGATCACCTCAAAAATTTCCTTGGCTTCAACTATCCACTTGAATGCCACAGTCTTCTTCAACATCAACGTTATTGGCTTGGAAAGAGTAGCAAAGTCTGGAAGAAACCTTCTAAAAAAATTGATTCTTCCTAAGAAGCTTTTAAGATATTTCTTATGGCTTGGAAATGGTAATTCCCTGTTTGCTTCAACTCTCTCTGGGTCAATTACCAACCTTTCCTTGGAAAAATGTGGCCTAGATGTTTTCCTTCATGGGCCATGAATATAAAATTTCTTGGGATTTAGGGATATCCCAAATATTCTACACCTATGAAAGACTTGTATCAAATGAAATAGATGGTCTGCTACATTATTAGAAAACACAGTGATATCATCAAGGTAAATCAGAGCTATTTTATTGATTCAATCCCTTGAATGCCATATCCATTTCCCTTTGGAATGTGGCCCCAACATTAGACATTCCAAATGGCATTTTATTGTATGCATAGGTTCCTCATTTGGTGGTGAAGTTTTTTTTGAACTAATCATCTTCATTTAGCATGATCTGATTGTACCCTGAATAACCATCTAGCAATGAAAACCTCTCAGATCCAACAACAACTTGCAAAAATATTCTCCATAGATGCAAGTGGGTAGTGGTCTTTGAGGGATGCCCTATTCAAATCTCTAAAGTCTACACACATCCTGATTTCCCCACTCTTCTTTCTAATTGGAACCAAGCTGGCAAGCCAGCTTGAATGCTTGATGGGGAATATGATACTTGTTCATTTCCTTCTTCATTAGAGGCTCAATGTGTGGGTTGACTGGCCTTTGCTTTTTTTCTGATGGGCTTAGCATTTGGATCCAGTTCAATTATCTATTGTGCTAGCTTGGGATTGAAACCTCTCAAGTCTTCATACCTCCAAGAAAATACATCTAGGAGCTCTTGGTAAATTTGAGTGAACTCATACCTTTCTTGCTTGGTTGCCACTTTTCCAATTTGAAGTGTTTTGTTCTCTCCCATAAGGATAGGCTCTAAATATTCTCCTTTGACTTGGATTTTAGCTTTCTCCATTCCAAGCTGATCATTAGGAATGAAAATAGACTATAAAGTCACAAGTCCATTTGTCAGTTTGTTTGTTTTCAGTTGCACCACTTGATCACCATACTGTTGTTCTAATGTTTCCTGATTCTTAGCTGAGAACTCAATCTCTTCTTACAAGAAATTGATGATTTTTTTGGTAACTTTCAAACACTTTCTAACTTGTATTATTATCTGGCACTGATGGCCTCGCAATCACATGGATGTTTAGTTGTGTTTTGTCTCTTTAAATGCTATCCACCACATCAAACATTGCTCCAAATATTGTAAGACTATTAACAACTTCATTTATCTTCCTTGGTATGGGCACAATGTTGAAATATTTGAAATCCTCCATTAGATCCCATACCCTAATTTTGTAGCTCTTGAGTAGTTCATTCCTTACAGCATGTTGTCCTCTAACCTAATTAACAATCAGCTCATTGTCACCAAAGACCTGTAGTTTTCTAATGCCTATCTTCCTAGCCCAATGTAGTTCATGGATCAAAGCTTCATATTCAGATGTGTTATTTGAGCATGCAAACTAAAATCTGAAAGCTGAATAGTACTTAACCTTTTGTGGAGAAACAAGCATTGAACCACCTCTAGCACCTTCTCTTCTTCTTGATCCATCAAGGAAAATCTGCCATACCCTCATTATCATCTTGGTGTTCTGACTTTGTGATGCTAGGAAGATAACGATTCTCTTCATGCAAGCAATAGAATCCTAGCTCAGATTCTTCTATTTACTTGTAGGGATAAAAAGCATGTACCTTGTTTTCCCACTCATCAAGATTCAAATCTGAAATACCTCTAGCCTTGGTGTTAACTTCATGTGTGCTTGGATAGTCTTCTTTGTCAAAAGCTGAACAATTTGCGTTGATCGGGCATGGAGTGTGAGGTTCAATATGGAAATTGGAAATATGCTTAGATCTGATTGTTGCTTTGGCTCCATACCTTGTTCTAAATAACACATGTGACCAATCAATAGATAGGTAGCCTCTAATTCTAGCTGTGAAATCCCTTGAAAAAACATATGGTAAAGAGTGGGTGGAAGATCAATCAAAAGACACATCTTGTAAAACCGTTACATTTGGGCATGCATGCAAGGTAAGGACTAGTTCCTTGATGATTCCAATAGTTGATATTTTTTGTCCCATCTAATTGCACTACTCCTTTGAGGACTAGGTCATATTTTATGCCCAATTGATCATCTATCTGCTTTGGCATCACTGAACTACTTGTCCCTGAATCTATCATGCAATTGTGCACAAAAATGTTTCCCAACAATCAATGACACATAGAAGGGTGGGGGATTCAAATTCTTAGCTTGCTTCCCTCCATGGTTTCCTTCAAGCTGAGTTTCATTGGTGAGTACCTTATCTTGCACATGAGGTGGCTGATTTGAGGTTGACCAATTCTTCATGGTAGCTTGCAAGAGATCCCTTTGTCCTAGAATGGAAACTGATTCCAACATAGATATGTTCACATTGGTCTTCTTCATTTTTTCAATGATATTAAATGGGGATGAACCATCTCTTTACTTCCCTTTTTTCCTATACATGAGATACAAGAGTTGGTATTTGAGATGGTCTAGAAGATGGCCTAGGCTTCCCTTGCACATTTGCAGCTGTACATTTTTCTTGCCAACACCTTGTGGAGTGATGGAAGGTTGTGAATCACTTGAGCTTGGTGATTGTTCCTCTCCAATGCTCCTCTTCTTGGACCTTGTATTAAACTGATAATTTTTGAGGAGGTATTTGATTCATCCCACAGAAGTCATCGGCCTACCAATTCACAAGTGTGGTCTCACTTGGAGCTGCCCCTTGTTGAGATGTTCCTTGTTGCTGATTTGTTTCTTGACTTGCTTTACTCTCTACACCAGTTGTTGTCACCATCAAAGCTTGGTTCAAAGCACCATTGAAGCACATAATTTTTTTTTGAGGTTCATTTTTATGGGAAACACCAATCATATTCTTGGGCCATATTATTTTGTACTCACACCAGGAATCTTGATGTAGATGCAACATTAGGATTATAGGGCTAGAAAGGTCTATTGGCAGGAGGCCTGACTTGATTCTGATTTACAGCTAGGTTGGGTGGCCTATTAGGATAATATGGTGGTCTATTGGGTTGAACTTGAGGAAGATAAGAAGTCCTAAAACTTTGGGCTTACTACCTCTTAAGTGTAACCAAATCATTACCCAAATTTTACAATTGTTTCATGACCTCTTACAACTCATTTGAGGCACTGGAAGATAAAGAAGAGGTTTCATTTGAACTTTGATTTCTAGGAGTGGGAATGGGAACTAATGTAGGTGCTTGGCTAGTACTTGGGATTCCTAATTCTAGATATAGAGGCATGGGTGGTCTAGGTGCAAGTTTACTAGCCTATATTAAACAATTCTCATCCCTAATGGAGATACTATAGGCTGCAGCTAAGGCTACACCTCCCATGGATTGAATAAACATTGCAATATTAGAATTTAAAGATTTGAGAAAGTAAAGGAAAACACTTTCTGTTGTTGGTCTCACAACCAATGGGATTCTATCCCAATTTTTTTGAAATCAAAAGTTGAATTCATTTAGCTGCTCATTAGGAGCCCTGTTGATAGTTGTCATTTACTCCTATACGGACAAGTTATCCCTGTTTTCTCCACATTAGTCATGTAGGGCTATGCATAGATTTTCCTAACTTGTGATAGAGCCTTCTCTTAGAATTATGAACCATTGCAAGGCTTTTTCCTTTAAATGAGGATTCTAGGAACTTGACAACAATATCTGTTTCAGCAATCTCATGAATTGTACAGACATTTAAAATGTCCTTGGATGTGGTCACAGGGAGTAGTATTTTTTTTCTACAGAGAAATATGGGATGCTCTTTAATGCTGCAACTAGTACTAGATTTTGTGCATTGAGAGAAAGTGGGATGCTACCAGTAAAGTTGACATAAGGATTTGGTTATGCCATTCTGATTGGTCTGAGAACTCTTGTTGATTGGATGAAAGGTCTACCAAGTGGAGGAGTTGATCAAGTTCTATTTTGTGGAGATGGGTATCTTTGAATCCTTCTTCCTCTCTTTCTTCTTTCTGGGGACAAGTGGAGATAGAAAAAACAATCCTTATTCTCTTATTCTTGACCTTGTTTGGATTCTTTTCACGAATCTTCAAGCTTGGATTGCTGATACTAGTTGATATTATCCTTTTGGAGTCGTCATATGTGTAAATCAAGGAT
This sequence comes from Taxus chinensis, assembly GCA_019776745.2. Taxonomy (NCBI): domain Eukaryota; kingdom Viridiplantae; phylum Streptophyta; class Pinopsida; order Cupressales; family Taxaceae; genus Taxus; species Taxus chinensis. Next base: position 633,504,863 of record CM034152.1, read on the forward strand.
ATTTTAATAAAGAAACTTGCAAAAAATACACATCAAATATTTTTCAATGAAGATGAATACGTCTAAGGTCCCACCCGACGTGCCAAAACTAATAGTGCAAAATCACAACACCCCTGAATGTTTCTCAGATTTCTAGTTTGATAATGGCATCTAGTGTGATTGCACAACATTGAATTTTTTTTCTAAGTGTGGGACTTAAAAAAATTGGAAAAAACTCTACAAATTAAAGGTTAGTTCCTATTCCTCTATTCAAGTGCATGCATTCATTTTACAGAGGATATATTCTAAGTCCTACTCTAAATCTTTCCAAGGGACCAGGGTTAAGAAATTGCTAAAATTGAAATCTAAACTAAAGAGGTGATGTACTGAGGAATGATAAACTTCCGCTCTATTGTTAAACATAGACCATAAAAATAATACAACTCACATGCACAAATAACCAGATTTTTAATGGAAAGATCATAAAAGATGCAATGGAAGTAAGAAAGGGGCTGAAAATCACCCACATTCTTATTTAATTGCTCCCAGGAATTGATACAAGGCATTAAAAATGCCAAGAGGAAAAAAAAAGTGTTACATATTTTATGGAAAGGCTTGAAAACTCAAAAAACTTACTGCAGAACAAAGAGAAAGGGAAATATAGAATAAAAATGTCCAACCCTTACAAAGATTGAATCCTTTCCATTTATAGCCAAAGTAAAGAGAGAAAAAATAGAGCTAGAAGAAAATCTGATCTTTTCCTCAACAACAAGCTATTAATGTCTTTCAAATCATTCTGTAAAATCATTAAATCAATTCTTCTTTTTCCACTTACGTGCTGGAGAAGAAAAAATGGAAAATGGAATAAAAATGATGTCTTCAAAAAAATATGATATTGGATTCAAGGCATGAGAACACATTTTAGGGTCTTTCCCCATCAAATCAAGTTGATTCTCCATCCTTGGCATGCTAGAGAAGACACCCATGGCGGCTCGAGAAAAAATGACTTGTTAAAAGTAATCTGATACACATTGAACGTGTGAAAGATGTTTTTCAAATTTCCTCCATTGAAATCCACAAAAAATGATGTTTTTATGCCTTCAATACATATAGGGGATCGAGATCTTTCCAAAAAATATGATTTCACCCAAATCTGATCTTGGAATCGAAAGATTTGCTCTCTACAATTTTTTGGGGTGAAACAGGGAAAAATTGGGTCAAAAATCAGGTTGGACGGGCCAAAATATGACATTTCCCCCTTTTTTTTACAATTTGGAAAATTTTCCAAAAAACCTCCACATCTTGCTGATCTGATGACATGTGGCACCTTTTGATTGGTTGGAGGGTCCCAAAATAACATTTTTCTCCTTTTAGCCTGCAAGGGAAAATTTTCCCAAGGCCTTCTGCCGATGAAATCCCCGCTGCTAATGTGGACAGGTGGCACTCTCTGATTGGCTATGAAGATGTGGCCCCATTCTTTCCTTTTGTGTTTTTGCAACATTGGAAAAAATTTCCAAAATCCTCCTGACATCACAGTCTCCTCTGATGAGTGGACACATGGCATCTTTTGATTGGCTGGAGGGTTTGCATTTCTATTTTTTCCTTTGAGAAATTTTGGCAAAAAACCCAAAAACTTAAAAATCCTTCTGCCACCTGCAGCTGCACCTTGACACATGGCATCCTTTGATTGGCTACAGGCGTTAAAATTTTTCTTTTCCTTGTAGGTGTTCAGGCAGAAAATTTTGACCTTAGAGTTTTTTCCCAAAAATGGCTAAGTTCAAAAAATTTCTCCATGGGCCCACTTGTACGCTGCTCCTCGGCCACATTTCACCTTTTGATTCAACGTGGGGATGTAACCAAATTCACACCCTTAAATATTTTGGACAAAGAGAGGAAAAAATTCCTAACTTTCTTCCACCGCACCAACTTTTACCGATGACGTGTCACTCTCTGATTGGATCAGCACCTTGAGAACTTTCCTTCCACTTTCCTTTGTTAGATCCGCAGGCTGATGTTTGACTCTAACATTTTTTTTTCTAAAAATGCTAAGTGTCAAAATTATATCCCAAGCCCCACAAGTGTGCTTCATTCCTTCTTCAGGCCTGTGAGCTAAAATTTTGACTTATAGCATTTTGACAAAAATTTCTAAGTGCTAAAATGTTTCCCATCACTCCACTGGTCCACTTAATCCTGCCACTTGGCACTTCTTGATTGGCTGGAGGCACAAATTTTTATTTCGTGGGCTCATGGGTCAGCAAATGAATGTGATATTTTAACCTTGGAAAGGGTTAAGTGTCAAATTTTCCTCCGCATCCCCACCAATCTGCCAAATTTCCTTGGCAAAAATTCTCCCTTAGGCCCGCCGACCCATTTTGGGAAAATTTTCCCTACAAACTTTGCCAATCCATAAGTCAAAAAATACAAGGAGTTAAGAGGACTTCTTTACCTTTCTGGAAGGGGAAAGAAATTTCCCATCTGATGAAGTAATACCAATAATTTTTTGAGTGCCATAAATTCATGAAATTTGAGATGAAGCACAAGGAGGAAAAGAAGGTAAGTTATCAAAAAAATAAGCATGAGATTATTTTTGATAATGAAAGAGGGTTTAAAAGCCACAAGCGAGGATACATCAAGGATGACGTGCACATCAATGAACGTGCAAACGACAACATATAGAGATCTCAGGAGGAGCGAGCATCAACCGAATTTGCATGCAAAGATTCGACAAATGGGCAGAACCTCGATAAGCCACAAACTCTCCTCTATATCATAGATCAAATGTGGTGTACATATAGGAGGTGCTGAGTAACCCCCATTGCTGTAATCATGACAACTCAAGTAGAGAGGGGGAGTTACATTCAAAAAATAGAAGTGTAATTCCCAATGATGCATATGACGCACTGACGCATTGGGTGTTCTAACAAACTGACGCACGACGCATAAGAAAATCCCATAATGACCCCTAAATGACACAATGGACCTAAAAATATCACCTAAGTGAGATGACTCACCTAATGATGTGGAAAATAACACACATCAACACCCCCCCTTCATCGTAACTTAGGATGAGGTGGCAAGTTAGAAACAAGAAATTGGCCCCGACATAACATGTATAGAGGTACCCATGTACAAAGAGGAAATCTCTCAGAAAGAAGAAGAAGAGTGAAGAAGAGGGAGATGAGAAGAATACAGAAGATTCCATTTACGGGTTTGAACTCTGTAGCTCTAGGAAGTCTCCCAGAAGAATTTTGATGACGAGATCCTCTACCTCTAGACTGAAGAAGGGCCAGCCTATAATGAACTGTGTGCATACCCTTAGGAAGGATAGAAATGACATGCTAGAAATTTTCCCACTCTGTGAAGGAAACCAAAGGTAGTAACATGAAGAAATCTAAGTCTGGTGCACAGAAGTGTGACACAGGTCTATCGAGTGAGTGCCAAGGAACCGAAGGTTAATTCCACGTGAGTAGAAATATCAGAGTGAAAAAGAGTAACACCCGCAGAGAGGATTTCCAATTGATTTGAAGGGAACAAAACATCCTCCACAACAGAAAATGGATTCACAACTAAGGGTGGATCAATGAAGGTCTCTATAAATGTGGAAGAGACATGATTCCTGGAAGGGGCACTCCCAACAAAAGAGATGATGAACTCTTGTGAAACACCTGTAGATGGATGAGGGACCTATAGTGCATCACAAGTAGACTCTGCAAAAAGATGACTAAGGTCAAGTAGATACTCGTCCCAATGAGGGGGATCAACAAATAGAAGAGTGATGTCAGATAGGTATGAGTCATCCAATGTAGGTAGAGGAGTGAAAGGTGCCTCACACAATCAAGGTGGAAAAGAGGTGGGTGTAATGAATGAATGAGGTTGAGTAGGAGATTACTCGATATCATATGAGATGTGGGATGTGTCAACACTCTCTAGAATAGTGAGAGAAAGAGGAAAAGAGTCCTCTATAGTACTCTCGACATCAGAAATGGGTGCACAATCCTTGTCATCAGAAGTAGAACAAAGTGAGTCTACATCAGTGGAAATTTCATCACATGAATAAAAGGAGACAACTGAATCAGTAGCAACAACAACAATGACAATATGTGAAGGGTTTCCATATAGGGATTGAAGAATGCTCAAGACACGGTGAGGTGGATCTAAGTCTGCCACATGAAACTAAGAGATTATTTGGAGACATGCATCATCAAGTGACCAAATACTATGGTCGTAAGTGTCAAGAAATTCCTCCAGATGATGATGATTAATGGGTGTAGGAACTGGCCCAAGTAAGAAGGGTGAAAGACCCTCATGAGCGAAGTAACATTCCATGGAAGCACGCCAAGCTGAATAGTTCCCTCTCCCGGTGAGAAGTGGTGTAGAATGTAAATTGATCCTATGATGCTCAAATATGGAAAGAGAACTCTCCATGATATGGAATAAAAAAGTGCAAAGCACCGATGCACGAAAGCAAGACATTAGACTCAGCCGATAATGCGGTCTACATGTGAAAACCCAAGAGTGCTAGTCAACCCCCCCAGAATACGGCACTTTATAAAGTAATGAGTTTACAAAACTAACAATGTCATCATGTAATGTGTGAGAAATCATGAAAATTTCACCAAGGAAGCACTTAAAAATGAGTTGTAAGTCATAAGTTATGACTTTATTACGATTCCCGCAACTGATGGAAAATGCCAATAAATGCTGCAAATGGATTAAAATAGTGCTCAAAATGAGTACAAAGGGTATCTTTTGACTGTTCATTGGAAATGACATCAAATTTTAGCAAGGGTTTGTTTTTATTGTGAGGGGGGATTAGCCTCTTGCCAACCCCGGACCTCGCCCTCTATCTTCGACAAGCATAGGAACGGCATTCATTAACAAGCAAACAAGACTAGAAATAATACAATGCCAATACTGAATGTGTTTACCTCAAAACATCAAAAAAACAGGGATTATTTTTATCTCCAAACAATTCTAAAAGGGATGATGGGGGCCCATGTTGTCAAACCATGTGGATGCATGAAGTTGAACTGTTACAGGTCACTGTAGGAATTGTGTGAAGAGTGGCAGGTCTGGAGAGCTAGAAACTTGTTATCCTGAGTCAAAAGTAACTCCCCACAGTACAAACAACCTATGTTGGAATGGAAAAAAGAACTATAAATATAACCGTAGAGCCACATGTTCTGTAACCACCGAACAATGAGTGAAATTTCCATGTGTGTAGAGTGCATGCGTGAGTAGGATCCGAGTGCCTAGAGACAGCGAGTGTTTAGTGGTGGTGTGAGGCCATGTGAAGGAGGCTCAAATAAGATAGAGAGAGCATGCCATTATGTAACGGCTGAACTGAGATTCCACTACCGGGAGGATCGAAGTAGAGTCAGTGGCCATGTAGAATTACTCACGGGTTCAAATGTAGACCAGAGACACAAAATCAATGCAAAGCAAGGGATGGAAACAACTAGTCCATGCCGAGAAACTAGTCCATGCAGGGAAAATAGAGATTCAAGTTAGCTAAGGATCATGCAAGACTCGAGCTGTGTAAATAGAGTGTGGAGAGGTCAAAGTGATGTAGTAAAGCATGAGTTGACCAAGGCTAAGTTTTCAGAAAACACCACATAGACAAAGGGACACCAGAAATATGTGGAATGAAGATCAAGCATGAGGCACCAGAATGAACTGTGCATGAATTGAGGGAAAAAACCCAAGGTGTAGAACCAAGGCACCGAGTGGAAGACCCGCAGGAGTCCAAAAGACTAATGCAAAAACATTCACATAGAATTATACCTCAAACATGTAGTTCAAGGCAATAATGAGCAACCCGAGTTGATCCAAGACAAAGTGTCAGAGCCCAAAAATTTAGTGCAGGATTCGGTTAGTAATGCAAATGGCTAAGAGTGTCGATCCAATGAACAACCAATGCAAAACAGACCAGTGATTTGAAACAACTGGCTAAGGAAAACTCGTGGGAAGTGTATAATGATCTAGGGACATCTCAGTTCCCAACCAGACTCGGATTGGCTCTTCTAACCCTCTAAAACTCAAAAGAATTTACACCTCAAAAATGGAAATTTAACATAAACCTGAACACTAAAAAAATAAGCCACAAACAACTAGAATCTGCAACCTCTAAAATGTAACCTCAAACTATAATCAACCCAAAAAAAAATTCATGGAAATCCAGAACACCCAAAAACAAACCACGAACAACCTGAATGGAGCTATAAACACCTGAATCAATGCAAGAAGCGCATGAAAGGAATATCCATTAAGAAACACACTTAAATAGATCTGAATATCACACTGAAAGCTGAAAAACACATGAGCAATACTGAAGAGTGCACAGATCCATAAGATCTGCTTTGATACAATGAAAGAGGGTTTAAAACCCACAAGCGAGGATCACAAGGGAGGACGTGCACATCAACGGATGTGCGAACAACAGTGTGAAGAGATCTTGGGAGGAGTGATCATCGACCAAATGTGCATGAAAATATTCAAAAAATTGGCAGAACCTCCATAAGCCACAAACACTCCTCTATCTCATAGATCAAATGGGGTGTATATATACGAGGTGCTAAGTAACTACCAATGCTGCAATCATGGCAACTGAAGTAGAGAGGGGGAGTTACATTCCTAGAATAGAAGTGTGACTCCAAATGATGCATATATGATGCACTAAACACACTGACGTACTGACACACTAATGGCACTGACGTGTAAGAGAATCTCATAATGAACCCTAAATGACACATGAACCTACGATCTCACCTAATGATGTGGAAAATAAAACACATCAATAGATAACACATCCCCAGTGAAAATACACCTAAATGAATTTATTGAACATTGTATCGAAGGGGGTTAAAGTAAATTTGGGATACTATGAGGTTTATTCATTGCAACTTCCTTGGCGAAATGAGCTCATAGATGTGGTTTGTGAAACCTAGTTCAGAGAATCAAATAGGAAGTAATTTCATATTTGAGCCAACTTGACTGAATCAAATCCAATCATTTTTTATAGATATATCAGGAAGTGATAACTTTTTTAGAGTCAAAACCTTATTGGTTGAACAAGGGGAGAGTCCACCAAAGTTTGAGCTAACAGTATTTCATCAGGAAATTTGCAAAGCATTTATTTGTCTTATTTTTTCCCTCATCATAAGACAAGGTGAAACTTTGTTTAAGTGATGCAAAAAAAATTTTAACCTCACTTGATCTTCTTGTTTCCTCTCTTATTGATATTTTCAATCTAAAGATGAGAAATATACGCTTGTTATTGATTGATTGTTTCCATGAATTTTATACCCATTTACATTCTTCTTTTTTTATGAGAATAAATGGTAATCAGTTAAAGTTGATTAACTACAATGGAGACTATATGCTAGGAAATATTAACCCTACTTAATATAATGACGAAGACTAAACATTAAAACAATATAGCATAAATTTAATTAATTAATATAAGTAAAATGAAACCCTAAGTGTGCAATTAAAAGAGTAAAAGATGACTTAGCTGATTAGAGAAAACTTTCACAGGTTGTTGGAGGTCTGAAAATAAAATATGGAAGTGCATACGACCCCTCATAATTCCTATGAAGAATAAATATGGAGGATCTCAACTAATCGAGGTGTCCTAGAAGGTAATAGGTAACCTCGAGGCACCCTAGTCTATAATTTAGATGCCCTAGTCTCTGGAAATGATAATAAATTGGTTTTGGTAGGGTTGTAAAGTTAATCTAAAACTTTACCTATCTGTCGTAATGCATTTTCTAGATGATCTTTGGAATGAATTGCGATACAAAAGGAAGTATCAAACCATAGGAAAAATCAAATATGAAAACGAATGGGTTGGAATGACCTAATTCCCCAAACCAGTGGAATTATCGATGATCACTTCACTACAATTCAGACTCGGATGTAGTTCTGGTGAGTGTGTGCATGTCATGCCTTAGGTGTTTTTGTGCCACTAGCGCTTTGTGAACTAGGGAGAAATAGTAACTACATAAAATGTAAATAACATTTGTGAATAGAATAGAATAAAATCCCTCCCCCTATTAAGTGTGTGTGATTTAGTTCTCATATCCTTGATTCGTGACACTATGTGGATACAAGTGATGCAATGTATGCAACTCTAGATGGAGTGGTATTAGTATGTGATGCTAGGACCTTCATTACGGTCTTATATTTTTATATTTATAGGGATATCAAGCTTAATTTCATAATTAATAATGAGAAGGCCGACTAGGAAAAGGATAAGGATCAAAATTTTCTAGAAAGGCCAAAGGCATAAGTGGGAAAGAATGTGCATAGATCGAGACTCCTAGAGTAGGATTAGGGTGCCCCAGGGCGCCCCAGTACAGGATGGGGCAATGTCAACACCAATCCAATACTATGATAATTCTTCAACGGGAACTCCTCATGCTATGATTATTTACTAATTCACATCTTTTAATTTGGTGGATGTAATCTGGAAACACAACAACAAACATAACACAAGAATACCATAGACTATGATAAGAAGGAATGATGATAAATCTGAAATATCAGTGTAAATTATAATATCAACATGAAATTTTTACAATCTCACCCATGAGGTACTTCAAGTGTTATTAACTTCACTTTCCTTCCAACAATAACTATGGGAGAAACTTCACAATTACACCTCTTAATGGCTTCTTTAACACACCTTCAAAATGATGGCCTCCTTTACACACTTACTCATACAATATTTCTCACTACTTTATTCTCTGCTAAATGAGGGGGGTGGCCTCTCTATTTATAGAAATTCCAAGCTTATCCATCTTATCTCTAAGATAGGATAAGAAATCTACTCTGAAAAATCATATTCCATACCTTAACTCTTATCTGTACATGTAAGCTTATCTTTTAAGATAAGATAAACTTTATCATTTCACATGGGTTCCACATTTTTAGACTTTTTACAAATAAAATACACAAAATATTTATTACCTGACTCCTTATACTTATTACCAATATAATATTTCTAATTCCTAATCATGTAGACCCTACTTCTCTACTTACCCTAACTTTGACATTTTAACATTACTGAACCACTTACGAAAAATATTTACTTTTTTACCACAACATTCCTATTGTACTTTTGACTATTACTGTACTATACATTATTGGCGGAATCGTACTGGTAGAACTGTTATCTTCTATCGAACACTACTACTAATTATACTTAACAACATCCTATTCCTAATACACACATTAATGAAATAGAAATTACAAAGGAAAATTTTAGTGTCGACATCTTCCCCCTTCGTAGCTTCTACTCCGTCCTCAAAGTAGACTATTCTGGTGCTTGGAAAATATTTAACTTGTCGTGGTTGACCCATTTCGTAATGGGAGTGCCATCTAATTCCTCTAGTCAATATGTACCATTTTCATGTACAACTGCTATTTTGTAGGGCCCCATTCATTTTGGAAAAAAATTTCTCTGTCTTCTTTTTTGTATCTGGAATCATATACTAGAACCAAGTCATTCACATGAAATGGAGACCAACGGATCTTTTGATCAAAGTATTCCTTCTGCTTCATTTTCTTCTTATAGCTTGTATCCTTCGCTATTTCCCTCATTTCTTCTAGCAAATGAAGATGTACCAACCTTTCTTTTAATGAATAACTTTCATCCATCCTTTCATTTTTCATAACTCTCATAGTGGGAATATCAAACTCAATAGAAGGAACTGGATCAATGCCATAAGCCAAATGAAATGGGGAGTATCTTGTTGCTGACTTTGATGTTGCCCTATGTGCCCATAATGCTGCATGAATCCTTTTATCCCACTTATGTACCTGCAAGGTAGGATCTTTTGCTAGAATTTGACACAATACAAAATTTGTTCATTCCACCTGTCCATTTGTGCTTGGCTTGTATGTTGTTTCCTTCTTGTGCTTAATAGAAAACTTATTGACTAAGGCTTCTGCCACCTTATTAATGAACTGGCTTCCTTGATCTGTTACAATTTCTAATGGACAATCAAATCTGGTGACAATGCATTCATATATAAACCTTTCCACTTCATCCATTAAAGTTTTTTTCAATGGCCTACCTTCAACCCACTTGGTTAAATAATTTGTGGCAACTACAATATACTTATTTTGGCATGGGGTAGTTGGAAGTGGACCTACAATGTCTATTCCCCACTTTTCAAAGGGACTAAGTGGAAGAATGGGGCATAATGGAGCTGATGAAGTCTTACGGTTACCATCTGTTTGAAAAATATCACATGTCTTACAATAATTATAACAATCTCTAAAAAGAGTAGGCCAGTGATAACCTACTTCCAAGATCCTTCTTGCTGTAAGTTGTCCAGAGGAGTGTCCTCCACATGTACCACTGTGGAATTATTCTATCAGCTCCTTCCCTTGATCACATCCAACTGACCTCTTGTATTGTCCATCAGGTCCTATTTGAAATAATATTCCATGTAGAATAGAATATGGACAACTAGCTTGAGTAATCTTCCTCTTAGTCTTTACATTGGCACCATCAGGAAACTTTAATTCATTCAGATAATTCCAAATGTCTATGTATTCACTAGAGATTGTGTCAAGGGATAACAATGCTGCATCTGAGAAATCATCATCATCGCAAGATGAACCTAAACCATCATAGGCTTGAGAGAGTGCATCTATATTGACATGCTTCTGTCCTAGCCTATCTATAATATCAAATTCAAATTATTGTAGAAAAATTATCCATCTTGTTATCCTCCCTAATGGGTTAGGATTATTTACAATATATTTTAGAGCCTGATGGTTTGTTACAACTATAATTTTCTACCCTAAAAAGTAATTTCTAAACTTCTTTACAACAAAAATGATATCTAGAGCCTCTTTTTCAGTTACAGTATAATTTACCTCAGCACTACTCATTTGTCTGCTCCCAAAGTAAACTGGATGATCATTCCCATTTTCATATTTTTGGCTCAGAGTACTTCCTAGTGCTACATTTGAGGCATTAGTATACACAATGAATGGCTTGCTCCAATCTGGATTCTTTAAAATAGGTGAAGACACCAAAGCTTCCTTCAATTGTTTAAAAGCTTCATACACCTTATTTCCTGGTTCATAAGTAACATCCTTCTTCAAGAATTGGGTTAGTGGATGTGTAATCTTTGAGAAATTCTTGATGAACCTTTTATAGTAACCTACATGGCCTAAAAATGATCTCAACTTACTTCTATTCATAGGAAATGGTAACTCTTTGATTTTTGAAACTTTATCAGGATCAGTACCAATACCATCTCTGGATACAACATTCCATAACAAAATACCTTTAGAACATCCAAAGACACACTTTGTAGGTTTTAGTGAGGCTTGTGCTTCATCTAACCTTTGAAATTTTGTCTCCATATGGTGTACGTGGTCCATCTTGTTCCCATAGATGCAAAAATCATCCAAAAATACTCTGATGAAGTTCCTAATGTAGGGTTCAAATACCCTATTCATCAAGCATTGGAAATTTTCCGGAGCATTACACAACCCAAAATGCATAACTCTATAAGAAAATGTTCCCCAAGGAGTGGTGAACGTGGTCTTTAGCTAATCTTTCTTTGCTATACGAACTTGGTTTTATCTACTATATCCATCAGCAAAACTATAGGACTCCTAGCCAGCTACTTCGTCCAAGATCTGATATGAGAATGGAAGAGGGTAATGATCCTTTTTTGTTGCCTTGTTGAGCTTCCTATAATCAACACAGATGTGTAGTTTCCCATTCTTTTTTATTTAGATCGCAATGGGAGAAACCCGTTCTAAATTCTCCACAGCAAATATGAATCCTGTATCAAGCAACTTATCTATTGCTTCTTTTATAGTCTTAGAAAAATTAGGATTCATTCTATATGGCATTTGTTTTATGGGCTTAGCACCATATACCAGCTCAATAGAATGTTCTACCCAACTTACTTGATAGAGTTCCTCATAATAAAAAGTGAATATGTGTATGTACCATCGAAAGAGATAGAAGTAGGATTCCTTCTCATTCTCCATCACAGCATCACCAATCTTTATTTGTTGGAGATGATCATCAATTTCTTCTTTATATAATTTTACGGGTTCATGAGTCGGTGTGACTGGAAGGATATCCATGACCAAAACATCAACCTCACTTTCTTCATCTTCTTTGTCCACTTCACTGGTACTATAGTAATCAGAGGAGGTCCAATAATCAGTTTCATCACTTGAATCCACAGGTTCTGCCTTATGATGTTGAGGGATCATGTTTATCTTCACCCTCTCTCTGTCATGTCCAAGTGTCATGAATCATTCATTCCAGTAGTTTCTTGGATGAACTCTCCTTACCCATGGCCTTCCTAACAACATTAGGTACGCAACAGTACCATTTTTCATCACCTGAAAGTCTACCACACATACAACACCCATAACAGATATTTCTACATTTGAAACAACACCTTCTGGTTTAGTTTTTCCCTTATTTAATGACCTTAACATAAGTGTTGAGGGGTGATCAATTTTTAAACCCAACATATTCATTACACACTCGATCATTACATTAATTGCAACACCTCCATCAACTAAGACATCATGAATTGAAATACCATTACATAATACCTTAGTTTGTGGAGCATAGGGATCTACCTCTGCCTCCAAAATAGGGACCTCAACCTCCTTCCTTCGTTGAGGATTGAGTCCACTTCACAGCTCCCGCCTCTTCTCAAAAGACATAGCCAAGAGTTGACCATATGTAATATTTGTAGGTCTTTTTGATAGATCTTCTAAGATGGAGTATGGTCCTTGTCCCTATGAAATCATAAAATCCTGCACACACAACTTTCTTCTCTTATGTTTCTTACTAGTTTCTCCTTTCATCTTCTTAGGATCATTTCCATCTTGGTTATCTTTTTTTTTTTTACAAACACATCTACTTCATTATTTATGCTCTTATCTACTACATCAAAAGAATTCACAGGTGCTTTTCCTTTATCATTATCTCTTGTACCAGATGTAGAAGCTCTATCTAGACAATTATACTTATAATGACCCTTTTTATGACAACCATAACATACAACTTCAGAAATATTTCTTCTTGGACCTCTATCTCCCCCCTGAGAACTAAATTCCTTTCCTTAAAGAAGATTAATAGTTAGCTGAGTCATCTTCTTAAGCAGATCTTCATACTTAGTAGATGTACTAAGGAAAAGATTTGTTCTCACCGAGAGTGGTTGTGGATTATGGACCAAAGGTGTTGGTGTAGGCTCTACCTTAGCAGTAATTTCTTTAGGCTCCTCTTCCATGCTTTCTACTTGCCTTCTTACAATTTCCTTTTCTTTTTTTAATGGTAGCTGGGCTGTCATACTTCACTCATTTTTTGATCTCTGGCTTCATCCCAAGAATGAAGTGCTTACAGAGGAGATTATCCATGTCATTCATCAACCCATACGCTAATCCTTCCTTCCAGATATTGGCATCGAGTTTCCTCCTTAGCTTTATAACACGAGCATGATAATCACTTATCTTCTCCTTCTCTTCTTGGGATAGCTTTGTGATATCGATCATGAGATCTGCATATTTCTATTGTCCCACCAAATTCTTCAAGAAAACTTTCAGTTAATAAATCCCATGAGTTTTTCACATTATCACCTAGTGTTTCAAACCACATAAGGGCTGAACCATCCAAAAAGGTAGGAAAAAATCTAGTCCATTGTTCCCTTCTTATAAGGCCATTACAAATACAATATCATTTAAACTCTTGAATGAAAGAGGAAGAAGCATCTTCATTAGATTGGGCTGAGAAAATAGGAATCTTCCCCATTTTCAAAAGTAACCATAGTGAAATACCAATTCACAAGTACAATCAGTAAGACTTGTGTGCATAAATAATTGGACTGACTACAATAGAAAGTGACTTTACACCTTTCTAAAGTAAAATAGGAATGACCACAATAAAACAGACTTATTGCGGTAAAAATTGACTTTACTGTGGTAAACACTATTCACGGTAAAAAGTAAAGTTACTGTGGTAAATACTATTCATGATACAAAGTAAAGTTACTGTGGTAAATACTATTCACAGTAAAAAGTTAATTTACCATGGTAACTACTATGCACAGTAAAAACAAGGTTACCCTCTAAATGATTTCTGACTAAGGGGGAATATTTCTCCAGAAAATCCACCAATGAGGAATGGTCCCGGTAACGGAACCAAAATGTCAACACCAATCCGGCACTCTAATAATTCTTCACCGGGAACTCCTCGTGCTATGATTATTTACTAATGCACAACTTTTAGTTTGGTGGATGTAATCTAGAAACACAACAAACATAACATAAGAATACCTTAGACTATGATAAGAAGGAATGATGATAAATCTGAAATATCAGTGTAAATTATAATATCAACATGAAATTGTTACAATCTCACCCAAGAGGTACTTCAAGTGTTACTGACTTCACTTGCCTTCCAACAATAATTATGGGAGAAACTTCAAAATTACACTTCTTAATGGCTTCCTTTACACACTTACTCATACAATATTTCTCACTACTTCCTTCTTTGCTAAATGAGGGGGTGGCCTCTCTTTTTATAGAACTTCCAGGCTTATCCATCTTATCTCTAAGATAGGATAAGAAATCGACATCTGACGAATCATATTCCATACCTTAAATCTTATCTGTACATGTAAGCTTATCTTTTAAGATAAGATAAACCTTATCATTTCACATGGGTTCCACATTTTTAGACTTTTTACAAATAAAATACACAAAGTAGTTATGACCTCACCCTTGTCCTTATTACCTAATATAATATTTATAATTCCTAATCATGTAGACCTACTTCTCTACTTACCCTAACTTTGACATTTTACATTACTGAACCACTTACGACAAATATTTACTTTTTACCACAAACATTCCTATTGTAATTTTGACTATTACCATACTATACATTATTGGCAGCGTCATACTGGTAGTGCCCTTATCTTCTATCGGACACTACTACTAATTATACTTAACAACATCTTATTCCTAATACACACATTAATGAAATAGAAATTACCGAGGAAAATTTTAGTGTCGACAACACCTTGATTTTTGGCTAGAATGATGAAGTATTTGTGAAATACACAGATAAGTTCTAGAAAATACACAGGGAACTGTTAAATAAAATAGAAAATAAATATGGTAAAAATGTGGGATTAATAAGTACTTTATTCACTTGAGAACCTTCTAAATACTATGATAAGAGGAATGATTATAAATCTGAAATATCAGTGTAAATTATAATATCACATGAAATTGTTACAATCTCACACCAGAGGTACTTCAAGTGTTACTGACTTCACTGGCCTTCCACCAATATTATTGGAGAAACTCAAATTACCTCTTCTTACTGCTTCCTTTACACACTTACTCATACAAATTTCTCACTACTTCCTTCTTTGCTAAAATGAAGGGGGTGGGCCTCTCTTTTTATAGAACTTCCAGGCTATCATCTATCTCTAATAGGATAAGAAAATCTTACACTGACGAATCATATTCCCTACTTAAATCTTATCTGTACAAGTAAGCTTAACTATCTTTTAAGATAAGATAACCTTATCATTTCACATGGGTTCCCCATTTTAGACTTTTTACAATAAAACACAAATATTATGACCTCACTCCTTTCCTTATTACTAATATAATATGTATATTCCTAATCATGTAGACCGTACTTCTCTACTTACCCTAAATTTGACATATTTAAACATTACTGAACCCATTACAACAATATTTACTTTTTACCACAACATTCCTGTTGTACTTTTTACTATTCCATACTATACATTCTTTGGCCTCTTCATACTTGTAGCCCTTATCCTTTATCAGATAGTAACTGCTAATTAATACTTAACACCTCCTATTCCCTAATACACACATTAATAAATAGAATTACCGAGGAACTTTTAGTTTCGAGAACACTCTTGATTTTGGCTAGAATGATGAAGTAATTTTGTGATACACAGTCAGTTCTGAAAATACACAGACTTTAATTAAATGAAAATAAATTGGTAAAATGTGGGTGAATAAGTACTTTATTCACTTGAGAACCTTCTAAATCGTAGGATAAGACTAAGCTAAAATAATGTCTAAAGTTTATAATTTTTGGTGTATAAATTTTTCTCCCACTCTTAATGTTGGTGAGAGGAATGCTTGTAACTATAAATTAGATAAGAGATGCGTACTGATCTCCATATATAGTGTAGCATAAATCTTGGTCGTGACTAAACTTGAGCGTGGAATGACAAACAGACAAATATAGAGAAGCATGGATTCTAAAGATGAAAAATGTGCATAAAAAGTGATAATATAGAACATAGGGGGAAATGTGTGTGTATCTGTTGTTGTGTGTAGTCTATCTACATGGTTAGCAAAGGAAAATTCATGTAGCAGTGTGTTTTCATTATTGCTGTCATTATTGTTATTTTTATTGCCCCGAATTCGACTGTTTTTTTCATACAATGGACTCGTAAGGAGAAAATGATCAAGTAGTCAAATATGTATGTAAGTAAAAATGTTTTGTAAAATAAGCATGTAAATAGAAATGTGTAAAGTACACTAGGAAAATATGTAAATGGAACATATGCACCTAATCCATGTTGAGAGAAGGGTGTAGAAGGATATCTTGTACTGTCACAAGTTTTTTTAGTGAGCTCACACCACCTTGGCCAAAGAAGTATAGGGAGGAAATGCATTGTATTCTAAAAAATTAACCACTTATGCTGAATTGTGTGAAGATATCTTTGTATTTTCCTAGTTTTGGCTATCTGACACCACTTGACGAAGAAGTGTAGAGAGGTGTTGTGGTTATAATGTCAACTGGGATTAGCCACTTCAACACACCCCAATATGATTATCTTTATTCTGATAAAAATTTAATGTTTGAATTCTTTCATACTCAACGAGTGAAGTGGTCTGAGTGATTCACCCACAAAATTTATTGTGGTATCCCACTTAAGAATGAATTTCTGAATTTCTACAATAGCCATGCAATATTTAATTTAAGACTATGAGATATCTTTAGGATGGGTTGGTTAACTTAATGTTTTAACTATTGAACAAACAAGAGACTTGCTTTGTAGAAGAGTGAAATAACTTAGGAGCGAAAATGTCTAGTTTTGGTTAAAATGTTCAGATTTCTTATAAGACAATGCTTTTACATTGGGAGTTTTTTTTCCTTCAATTTCCACTTAAATATGGTCTTATTTGTCTCTTCTTTTTTTCCATATTTTCTTTTAGATCTAGTTCATTAAGATATGTTATTTTCTATATATTTAAAGTTATTTCTTTGTTTAGTCGACTACAGACCATAATCTATAATAATCTACCTTTAATGGCAAATCTATAATTAATATCTCTAATTTTTCTTGTTAAATCTAACATGGTATCAAACATGGTGATTTTGAGTGTGAAGGATAGATCTAGAAGATTTTTGACTCGAAAGGGTGAAGAAACATTAAATTTTTTAATGGATCTATAGACCTAAAAATTCCACAGTTATGTTCAAGGCTAAATAGGTTTAAAATGATTATTGGACACTAAAAACGTGGTCCAAATATTGGTGGAATATGGGTTTAAGGGTTGCTTTACCCATTGGTTGAGCATTTTATTATTAGACTATTTGCGTCTTCTTTGGTTTCAGCCATTCTATGACTTGAATCGTCGTTTGTGAGCTATTTTTATAGTTTTCCCATTGTAGATAGCGTTGAAATAATTTTTTTTTTTTGATGTGGCATCATAAATATATAGTTCTTTTAAGGCTTTTTTGTCCCTTCCTAAGTGGTAAAACATATTTATTTCTAACCGTGTTTTTTTATTTGTGAATCTTGTGGAATAAATAATTGGTGCCATCGTGTCTTTGATCATTGTTATATTTTTACTATCTTTTTCCACAGTTTTATCTTCTTGCGAGCCTGGCCAATCGTTTCGAGTTCAATATGGCCTTCATATTCGATTGCGTCATTATAAATTTTACAAAGTTCCTTGACAGTAAATTTCTCAAAAAATATTTTTTTATCCTTCTTTATGTTTGTAAATCTATATTCCAATATGTTATCGTCAATTATCTTTGCTCTATCAGTTTTCTTTTTTTTAAAAGTTCTACTTTTCAATCCTAATCCAATCAGTTGGACCACCCCTTGGTTTTCCATTTTTAGATTTTACATTCTTTGAAATCTTGACCCAATAAAAAGGTCCAGCCTTGCTTAGTGTATCAGTAATATTTTTTATCTATATTCAATTGTAACTTGTGAGCCACTAAGGTCTTAGCAGTCTTAAGCATTTGTTATACTTGACTTAGTATCCTCTGTCATTTACAAAATATGATTCAATAAAATTACTCCAAGTATCTTTTATCGTCCACATTTTTTATATTTGCCTAAAACGAGCTGATGATTTTTACAACACTTTCACAATTTTCATCTATTATTTGTCGGCAGTAGTCAGTAGTTCAGTAGGTATCCAATTATTTTTCAACTTTTTTCTTTTGTCAAATTTTGCGAAAAGGAGCATTTAAAGGCTCCATGTTTTCAGTTTATTTAGCCAGTGGTTATATTGCAAACTGCAATTCGATAACATTTGGATACCACGCATATATCTTCAAATTTTTTGAAAACTGTCAAACTAAGAGCCTGATAATATAAGAGTGAAACTTGTCTACGTATTTTTGCGGATTAGTTTTTTACTTCTCTGTTTCGCAGGTTTTAGTAACATTTCTTTGTACAAAGCCCACCCGAGATAAATTTTATTCATTACCATTGAACTTTCAGTATTTTATTTTTGAAGCTAAATCTCAATTAAAAATCGACACGTATATTGATTTTATATTTTAAATATTCGCGTACTTGACACTGTTTTTTAATATTGCGGTGCATTTTTGAATCAGTTTGGACCCGAAGAGTTATGTAAAATTTATTTAAAGTTTTCATTCGAACGAGGATATATTTTAAAGCTTACATTTTTTCTCTCTTGGTATTTTGATATGTGCCCTATGCTCCCCCGCCTTGGCTATTTTTTTACTATCTTTTTCACTAGTTTTAATCTTTTCGAAGCATGGGCCCAATCGTTTTGTTCATAGTGTCATATTTTTGGTCATATAAATGTTTACAAAGTTTTGACCAGTGAATCTCATTCTCAAAAAATATTTTTTAATATCCTTCTTTTATGTTTGTAAATCTAATATCCATATTTATCGTCAATTAAATCTTTTAATCTTTGCTCGAATCAGTTTTCGTTTTTTTCAAATTCTACTTTTTTCAAATCCTAACCAATCAGTTACACCCTTGGTTTCACCATTTTTTAGTATTTTCATTCCTTTGGAATCTTAACCAATAAAAGGATCCATCTTGCTTAGTGTTATCAGTAATATTTTTTATCTAATATTCGAATTGTAATTTGTGAGCCATACGGTCTTTACGCATGTCTTAGCCTTGTTATACTTGACTTAGTTATCCTCTGTCAATTTACAAAATATGATTAATAAACATTACTACTCAAGTAGCTTTTTATGTCACATTTTTTATATTTGTAAAAACGAGCTGTATTTGATTTTCTAACACATTTCATCACAATTTTCCATCTATTCTTTGTGGCAGTAGTTTTATCCAATTAATTTTTTCCACCTTTTTTCTTTGTAAATTTTTGCGAAAGGGAGCCATTTTAAAGGCTCCATGTATTTTCAAGTTTTAATTTCGCCAGTTTGGTTATATGCAAACTGCAATTCGATAACATTTGGGACACGCCTATATCTTCAAATTTTTGAATACTGTCCAACTATGAGCTAATATAAGAGTGAAACTTGTCCTTAGTATTTTTTGTTTTTGGCTGGAGTTAGTTTTACTTCTCTTTTTCTCAGGTTTTATTAAATTTCCTTCAAAGCACTAGAACTATAATTTTATATTATCATTCCTTGAACTTTTTGCCAAGTATTTTATTTTTGAAGTCTAATTATTAAAATCTAACCTTATTGATTTTATATTTAAATATTCGCGTATGACCTTGTTTTTTATATTTCGGTCATTTTTTTTGAATCAGTTTTGGGACCCCGAAGAGGTGTAAAATTTTAATTTTAAAGTTTTTCATCCGAACGAGGATATATTTTTAAGCTGACAATTGTTCTCTCTTGGTAATTTTTTGATATGGGCCACTCTGTCCCCCCCGCCGTGGCTATTTATTACTTCTTTTATTGTTTTAAGTAGATCTTTCGAGTCATGTAATCGTTTTTAACACCCTCGTCAAGGTTTTTAAATAACTCGATCAACTACTCTAGCTACCTAAAATATTATAAGCTTTTTAGCTCGTCCCTTTAGCTCACTGAGATAAGTTTTATAAAGAACTTGCCAAGATCTTCTAACTCTATCCAGACTCTTTCTATAATTTGACCTAAACGCCAATTGTAAGTTTTTTTCATACCAATCTCGCTATTTTTTATGATAGAAAAAATATGTTATTATATTAAGCTCACTAATTAATAATAATTAGCTACTTCCTGTTACGTAATCTATAACTGTAGACATTACCTAGCCTTGTTTTGTTTGATATGAAATTCAAAGAATTCAAGATAATTTTGTATCAAATTTGGGTTGTGTATAGTTTGTATAACTAATTTAAAGATATGTATTTATTTGTCTCTATTACCCTTGTTTTAGTCTTTTAAGTCTATATCTATCTCCATTTTTTTCGTCTGAACATAAAAAATGGCTATTCCTATTTTTTTTTTCAAATGATATGTCCTCATCTCTTGAATTCATTAATTATAAGCACTAGAAAGTGTGTTTTAAAATCCTATTTTATTTTATATGGGCTAGAGCTATGGGATTATTGTTGACTGGAATTGCAAACCATCCCATAGGGAGATAATAAAACCCTAAAATATTTCTCCTTTTCTAAAATATCTCACGAAAGCTCTCTCCATCCATCTTGCAATGCATTAGCGATGAGTTCTTGATGCATGAAGGCCATTTAGACTCCCCTTCAGCTGCATGGAGGACACCAGAAACCTACATGAATTAATTAGGTTTGTCTAAGATCATTTAATCTTGTTCTAGTTATTTACAACACCCATGAAAGGGGATGAGAAAATTGTAAATATCTATTTTTAAAATTAAAATGATTAAAGGCTCACTGATGACTGCAACTATAATCGTTTCAAGATAAGCTATTGTTTTCATATTCAAATCAAAATTCATTAAAAAAAATACACTACATATGATTCCAATTACCTAATATTTATGAGAATGATCTTCCTGATCTAAAACTTTATTTCATCTTTGTTGATTCAATAAGCAAGATTCATGAAGAGCTTTGAATTCAAAATAGAATTCTTCCCATCTTTTATTCTCTCAAAATCGAAGCCTTCTCATACTAGACATTTTATAATCCAAATAAGAAATCTAGTATTAAAATCAGATTTAAACTAATCTAAGACTTAAAACTATAAAAGCACTCAGCAATTTAAAGTCCAAATTAATGGAACTTGTCATAAATGTGGAAAATTGGCAAAAGAGCTGATTGTGAGTAAAAACTAATAAAGTAGTCAGCAAAGAAATGGCTAAAAACCAAAGCCTCTAGTTTTTAAGAAAAATTAGAAGCAAACGTAAGTAAACTGTAGCTAACAAATCATTGCCCTATATATATGCCTCAGTTTCAAATTGACAAATGAATGGATTCCAGACGTGGTGCCTTCAAGGAAAATGTCTTCCAACCTAAATCCTAGATGGGCTAAAAACCTTGTTCACACTCTCAACTTGATAATCAAAAAACTAACTATAATCAGAATACCTACATCGACTGATGACCCTATATGAGGTAGAAAAAAAATAATTTGGAATAATCATCTTAAGATGTTAGATGGATTGAAATACTATGAAGGATGAATACATGGTCTAATAAAAATGACACTTTGAAATTAATCTCTCCGCATTCTAGAGAAACAGTGTAGGTCTAGGTGTTGTTCAAAATATCAATATTTAACTATTTAAGATTATTGAAAGTTTAAATAAGTAAGACTAGTAGCTTATGGTTTCACTCAG
Organism: Taxus chinensis; assembly: GCA_019776745.2. Taxonomy (NCBI): domain Eukaryota; kingdom Viridiplantae; phylum Streptophyta; class Pinopsida; order Cupressales; family Taxaceae; genus Taxus; species Taxus chinensis. Next base: position 633,526,906 of record CM034152.1, read on the forward strand.
CAACTAGGTATTGACTATGTTGAGAATTTTTCTCTTTCTTGCTAAAGATAGGCCTATAATAGTTCTTCCTACATTGGATTCCCAATATGGTGGGGAGACTCATCCAATGCTGTCCAAAATGATTTTTTAAATCGTGAATTAAAATAAGAAATCTCAGATGAGCCATCCTAAAGTCTTTGAGGCTCTTGTAAGAACTCTATGTCTGTAAGCTTAAAAAGCTATGTATGGTCTTAAAACAAGCTCCTTGCTTGGTATGTCTAAAATTAATTGTTTCTTTGAAGATCTGGTTTTCTAACCTAGTGTTTGATAATGATTTATTTTTTAAGTTGAAAAAGTCCATATTATATTATCATCTTGTAGGGAGATGTCATATGATTACTAAAGTGCATACCAATTTAATTTTAAAATCAACCAAGATTCACAAAACAAATTTTGAAATGACGATTTAGTTTATTAAATCACTTTCTCTCTTGGCATGATTATCATTCAGTAGCATAAATTTACTATTGGATCTCTCTCAGTATGTTTTCACTTGTTTAAGAGATTTAAAACATGTTTTTATTATAGGCCCTAAAGACATTCTATTGAAGTTGGTGTTAAGTTTGATCCTAAGCCATCTTGTGGTAAATTTCATCCTACTCTTTATAGGCATCTAGTTGGTAGGTTTGATCAATTTGACTATTACTAAATATGATATTTCTTATGCAGTATGAGTAGTGTCAATATTTATAAAATAACCTTATGAGGATCATTGGAAAATGGCAAAAAAAAATTAAATATATCAAAGGCACAACCAATTTTGGTCTTGTTTATTCTTCTTCTAATGATGCACAATTATTTGGTTATTGTGACTCTAATCATGTTGGTGATGTTGTAGATAGGAAGTCTAATTATTGGTATCTTTTTCTGCTTCGTGCAAGTGTGATCACTTGAAGTATAAAAAATCAACCAACAATGTCTATCTCTTCTACTGAGGAAGAGTATAACAGTGTCATTGATGCTATTAAAGAAGATATTTTGCTGAAAAGACTATTGGATGAGTTGAACATGGATGTCAAAGGGAGTACTACTCTTTTATGTGACATTCATAGCTTCATTTCTCTTGCGAAGAATCTAGTTCAACTGCAAAGGACAAAGCATATTGAAGTTCATATACATTTCATTAGAGAATAAGTCCTTAATGGTGATATTGATCTCAAGTTCAGTCCAACTGAAGATCAGGTTACTAATATATTCACAAAAACATTTTTTTCAGTCAATTTTTTCATGTTTTGTGCCTTGTTGGGTTTTTTTGAGTTTTCCATGAGGGGATTTTACATGATAATGCCACCTCTTAGCTACATGTTCAAACTTCCAATACTTCCTCCAATTGTAATAATTAAATGTGTCACTCTTTTGTGTAGCTACCTATAACTTCCAACGATGATTTATTCTCGTTAATGCTGTGATCCATAGTCCTATTGTAACTCGTCATATTGTAAGCACTGGTCTTATGAATATTTGTATGGAAATATCTGGGGATTTCCCTTATTGACATGCTAATTCTGAATTATTGTTTCTGTCTCATCATGGTTTAATACTAAACATGTCTAATTTTCCTGCTCCCAATTAACTTAGTGGGAGTTTTTGGGTTAATAATGTCAGTGGGATTGCCACTTTAGCAAATGCAACCACCCTGATTATAGTTTTTCTAATCAAAATTTAATGGGGACGTCTTTCACACCCAAAGAGTGAAGTATCTAGCTAATCGCCCACCTAAATTTGTGTGACCATCTGGGATTGACTATCTAACTGTCTACAATGGCGATGCAGGCTTGTATTAAACACTGCAAGTTATCTGTAGGATTTGAAGGTTAACTAAATGTGTTAGCTATGAGAAAATGAGAGGACATTCTCGATAGAAGGCAGAAATATGATCGAGGCGAAGGAAGTGTTAGCCATTAAAATTGATCAGATTCTTAATATAGCTGGTTTTTTATAGGGGGGTTTTTCCTGTGGATGTCTCCACTTAAATCTAGTGTTATCTGTCTCTTCTCTTGTTCATTATTTACTTTCAGATCTAGTTAATTAAGCTATATTATTCACTTTCAAAATTTACAAGTTATTTCTTTGTCTAATCGATCTGCAAACCATAATCATATATTAGGCCTTTAATGGAAACATTTTGATCCATAGAAACTCATTTTACATGCTAATTTAACAGAGGAAAATCCGTTGTAACCCCAAGCCTGTAACTTCTGTGTAGAATTGCCAAGGACAACATGTCATGTTAAGATTATTGTGTATGGAGTTCGTAGAATCATCTGAACTCACTCACTGTGTGTAAACTGGTGTAAATACAATGTGTTGGTATAAACCCTCGATTATGCCACTTTCTTTGGGGGTGCATGCAATGTTGGTGAAAGGAGAATGCAGTCCCGAAAGATGACCAACTACACTCTGTCTTATAGAACTTTTACCTGCAAGGGGAAAGGTAAATGCTTGTTACATATAAAAGCATGCATAAAAGAGGATGGCAAGCCAATAAACATGTTTTTCCAAAAACACATCCATGCAATAAGACAAATGTAGATTACATAGACAATTGAAAAAAAAAAATCTTACAATAAAATTAGTGTAAACAACGCAGAACATAAATAAAACGTACCAACAAAAGGTGGGTTTAAACATGAGAGATCACTTACAGATGATGAAATAAACGTAAGTACATCATGGCCATAAACAAAAAAAAGGGTTCACACAAGGAAAAATGGAAAATCCGGCATATAAGGAAAAAAAAAAAAGTCAAGTAGAAAAAAATAAGTAGTTATGGAAAAATGTAATGACTCCAGAACACGTCTTGTACATGTAACACCTATTAGCATGTTAGAGTGATACCAATATGTTAAAGCATGTATGAACAAGAAGTATAAGATGCTATGTACAAAATGAACATTAAAATCTAGATAAAATGAATGTGGAATGAACCTCAGTGACCAATATAGTAAGGGTAGATGGTGAGCATTAATTCCAGGTGTAGAGTTCTATATCTACAATCATACTAAATATGCATGAATGCGCATGTGTGTATGATAATGACATATATGAAATCAAGCTAACATGTCTAGTAAAGTGATGATTCAAAACACTAGTAAACAAGATTAAATTCCCCCAAGACAATATAGTATGTTGTGGATGGGTAGAATGGAATGTAAGATGGAATGATAAGAATCACATACCCCCTAGGTGGATGGAATTGTATTTAGTGAAGTTCATTTTATTTTCCCCCTTAGTAGTCATGAGTGAAACGTAAACGATAGAAAATCATAAGGAAATGGTTAAGTAGTTTTGGTTGTGTCCAGCGAGCTATGATGAGTGTCTATATGTGACGGTGACTAAATGTGACATGTGGAGAGATGTGCATGAAAACTGTAGCCAAATCATATATCATGACTTATTGAAATGGAAGAGTGATGATTTATCCCTAAGTGTATATCACTATGGAATGAGTGTATGGAAATGAAACATATGGAAATATGTGCGTGGAACCTATAAGCCTAAGCATATACTATGACTTGTTGATTGTGTGAGTGATGATTTAGTGCTAGGCCATATATGACTGTAGAATGAAAAGGATTAAGATGGGTGATGATGTATCGCTAAAGTAATATGTCACTATTAGATGAATAAGAATGGAGTGGTGATGTACACTAAAGTCTATTCCACTACAAAATGATAAAATGGGGGGTGGTGATTTATCCTAAGTGTATACCACTATAAGATGATAAGATGGTTGAAAATTTAACCTAAGGTGTATGTCACGAATGCGGATATTTTGGATGAGAAAAATGTCACATGATGAAAGTAGGTCATTTGATTTGTAAAACCCTTGGAAGTAGAGTATTGGACTGAGAACTAGAGTGCATCATAGGGTGGTTAGTGTAGTGTATAGGAGAGAACATAGTATAAATGTCGAAGTGATGAAGATGGTATGTGAATGATAAGTGTGGGGAACTTTAATGTACGATATGTGGTATGTTATAGAAAATTTTATGTGTGAAATGCAATAGGAAGTGTAGATAGAATGGAATATCTAAGGATGATAGATGAAATTAGACCATATATAATGGAATCTAGTGTACCATATAATAAATGAAATAAATATGCAAACTGAACGTAAATCATATGATGACTAGTTGTAATATGTCTAGATAGATGATGTATAAAGACTAGTAGATTGAGGTGTTTATAGGATATTGTAGAATGTCGACTATATATAAAATGATGATGTAGGATCTATGGTGTATGATGAAATATAATGTAGAATGTGTAACATGAATTTTGGGGTTTAGTGTAATTGTAATCCCTCAATATTCCCATGTGAACCGAAGCACAAGAGTGTTTCATGGGTAATGAGGGTGATAGAATGTATGATGAGTATGAATATGCTTATGAGACTAATGTATGATATTGTAAATGTAAATATGAGTGGATGCTAGGATAAGAAGGGGGACTATGTCACGTGATATGCCTCCTAGAGGTAGGGTGAAAAGAGGCTATGTGACACTCGTTAAGGAGATAATTGTCCTCTGGGTCAATTCAAAATGGATTTAGATTGGAAACATGGTATTTTATAGTATGAGGTTGATCATGTAATGAGATGGAAAGATGTAGATGATACATGCCCATAGCATATTCTTCATCAGTGAATGGGGGATGTGGGAAACTATGTGCATACCATCGAGTGTAGTTAGGTGATTAGCCAACAAATTAACTATTACACATGAAAACTTGACCAAAAGGAATAGGGGATAAAATATCAATGTGACTAGGTTCTAAGGTACAACTGATGTAACTAATCGAAGAGTCCCCTAATGTGAGTAAATAACAATGGGTACGTGGGCGATATACTAAAAGATCAAATCCTTGCAAGCCATAAGTGGAAGTAATAGTTACAAAACCATAATATAGATATGAGGTGTGAGTAAAAGCTTGAAGGTCCTTAAAGGTAAACCTAAGATGACGTAGAACAACATGAGAACAAATTGTTTTGTCACATGTAAGATCAAAGGGAACATGTTCCCAATAAGATTTGTGAATGAAAATTTTACATGTAAAGAGGATATGAACTAATGGTGAAGATGAAGAGGGAAGGATAATATGTATGGATGGAAGCAGAAGTTGATGTGTAATAATAGTGATAGTAGGAGATAGTGTAGAAAGGATAACATCTAGTTAAAAAATATCACCCTCAAGTGTTTGTAAATGAGTTTGATCATCCATTACTTGAGGTTCATCTATCGTATCAATGCGAGGAATATGGATACTAGTATGAAGGTCATGGAAAAAATATTGGAAGGGATCACGATCTCAGAATATAGTATACTAACACACTCATGTAGGAACTTAACATAACAGGGGACTATAGGAAGTAACAACTTGCATGGCATGAATTCATGGCCTTCCTAGGAATAAAATATAGGAGATAGGAAAATTGATGAAAAAAAAAAGACTATAGGGAGAGTCTTAGGACCTACAATGAAAGGTAAGGTAACGTGGCCTAGGCCATGGATTTAAATTACCTTCATAAGCATGGAATGAGATGGAAAGAAAGGATAATTTCACAAGAATACAAAACCTAAATCTTGGAAAAATAAAATAGAGTAAAAATTTAGCTTAGACCCATTATCGATAAGATAGTGCACTTGACAACAACATTATATATGCAAGACTATGATATTAAAGTGGTGGGTCATTTCCAAAGTAGTGAATGCAACCTAGAGGGATGGGCCCAGAATGCTATATTGTTGGAAAAAGGGCATCACGTAAACATGTCATTCTAGGAATCTCTATGCAAGTCAAAGAAAACAATTGGTAGTAGCAAAGAGGATTTGAACACAATGAAGGCAAATCAGGATGGGTAAACAGATATTCAGTGATGGAAATATTCATGATGGTGAAATGTATGTAAATCCTATAAGGTTTTTAGAAGGGTATGTCAGGTTCACCAAAATGATTAACTAAAGTAGGACCCTATGCTAGAACAATAACTCTAGTTAATCTACTTAGGAGGACTAAGACATCTGTATATAAAAGAACTAAAACAATATAGAATAAATTTAATAATTACTCTATTAAAATGAAAACACTAAATGTGAAAGTAAAAGAGGAAATATTACTTAGCTGATTGGATAAAATTGTTACAGGTTATCGCAGGTCTAGAAATGAGATAAGGAACTACATATGAGCACTCATAAGTCTTGCAAAGACTAGATCTAGAGGATCTAACCTGAGTGAGGATCCCTAGAAGATACTAAGGTTCCTGAAAGAGGGTTTAAAACCTGTAAGTGAGGATCATGAGGGACGATGTGCACATCAATGGACGTGCAAACGACAACGTGAAGAGATATCGGGAGGAGCAAGCATAAACCGAATGTGCATGCAAAGATTCGACAAACGGGTAGAACCTTGATAAGCCACAAAACTCTCCTCTATCTCATAGATCAAATGGGGTGTACATATAGGAGGTGCTGAGTAACCCCCAGTGTTGCAATCATCACAACTCGAGTAGAGAGGGGGAGTTACATTCCCAGAATAGAAGAGTAACTCCCAATGATGCATATGAAGAACTGACACACTATCGCACTGACGCACTGACATGCTGATGTGTAAGAGAATCTCATAATGACACCTAATTGACACATGGACCTATGATCTCACCTAAGTGAGATGAATAACCTAATGATGTCGAAAATAACACACACATACACCCCCCATTCATCATAACTTAGGATGAGGTGGCAAGTCAGAAATGAGAAATTTGTCTCGACACAAAGCCTGATGAGGTACCCACGTACAAAAAAATCTCGAAAGGTGGAGTAAAAGGATGAAACCTAGTGGGAAAAATTCCCCCAAAAAAGAGATACATTTCCACTATCTAATCTAAGAAAGATGTCAAAGATGGGTCCCGACAATAGACAAGCCTGTAAGGGTACCCATGTACAAAGAGGCAATCTCTCGGAAAGAAGAAGAACAGAGAAAAAGAGGGAGACGAGAGGAATGAATAAGATTCTATGGAAGGATCTAAAACTTGCAGCTCTAGGAGGTCTCCCAAAAGAATTTTGATGACGATATCCTTTTCCTATAGAATGAAGAAGAGCCATCTGCACCGAACTATGTGCCTGCACTTAGGAAGGAAAAAATTTCCATGCTGGAAGTTTTCCCACTCCACATAGGAAACCGAAGGTAGTAACACAAAGAACTCTAAGTCTAGTCCATGAAAATGTCACATAGGTCTAGCAAATGAGTGCCAAGGAACTCAAGTTATTGTCATGAGTGTAGAATTTTCAGAGTATGAAGGTTGAACACCTATAGAAAGGATATTCGAATGATGAGAAGGTAACAAAAAATTCCCCACAACAGAAAATGGATCCACAAGCAAGGGTGGATGAATGAAGGTCTCTAGAAAAGTTGGAGTGGTAAGAGTCCCATAAGGGTCACTCCCAACAATAAATATAATGAACTCCTCTAAAATACCTATAGATGGATGAAGAATTTGTAGTGCATCACAAGTGTACTTTGCGAAAAGATGACTAAGGTTAGGAAAAGACTCATCCCAATGAGGGGGCTCAACAAATAGGAGAGTGATGTCAGATAGGTATGATTCTTCTAATGAAGGTGGAGAAGTGAAAGGGGCATCACACACTGAAGGTGGAAAAGAGGCGGGTGTGATTAATGTATGAGGCTAAGTAGGATACTGCTTGATATCTGATGAGATGGGAGGGGTGACAACACTCTCTCAAATAATGAGAGGAGGAGAGAAGTCTTTTGTAGTACTCTCGATATCATAATTGGGTGCACAATCCTCATCGTCAGAAGTAGAACCAACTGAGTCTATGTCAATGGAACTATAATCACATGAAGAAGAGGAGATAATTGAATCAATAGCAACAACAATGGTTGCAGTATGTGAAGGGTCTCCATAGAGGGACTATTATCACTGAATCACAGCACCCCTGTGTTTATACAAGTGCATATACTTGAACTGACAGTGTGATTGGATAACATGGGTACTATCTCCAAGTTGTAGGACCTGCTACTTGAGATAGACCTCCAGAGAAAGCTGGTTCTTGCTCATCAACTACCTAGCGCAATCTACTCTAATGCAGGGGAAACTAACTATTCTAATCTAAATTTCTAAGGGACCAGAGAGAGAGAATGCATAAAATGAAAGCCTACACTAAAGCGGTGATACACCAAAAAAGGAGGGTGTGAGAGTATGTCTCTCCAAATGTGTGAAATACAGAAGCAAGGTGCACACTAGAAGAGGTGATGACAGTTCTCCCATAATCTAGCAAATGCATTCACAACAATATTCCAAGCACACACAAATGAATAATGAATCCCTACAAGACAAAATAATAGACACAATATTCTTGTAGAAAGATTAAAGGGGCAAGAAGAATGCAAGAAAACACAGCAGGGGAAGATACATCCACAAATTGATATTTTATTGCTTCATGATATGCACAGTTCAATCTATTACAATGTAAGGGCCTGGATCACCATGCAAGGAGTCCACTATAAGGGCCTACAACACATTGGCTTCACAAAGCAATTTTGGCAGATCTTTGCTACAAAACTACCTCTCCTTACAATGAGCCCAACACTCCAATTTATAGAAAAATGAGAAGGAAAAGAGAAGGGAAAATGGAAATCCCTAAATCTGTCCTTCAACCAGCTGTAAGAGGCATTAAATGGAGTAAAATGATTGTATATTACTTGCAAAAGGCCCCCCATACTGTCCCAGGTGCTGTAGCAGAGAAAGAATGATGACCATGCCTCTTAATTGCACTCCCAACCACCAAATGAAACACTATTATGAACCCGGCAACGTTTTGTTAAAAATATTGATCAATATCTCATAAAATATGGAATTTCTTGATTTTTTTGCATCAGGCTCAAAGCCACGATTCCAATGGTACCAATTTTGTGCGATTTCGTTGAGAAATGCAAAAGTTATGGCCTTCTGAGTCCGAGCAGCTATTTTGGGTCTAGCAGGCGTTTTCTGTCATTTGACGGGAATGAGCATTAACTAACTAGAGACGAGGACGTCGTGCTCGTTCCAGAAAGTCCAATTTTGTGAAAATCAGAGCTCAGAGTCAAAATTTATGGCCATTTGAAGTTTCACGGGTCAAACGTTGACTTTTCTTCTTTGCCTTCGACCGCTTCGGCTTTTTGTGTCCCCCGCGTCCTATGCATACTTTTGTCCCGGCTGTCCCAGACAAAAATCTCCTGCCTCAGTTGATTCGGACTCCCTTGTTCTTGTTTATAGCAAAGACACATGGCAGGATTCCATTCGCTCTCAGCTCTTTCAGCTTTTCGCGTCCTCCATGTACTTTTGGCCCGGATGTCCCAGTACGAAAGTCCTTTGTTTCAGCCAAACTGGCCGGTTCGCGTCTTACGCGCAGTTTTGTCCCAACTGTTCCAAACTACCTGGGATAGATTTCTCTGAACCGCCCGAAATGGACTGACTTGTGCCAAACTGGCTGATCTACGTCTTTCACGTACCTTTGTCCCAACTATCCCAATTCCGCGATAACAAAACTTGGTGATTTTTTCCATTTTCATCCGGTTCACCTTTTCGTGTCCCGCACGTCCCAACATCCTGGATGTCCCGTTGTCTGTAGACTGCCGCAGCCTTCACCATTCATTCCAATTCCCTCATTTCCTCTGTAACTTTTTTCACATTTCTTAAAACTTAAAAAACTGCTGGGTTTTCCTGCTTGATCCAGAAAGTTAGAAAGAAGCCGAGGGACCCTAAGACATGATTTTTTGCCTTTAATAATATAATTGGCTTGGGACTAAAGAATTTTGAGCATTTTATACAAAATTACCTTAGGGGTGAATTTTGGATAACATGAGTAAAGAATGCTCCATACATGGGGGGTGGATCTGAGTCTCCCACGTGAAACAGAGAGATTTGGAGACATTCATCAGTAAGTGACAAAGACATGGTCGCAAGTGTCAAGAACGTCTTGCAGATGAATGATGATCAGTGGATGTAGGAATTGGCCAACGTAAGAAGGGTGAAAGACCATCGTGAGTGAAATAACATTCCATGGAGCATGCTAGGCTGAATAGTTCCCTCTCTTGGTAAGAGTGGTGGAGGTTGTAAAACAATACACAATGCTCAATTCTGGAAAGATAATTCAATGATGGCCAAATCAAAAGTGCAAGGTGCCAAGGAAGCAAGATGTCGATCATCCGATAATGCATCTGCAATGTGAAAACCCAAGAATTACTAGTCAAACCACCCAGAATGCGGCACCTTTATAACGTAGTACCCTTTACCTACTGACATGTCATCACGTTAATATGAGAAAAAATCATAATTTTTATAAGAAGCGCTCTAAAAAAAATGAGCAGTTTGACTCAAATATTATAGCAAAAATATGATTCCCACAACTGATGACATTTTCAATAGGTCCTAACAAAACGGATTTAAAAAGTGCCTGAATAGGTGCAAAGGGTGTCTGTGGGTACCATGGGAAATGGCATCGAATATACGTAGGTTTTTTTTTCTTGCAAGGGGGAAGCCTCACATAGCAACCCACAGATCTCACCATTTTTCTTGAACTAAATAAGGAAAAGGGGCATAATGACAAGACAAATCAGAGCCCTACAATTTATACAATGTTGTGCATAATGTTTTTACCTTAAAAAACATTGAAAGAATGCATTTATTTTTTAAACTACAAATAATTCATAAAAGGGAAGCGCAACTATGGGTCAGGTTGGAGTTAGCTGAGTACCATGGTGGTATCAATGCCGGGGGCCCCCGTTGGAGGGAGTCAGGCAATCTGTCAAGTTGGTCTACTTTGGTATGTGAGATGACTGTCAGACTCTTCTGAGTCATGTACCCTTGGAAAAGGTTGTAAAGGGGTTTCCACTGGATACGGTTAGAGAGATCCTAATGTTGTAAGGGCATCGAATAGAGGGGAATGAACCATGGAATAGTTGAATATGAAGCCAAGTGAGATAACATTTGATATGTAGCTGCATAAGTCAAACCAGGAAGAACTGAATAACATAGAACATGCGGACAGCCAACCAGGGGAACATAGTACATGAAAAAAACAAAACTAGGATCCAGGAAACACATACTTGGATGAAAAATGAAACAAGAGGGGTCGATCTATAGAGACAAAGTTAAGACACCAAGAGAACAGGAAGACAAGGATTCTAACTAGGATGGAGCACTCAACCAAAGCACAATGACATTCAGGTGAGGAGGCATCAAACACGAACCGAAGGAGGCGGTCACACCAGCGAGTAGTAGAAAGTAGAAAAAAAAACAAAAGCACACATCCCACGTAACCTTTGTCCCAACATTCCCAATTCCGCGATAACAAACTTTGGTTGATTTTTCCATTTTCATCCGGTTTCACCTTTCGGTCCCGCCGTCCCAACATCCTGGATGTCCCGTTGTCTGTAGACTGCCGCAGCCTTCACCATTCATTCCAATTCCCTCATTTCCTCTGTAACTTTTTTCACATTTCTTAAAACTTAAAAAACTGCTGGGTTTTCCTGCTTGATCCAGAAAGTTAGAAAGAAGCCGAGGGACCCTAAGACATGATTTTTTGCCTTTAATAATATAATTGGCTTGGGACTAAAGAATTTTGAGCATTTTATACAAAATTACCTTAGGGGTGAATTTTGGATAACATGAGTAAAGAATGCTCCATACATGGGGGGTGGATCTGAGTCTCCCACGTGAAACAGAGAGATTTGGAGACATTCATCAGTCAGTGACCAAGACATTGTCGCAAGTGTCAAGAAAGTCATGGTAGGTGCAGATGATGATGATCAGTGATTTCGAATGTGCCCAAGTAAGAAGGGTGAAGACCATCGTTAGTGATAGCAACATTCCATGGAAGCATGCTAGGCTGAATATTATCCCTCTCTTGGTAGATTGGTGGAGGTTGTAAAACATCCTAACAATGCTCAATTTCTGGAAAGATAATTCTACTGATTCCCAAATCACAAAGTGCCAGGTGCACGAATGCAAGATGTCAGACTCATCCGATATGTCAATCTGCATGTGAAAACTGCCAATATTTACTCGTCAAACCCCCCCAGAATGCGCACTTTATAAAGTAGTACATTTTAACATACGGCAATGTCATCACGTAATATGAGAAAAATCATACAATTTTTACTAAAGACGCCTAAAAAATGAGCATTGACCTCCACCAATATAGCAAAAATATGATTCCCACAACTGATAGAAATTTTTTTAATAGGTCCTCAAACGGATTAAAAAAGTGCCTTAATCGTGCAAAGTGTGTCTTGTGGGTACCCATTGAAATGGCTCGAAATTTTACGTATGTTTTTTTTTCTTGCAAGGGGGAATTAGCCTCCTAGCACCCCCAGATCTCCCCTTTGTCTTGACATACATAGGAAGGGCATAATGACAGCAAAATCAGGCCTATTTTATACAAATGTTGTGCTTAATGTTTTAACCTTAAACCATGGAAAATGCATTTTTTTAACCACAAATAATTCTAAAGGATAGGCCCACATTATGGAGTCACTGTGTTGAGTATCTGAGTACCATGTGTTTGGTATCAATGCAGGTGGCCCACGTTGAGGAGTCAAGGCCAACTTGTCAAGTTTGGTATAACTTATGGTCTGGCAATGCTGTCAGACTCGTCTGAGTCATGTAACCGTGGAAGGGAGGTGTAGCTTTCCATGGATCCGTAGAGAGATCTAAGTTGTAACTTCATGAAAAGAGGGGAGAACCATTGAATAGTTGGAATCATGAAAGCCACAGTGAATAACCTTGATATGGTAGCTGGCATAGTAGAACAGGAAAAACTTGAATAACATAGACAATGCGAAGCCAAACCAGGGAACATAGTAACATGCAAAATCGAAACTAGGATCCAGAAACAAATACTTGGGATGAAACATGAACCATAGGAGGTCCGATCTATATGCAGAGCACATTCGACACCAAGACCAGGAAACAAGGATTCTAATGAATGGAGCACTCACAAAGCACAATACATTCAGGTGAGGAGGCATCAAACACGAACCGACGGAGGAGTCACACCAGCGAGTAGAGGCACAACATACACACAGGTCCAAGACAATAGAGAAAACCTGATGCAAGTTCAAAACAGCCAACCACCACAGTTTCAATTGAGTCACAAGACATGTTGGGTGCTTATTCGATGAGCTTAGGGGAGGAGCTCGGTTCCTGATCCTCGACTAGATTAGGGGCTGAGCTGGCCCTTACAATTGACCTCAATAAGAAAAAATCCCAAACAACAAGTTCAAAAACTAGATATAAACCAAATGGAAATAGCCCTCAGGAAAACACCTCCAAAACACCGCATGTAACCCCAGATAATCGGTGTAAAGGACACTAAACTCAAAAAACCACCTCAAACACATGATCAAACAGGAAGGTGTGATGCTATAATCAGTGAAGTATAGTAAGATCAAAATATCCATTCTACACATGCAACGAAATCTATAGATCATGCCTGGAAGCTGGAAATACACCGAGAATGCGAAGAGTACACAAATCCATAAGATCCACTCTGATAACCATGAAAGAGGGTTTAAAACCATAGAGAGGATCATGAGGGTGATGTGCAACATACGGACGTGCGAAACAGCGAAGAGATCTGCGAGGAGCGGAGCATGACACTGAATGTTCATGAAAGATTTGACAAAGGGGTAGAACCTTAATAAGCCACAAACTTCCTTTATGTCATAGATCAATCGGTGTACATATAGGAGGTACTGAGTAACCCCCCAGTGTTGCAAATCGTTCTAGACTCGAGTAGAGAGGTAGAGTTGCATTCCATAATAGAAGTGTACCCCAATGACACCTATATGCCCCTATGCACTGACCGCGTATTAGAATTTCATAATTACCCTAAATGAAACTGGACCTACGATCTTACCTACGTGAGATAATCAACCAATGCATGATGTGGCACAACTAACACACATGATAGTTCTCCAAAGGCACCCTTGGTAGAAATTGTAAGTCCCATGGTACTGTAAAATTCTCAATTTTGTTTCGGTATTGTCAAAATTTGATACGACACTCTGCTTGTCTATCGCGTTGGGATTCTCCAAATGATCTCATTAAATGACCTATGATACAAAGTAAAATTCAAACCGTCGGAAAAATAAATTATAGTACCTGCTAGGTTTTAGACTAACCTCATCTAACCAACTAGTGACTATTTTGAGCACTGCAACTACATTTTTTTAACCCAATCTAGTTCTTTTCAATGTGTTGCCGTCATGCCACTAATGGGCTCTTGTTCTAAGCCAACTTTTGTGAAGTAACGAGCAATACTAACTATAGAAATGTAAATAACCTTGTGGATAGAATAAAATAGGTCACTTGCTCATATTAGTGTATGTGATGTCAATATCGCCTAGCCTTGTGCATGTACTATGTATAATTTAAGTGATACATAGATGACCCCCCTCTAGATAAGCAATAGTAGTATGTGACATTCGGACCTTCATTATGGTCTTATAACTTTAGATTGATAGGGATATCAAGCTGAATTTTATAATTAATCCTCGACAGACCGAATGGGAAAAAGGATAATGGATGTCAAAATGCTATAAAGGCCCCAAAAATAAGTGGTAAAAGTGTGCATAGATCGTGTGTGTCCAAGTGGGAGCAGGGCGCCCCAGTATAGGCCTGGAGGGCCCCTGAGTTTGGATAAATGATTCAAAGATATGAAATGGATTGCTAAGTGATATAAAACAACATGGAACTACACAATACAGATAAAATAAATTGGCCAAAAGATGGGATTATTGTACTTTATTCATTGAGAACGCTTCTAAATAGTATTATACAGGGCCGTGCTATATAATCTCAATGTTTGGCAGAATAAGTTGCTGTCTACAAAAGTGTTTTGTTACATCTTATTATCATTAAATATCCATTTGATCTTTATACCCACATAAGTATTTTAATCATGAGTTAGGGATTGATTTATCATATCATTTTTCCTTCCTTCGCCTTGAAGTGTTAGCGTTGGCTCTATTCTGCGCATCGAAACTATTTTTATACTAGCGTCTTGTTTCTTTCTCGTAAGTATGTTACTCGTAGCTTAGCAATTCATGAATAACACTCTATACTTCTTTATCTTTATTTCGCATGGCATGACGCATTGACCTGAATATTTTTTTGTTTACGCTTATTTGTTATCACATTACCTCCTCATTCGTGTCTCCCCATTCTCGTTTGTTCTCATTTTGGGTCCCTCTTCTCACTCGTGTTAGTTTGTATTTGTTACAAAAAAACAGTAAATGTAGGGATTTGTGGCAAAAAATGTTAATAATATTGGTTTTCGCCTTCCTCTCTCCTCGATTCTAGAGAAATCCTAAGCTATCTATTTGGGTGTAACCTTTATACAAACACAGAGAAGAAAACTAGTGTTTCTTTCTTTATGTAAATAATGATACGTATGGCATCATTTTGTAGTCCAGATATTTTGTATCTCTTCCCTATATGGAAGTCTCACTAATTTAAAGTGGTAGTCTACTACTGTTAACGCCTCGCTGTGAGAGTAAGAATGTGAACAATTTGAGAGGATTCTATCTATCGGATAGAGTAGTAACTTATATTTGTATTTGTTTGATATTGTAAATCCTTTTAATCATTTATTGTGGTTTGTTTAGATCAATCGCCTCTAGCAATTGAATGCATTGTTGTGGGATTTTTATTGTGGTATAACTTAGTTCATGGAAACATGTTTTTATTTTTTGATTGACGAATAATAAAATAATTCTCCAATCCACGAAAAGGATATGCAGTAAGCTTACCGAATCTCGGTTTTGTATTCATTAGCGGAAAAGCGGTGTAAGACTTTATTATTGATCCATCTCGCATCTAAGATCTTAGACGGCTTCTATATATTTTTGCCACTCACCCCAAATTTTAAAATCAAAGGATTAGAGGTTGTGTTAATTGTCAACTAAATATTTATTGTTATTCTAAGTCATAGCAATCATCAAAATTATAATTTTTTATTAAAAGAAAATTCTTATAGATGCATTTTTGATGGAATCCGATGTCTATTTAAGGCTTTGGTTCTAGGTTTCATGATCAGATTCTGTTGGTTAATCAATTTGGCATTACCTAGAGGATGGAGGATAGAGAAGAA
This sequence comes from Taxus chinensis, assembly GCA_019776745.2. Classification (NCBI taxonomy): domain Eukaryota; kingdom Viridiplantae; phylum Streptophyta; class Pinopsida; order Cupressales; family Taxaceae; genus Taxus; species Taxus chinensis. The sequence continues at coordinate 633,543,099 of CM034152.1, forward strand.
TCCTATAATCATTCACAACTAACTAAAATCCATATAGGCATGATGGTGGATGGTCTCTCCTCGTGGTTCGTCTCACTCTATTTTCCCTTGTTGGTTTTTCGTTTTTCGCATTCTAGCTCCGTCCCTCTTCTTGTGTTTCTTTGTTTCTTTGTTGTGTCCTTCTCTTACTACTCTCCCCGCTTTCTTTTTTCCCGAGGCACATATAAATCTAGTTATCCTTTGACTGACTTGAGCCCTTCTGACTATCGTACTTCATTGGAGGATGGTCTCTTAGGTGAATTCGTTCATATAACGGTTAATGTACAATAGAATCATAAACATGTGAGCCTTCTTCGTACTCAACCTCTTGAGGTTGGTCCTGAGAAAGCCAGTTTAGACTGGGAAGTAGAATTGAGTGTGGTGGTGGATGAAAAATCTAAATGTGAAAGTCTTCTGTCTCAATAGCAAAATATCCGGATCTGAATTGTGAGTCTTAGGGTAAAAATTCTCTCCTAACGCTAAAGGGGTATAATCGAACGATATTTATATGATATTGTTTGCGAGACTCTAGTCCAAATGTCGATTTCTCTGTCGGATTCGGTTGTTTGTTTTGGATATTGTGGACAAGTGATCGTCGAAGTGCTTCTATGGATTTCAAGATAAGGTCATGGAACTGAGGAAATAGAGGTGGTATGGAGGCCAGCAGGGACTATGGGTGATTTTCTTCTTGGTTAGTCCAAACATCTTATCCTAGTTGGCTGGGTTTTTTTTTATTCTATGTTCAATAAGGTACAGTTGTGCAATAATGTCAGAGAAGGTTAATGTTTTTAACTCTCTTACTCCCCATCTATGAAAACTAGTTTCAATATCTAATTGGTCAGCATGATTCATTGGTTATGGGACACTGAGGATCGGACCGGAGTCAGAGACTCGGGAGGTTTGTTGGGCCCTTATATGGTCATACACGCAATCAAACCGTCTATTCCTTGAAGTAGGTCCAATATCATAGGATTGATTAACACACATTGTCTAGTGCAGTTTAGAGTTGTACAATTTTTCCTAGCAAAAGTTGGGCAGGTTTGCATAAAATTGTTCCAAAGGCTCCAACATTGTATCATAAAGCTAGATATGCAAATTTACAAGTAATCAAGCGCGTCCCGTATGAGGATTGTGGGACCGAAGGGATCCCAACTATTGTCTTCTCTTGTTGTTGGAACTGTTGATGTGTCATAATGGGCAAATGAATGAAATGTTTTGATAAGTACACTCCTATCAAAGGAAATCTAATCTATGCTTCTTGGTATTTTATTATAATACTTAAACAAAGCAAGAAAATCAGGCTAATGTAATGAAAGAAATTGTTTTTTAATGCTTTTCTGGTTTTCAGATAATGCATCTAATCTAATAACAAATTAAATCCAAGTGATCAAGCCGACTGTATCTACTACTTGTGGCAGATATGTGAATCTAGATTAAAACCATAATAATTAAATAAAAACCATTCCACCTTACCTCGGAAGTGAAGAAAAATCTAACCTAGTAGAGTTATTGTTCCCGAACCCGCACAACTTCCCAGTAATGAAAAAGAGTCAAACCTTCTATAAAACTTTGATCTACTTCGTGATTGTCTAATTAATTGAAATGATCAATTTTACTACTCTATTTGATATGTAATTGAAACGCAATGATTTCAAAATTGAAAATTTGATAACACATAAAACAAACCCACGATTCCAAACCTTAATGAGCAAGCGTTCTTCGGCAAATCCATTGTACAGTATTTGTCCCCCTTAGTTTTTTCCTTTATTTCTCTGAGTGTTTCATGTTAGTCGCAAGGGATTGGGGAAAGTGCAAGCGCAGTAGTAGTAGATGGCTTCTTGAGAAATGGCATCATTGAAGGTCATTGTGGATGGCAATGGCAAATAGAAGAGAGATATCATAAAATATCTGGTCTTTTTACATGCAATTCCTAAAGATTGTGGCAGTAATACAATAAAATACAAAAAATTCTTAGGGCCCCATTTGCTTGAATCCAAGCATTGGAATAAGGAATTAGGGCTAGGTGGTGGCCTTCATGCAAAGGGAAAGAAGAGGTAGTTATCAACTAATAAAGCTATATTAAAATAAAAGAGGGGATAGAACGAAGGAAGCAAAAATATTTTTATACAATTATTTGGGCTCACGGATGGCATCCTAAAAGTGAAGTTAAGTGAATCGTCATCATGTTAGAACACAGCATGTCGAAATATGGAACGGAATGTATGGACCACTTCCTTCCCTATCTGGGTGTGGTTTAAGAACTACCCACCTAAAAAAGAATTAGGGTGTCCTCCTAGGCACTAAAAGGAAATCGCATGAACATAAAGAAGCGGGGAGCTGAAGAAAAGCATAGAAATGCTAAGTAAAATGATCTAGGCTAGCAAATCTACACTTCGAATGGGTTTTGGATCTTGAAATCCATCTTGAAAGGACTTTAATCATCATTGGGGACTTTTATAACGCATTTTCAATAACGTAGCACAGTAATTTTGGGTGCGTACATATTTCCTCCCCCTCTGTAGAAAGCCTCTTAGCCATGATAGAGCTTAAAACTAGAGCGTCAAGTATGGCATTCGCTGAAATGGGGAGTTACAATTTATACCTGACATGCGGACCTCATCCGTTGTGAAAAAAGATGTCACCATCGCAAACCCCAACTACCTGTAAGAGGATAGAAGACTCAAGTGTAAATAGATAAAGTATCGAAAATAAACACTAAACTAAAATACACGAGGACTTACGCATTTTTGGCAGGATATATAACTACAGCTGCACTAATGGCTCCAAACCCCTTTGAACACATACACTCAAATAGGGTCAAAACACATATTATAGATATATAAAACAAATCTTTTTTAACTCATTTGCCACATATTAGATTTGGCCATTTTATAGCTCTGGACCCCACGGAGAACCATTTTTCAATGAGGTAACTGAAATGACCGTTATGAGATAGTGATCATGCCTCCACAAGCGAGAGATCGACGCACTGGCAGTCTAAGGTTGGTTTTTTTGATTTAAGACCTTTTTCGCTTTTATAATACCTAAAATGTAAAATTTTTGAACAAGTTTTCCTAGGGGTCTTATTTTCATATTCTTGTTCTTTAAATTTTTATCTATGGGGCACCCATAAGGTAGTCTTTTTTTTCTGAAATGGTAATTTTTTGCATTTTTGAGCAGTTTTTAGGGTTAAGGGAGAGTTTGGGAAAATGGGCTCAGATCTCTGGCCTAAAGAAGGGTGGTGGTCCTAAACCCGCCGCCCTGTATGGGCACGTTATGAACAAAATGAAAAAAATGTGGCATTAACTATTTTTTTTGGATTTTTCAATGTTTTGTCGTGGTTTTTGTGAGGCTTATTGCCGTTATATATGTTACTAACTTTCTCATTTTTCCTATGTTTTGGTGATTTTTAGAAGGAGGATTTATACACTAGAGTTGAGATAGGGAGTTGTGATTAGCTCCCTGATTTCTGATCACTGACCGCAGGATGAGATGGACATTCTACAGAGGGAAGGTATCTTGAGAATTGCATTGGTTCCCCATGTACCCTTCTAGTCACATATTGTGTGATCTTATTTTCTTTCGCTAATGGCATGTATGCCAGAACAATTTCTATTTTCAAATCTGTCATGGGTGAGTGGACCACACCCTAAGAGGATATATACCACATTCTTGGGAGGAGACTAACTCTAGAGACAATGGGTTTCCAAGGCTGTCAAAGACGCGCAATGGGGCTATCATATAATGTAGAAGCCATTTTAGTCATCTGGTTTGAGAATGAGTGAAGGTCTAGTCATTGGAACTTCTCCTATTCGCTATCATTCATGAGAGCCATCAAAGGTACGTTGTCCTCCCGCGTTCTATGGGTATAAGTGAGGGCTTTCAACATCCTTCTCCGTAATCGTCTTTTTTTTCTTTCTATTACTGGTAGAGATTGAGGGACATGGCTATAAAGTATGCCTAGGGAGAAGACATCCTAGGACTACCTATCATGACTTGTATAGGTATTCTGATGCAGTGTTAGTCATAGAGGGGTTGTACCACCCCCCACTCTTGGTTATGGCTAGGTATATGAGAACAATCACCTCCATAAGGTAAGGGCATACGTCATATTGGATCCAGGGTTGTCGGAGTATTGAGGGGATAGCTATCATTTCTAGGACACCAGCACTATCCAGTAGCTTTTCTCTAACGCACAAAGATATTATTGGCCACACCCTACCAAGATATGGTAGGGTTATGGGGATAGGAGGTGATCATAGAGGTCAATTTATCTTCGCATATGTTGTTTAGTTTATAAGGTCAGGGAGACCGAAACTCATGCCATTTGATCGTTTCGCCTTAACATTTGTCCTCTTGTATATTGAATTCGCGTCCCCCAGTGGTTACCGAGTTCTTACACAGACTATTCAAGAGGCCTCGAGGGGTCTTATAGGAGATTGTCAAATGGATAAGGGTTAGCCCCCATGTTGCCTATTGTAGCTAGGCATGTTGTTCATGGCTCGATGATAAGCTGTTTCCCCTCGAGCACCTTTAGCATTAGAATATGATTACTTTTGGTTTGCTCAACAACAGAGAGGAGGATGTACTATTTAATGTAGACTCTGATTATGAGGATTACGAAAGTAGTGAGATTTATGAGAGAGGGTCATTTGGAGAGGAGCAGAGGTGGCGATGATGGGGTCATTTAGATCTGGGTGAGGTACACGTATGGAGAGGAGGAGATGATCCTGAGTGGGCATGACATTGGGAAAGCTCAGGAGAGGCATTCACGAGTTGAGTGTGAGAGAGATACCGTTGGTCCTCAGAGGATTCTAATTCTCGCCGATCTATTTATCACACGCGCTGCTGCGTTTGCAATGCTCCAAAATGGTTTTGGCTCTTAGGCATTGGGTAGCGCCGGCCGTAGCCACTTAGTCGACAACCAGACTCTATAGCCCCGTTCGCTTGTCATTCTTGGATGTCTGGATTCCAGTTATGTTTGATACTCTTCTCTTCGCGTTTGTTTAATATTGGAAATGTTAGTTGGGTACGCTTATTTAATTTACATTTTGGTGTTTTCTAACTCATTGTTTCTTCTTTCCGTTCTTATCTTGTAACCAATGCACATCAGAGTGGCAAGAGCTCACATTTGCAGGTGTGTGGTGGATAGCTCCTAGGATTCCCCTCGGGGAACACCCAAGCTCATTTGACAGTCACTCAAGCCAACCATAGCAGGCAGGCATACACACTGACATGTTTTCTAGTTTCTCGCTTTTTAGGATGAATGAGGTTATGACCTCCCGTCATATCTTAGTGGCTGGATATGGACCTTCAAGTGATTTAATTAGGCAGAGCCATTACGCAGGCAATGAGACCACAACTGATAGGCTACTCAACGACGATCCTGGCACCCTTCGGTTTCATTTTCTCATTTCTTCATAGCCACAAGGTCCCTAGACATGGTTGGCACACCATCTGGGATCCGCACGGGGATTACCAACCATTGGGCAATGTTATTGCTTTGTTCCGATTTTTTTGGTGCACTATATGTTTTTTTTTTTGTATTATATCTGTAGCTCTTGCGAGCTTTTTATTATTACCACGATCTAGTGCTGCGATGGCGCACGTACACGTTGACTTCCATGATAGAATAGAGACTCATTTTTTGGTTTCGTATTCCAGTATATTTGATTGACGCCCCTTTTGGTTTTTCTGACCATGTGTACTCTAGATATTTCGAATTTCTTTTTCAATTCGTTCAGAATTTAGCACAGTGGGTATGAATGGATAACAAAATGATTTATTTTTGTATTTTAGTGATGCTGATGATATTATACTGGCAAACACATGTGATTTGAATTTTTCCTGTTTAAACATCTTCGGTATGTCATGTTGTCTTGGGAACAACCTGTGTGATAACATGATCGCGCTCCGTCAATGTCTCTTGGCCGCACTCTAAACTCCATGTAAATAGTAAGTGTGAGGGCTAAATCACCAAGATCTCATGATAGGGAGGCCAGTTTATGAAACTTTGTTGAATGGTATGATGAGAGAAAGACAAATTTTTGGAAGAACCAAATTGAATGCTAGAACTCTACTCGCCTGAAGTTACTCATAGTATCGAATGTGAATTATTTCCAGTTTAAGCTAGACTTCGATCTGTAGATGGTCCACTTGGTTGAAAAAATTATGGTTTCATGTTTTAAAACCCCTTTTGGAAATTTGGACACGCACTCACTTTGGTTTTTTTATTTATGATTTGAAACCCATCTTTTATGCATTTTTCTACCTTTAAATTTTATCAAAGAGACGCCCCTACCCCACCATGCCCCCCTGGCTAATGCCAGTAGCAGAAGTATGAGCTGTCGTCACTCGATGAAAAAGGCATATGCAGTTAAGGGCATTTCTCTCCTTTCACTACCGTTATATATTTAATTAGAGATGAAACCTCAACACCGAAGGTGGTATGCCAAAGAAGTGTAAATAAAAATTTTCTGTTGATTTTAATTTTAATTACTTAGAAAATAGTTAATAATGTTAGTTCTTTACAAAAATACATTTATACGAGATAGATGTGACACCATTCAGCTCTAGAACAGACGATGGGAATACACCTAATATAGGAAGAGACGCAAAAGTAGAACGCAAGTATATAGGCCTTCGTATGGTTACTATCAAAACATTGTCTTAAATCACTGTTCAGTTAGGGGGGGTACTGAAATTATTCAAAAAAAATTGACGTAGACCTTGAAAAGTGAAAAATGGATATTTGAATGTTTTTGTTGTTTCTTTCTGAAGTTTTTTAGTAGTTTGGCTATAAGAAGAAGTTCTTTGATCGCAAATTTTCAAGATGAACTGGTGGATGAAAATATCAATAACGATGGAGTAATGTGCTATGAAAATTGCTAATTGGATCATGTATAGGCCTTTTTAGTCTCAATAGAGTTTATGGATTTGCTAAAAACCACGCCTCTCAGTTAAATAGGAGAATGCCCCATGTTGTAGTCTTTTATGCACTCGATATGAACTCAAACACCTGGGTCTGACTTTCTGCTTCCTTCTCGAGTATTTTTGGTCTATCGCGGTTATCAATCCTAAAACAAAATAGTCCCTCATATATTTCACACTCGTAGACGCTTCTTGTTGTATTACTTAGGCGCATCTAGTTTAGGCATAAAATGTTGTGTCAATATTCAAACTTCAAGTCTAGCATCATTGAGACTTTCTTACTAAGAGAGTCTTTCTTATCGATAAACCTTTTATGAGTCCCAGATTCTTTGTAGGGCAAAATACGGAACTAGGTATTTCAAATTCAGTGAAAAATTTATTCGGCCGGCACGGCAAACACCAAAAAAAGGGGTTTACCCGTGCTATTAGTTTTTTTCAATTCTCATTCTGATAGGCTCACAAGCTAGAAACATCTTTTAAGTGCCAATCTTTTTTGTTCTTTTCTCCTTTACAGTTTTCTAAGAATGGACTTTAACTTTATTCATAGCGTCAAGTTTTCCATTAGGGCCTGAGGGTAATAGGATAATTGTTGGGTGAATTAATTGTCTTGAATTTTTCACATAATTCATGCAGTCTTCATCGTTCTTCTTAAAATATTGTCATTACGGAGATAATGACTTGTGAACCCCATACCTCAAAATGATGCTAGTTTCAAATGAACTTACAATACAAAATCCGAGTACAGTGGTAGAGGCATGCGTCTCCCACTTATTAAAGTGCTCTTGGCCATGATTATGAGTTATGGCCCTCTATTGATAGATTGAAAAAACTTACCTACAAATCTAGGACCCACAGGTGACAAGGAAAGTGCCCTGGGGTCGCAATCGGTTGGCAGAGCATGTTTGGTATTTGGAGTCTCATGGGATAACTCTTGAAATGTATGGAATTTCAACAAAATTTCTAACCGCAGTGGAGGTAAGGGGGACCACTTCAGTGTCATCCTTTGCAGTGTGGGAAATAATATTCGCATTCCGATGTATCTTCGCAGTAGTGACCGAACAAGAGTAGATGAAGGATGTTTCAAAAATTATACACCAATTTTCAGTTCTTACAATTGTAATTAGGAACATTAAAATATTAAACATCCCCCCTAGTGTCACAGTTTAACTTTAACAATATATGATGCACACAACATTTCCAAGATGTTTCAATTGTAGAGACTGACTTCATTTTCAAAGTGTGAGAGATTGTGTGGATATAGTAAACGAAACAAAAAAATCTCACAACAAATCCAAAAATAACAAGATGTTTGGCATAATTATCAAACATTTCACAATGATTACATTATAATATTGTCATGGAAACTAGTTCAAAAATGTCACAATGATTATCATTACAGTTGTCCTAAATTTTCTTAAGCATTTTGAATGATAATATGGATAAGATGAGACTTAACCAAGTTTGTAAAATAATTCTAATTCAGTCAGTAATACTTCGAACCTCCCAATCTCTTTAATATTATGGCTTACTCATATACCCAAAATAGGGGGTTTTGGTCACTTTAAAATCACACTTCGCATTTCTAAAAAGAGGTTTTAATTCATAGTGAAATTAATATCCTTGGATTTTGTGTGCTCGCCTACGCGTGGCTGCTTCTCTGCCCCTCTTCTCCCCTCCTTCGCAGCGTCACCCTCGGTTCCCTCCCCCTTCTTGCCTTCTTACCAAATGATTCATATGAAAAATGTCAGTGTATAAGAGTTACATACCGCAATTTGTTTGTCACCAAAAAATGTATATGAAACAGGTTTAGACCACTCTAACAATTACAACCAATCCTATATTAACAAATGGAAATGCTCAAGTTATAATTAAATAAAACTATTTTAGTTTTGTATGCAATTTTATGATTCATTAGGTTTTTTTAATGCATTATATTTAAGATCTCTCTAGTGGAAGCACACCCATTAGATATGGTGGAAGCATTTGGTGTGATTAATACTATTTTTATGGCAAAATATACTTATTCTCCATCCAAATATAATGGATGCATAAAGAAGCATGTCAGATTATTCAAGTTCACTCACACCATAACTGATTGAAAATGTCTAAGTTTTAAATCACTTTGTGGGTGCAAAACCTTTAGTAGAGGGCGTAACTAGATAGATGTTCTTAGAAATCCTTAAGACTTTAATTTCATCCATAATAACAAGAATACCAATGAATGTAACTAAAAGAAACCAAAGGGATCTTGGGCATGGATATAATCCTATCAAATGTCTAGCTGTAGCATTTTTATATACAAACCGGTCCAGACTTTTCCTAAAGGAACACCTCAATTAGGGGCACCATTTAGTAAGAAGATTCAATGACATCACGAGAAATAAAGAAAGGAATATAAGGCCTATATTCTTTAATGGAGTAAAATGGCCATAGAGGGGGAGGGGGTGGAAGGAAAGAATTCTTGTGACCAAATATAACTATTAATAATTTTTTTTAGATGTTTTAATAATGCCGCTTCATGAATAGGTGATATGTTCAAAGGTTATTTTTTTTCGTCAAGAATCAAACAAAAATAAAATACCAATAATGATTCTCATTTTTCTAGGATGATTACTTGAGACAAAATTCGCTTTCAATGAAGAAATTTTGTGGACCTAAATTAAATAATCGCGCAAGAGATGAATTGAATCTAAGTCAATGTGGTATCAAGACAATTTATTTTAATAGGAACTAAGATAAAAATACTTACCAATATCGATGGTAAATTAGACGAAATTTATAACCTTTGTAAGGATACTGAGAGTGACACATATAAGGTAAATTTTGATGGTGGAAACCAATTAGAAAAGTGTGAACTTATAAAAACACATTGTTCTTCTTTTTTCACATAAAACAAAATAATGTCACTAGGAGGAAATAAAGGAATATTTATATAATTGAATAGTATCAGTTGCGCTTGGTTAATGAAAAGTCATGATGGAATTGTGAATAAAGAAATAGAATAGAGAAAAGGAACAATGCACCATTAAAATAATATCATCAAAACTTCAAACAAATTGAGGATAGCCAAAGTGTGCCTGATGTTGAATGATTTACCTATTGTATGAAAACTATGTGAAAGACAAAATTTAATATCTTTATCTTGGTTAACAAGTTATGGTTTTTTATGACAAATTGTATTTTATTTCACTTAAATGATGAACCCTATGTTTTCTGCCTTCTTCTTCCTCTTTTTTTGCCCCTTCTCCTCTCCTTCTCTTGAGATGCCATTCTGAAAAAATGATGTATTCCCTAAGAGATGGTACAAAACCCATTTAAACCTCGTTAATTAATAAAATCAATAGGGATATATTATATCAGCTTTGCAATAGAATGGTGGTGAATAGGTTCATTCATGTATTATTGTAAGTGTTTAAAAGTTTACCAGTTTTACTTTATTTTCATGGTTGTTTTATAAACATAAGAATGTTGATGCAGTAGAGCCCAGCTATTATTGAAGAGAAATACTGAGTAGGATAAATCGCCTCATGTTCTTTGTGCAGGCAAGATATTTCTTTCTACACACACTAATTGATGAAAATTTTGTAGATAATCTAATTTAAATATTCTTCTTCCTCTTTTGAGGCCACTATTTTCTTTACGGCAACTCCACGCCTATTGGTGGCCTTTCGCGCATCATTTTTTTTTGTGATACATGTAATAATAACGATATTTTTATTATACCCTCACCAGTTGTGAAACATTACATGTAAGAGACTCCCTCTGCTCCTTGCCAAGCATTTGCCTATCTGTAATTGTTGTTTGTAAAGGCATATGCCTCTAAATAATGAATATCCTCTTTCCTTCTTCTTAAGTTACAACCCTTTCTGAATAATTTCTCCCTGTCTATTGCCCTCGGCACACGTAGAAGGTTATTAAATTAGTGGCACAAAGTGTTGTCATTATTGTGAAACAATAATATTCCTAAATATTAATTTCATACTAAATATATTGTTGGTAAATAAGAAGGAGCTACAATGTTTTTTATTGGATGCAAACAATAAGTCATATGGTTGATACATAATTAATCCTAAAAATATGTGTATCTCCCGGCATGAAATCAATTCATTTGAACCTGTATGGATTTCCATAAGTTATACTTTAGGTGATGTAAAATAAAGTGTATATGATATAAAAGCAGTGTATCGCTTAATGAAATTATGTAGTATGTTTATTCTAATGGATATGTAAAAGAGTTTAACAACCAAAAAAATGCAAATGACGTTGTTGGAGAAGACAACCACATAAAAAATTTACTCATGATAAAAAATCCACTAAAAAAGGGTAAAAAACTTTTAAAGAAAACAACAACAAACTATGTTTCTCAAGATAGTTTATACATCAATTTTAAAAAACCTTATGTATGATACATTTTGGATCAATCCATACATATATATGTATAATACTCTCGACATTTTTTATCCATACAAATACAAAAATTGAAAAAAAAAGTACCCGTCAAGTGTGCATAACATTGAATATACTTAAGATTTTTACATTTTAATTTTTCTATGTATATGATTATTTATAAGATTTCTGTTTGTTTCATTCATTCGCTTTGAAGACTAATATTTGTTGTGTTCCGATGGTGGCCATAAAAAATCTATATATGGGTTCTTTAATAACCTATTTGAATTAGGTTGCACCCTAACTTAGGCATGTATACGCAAATATGTCAGTCCAATGGTTGGGTTTTTACATTCGCATTATCCAATACTCCCCTTCTAGTCCTACTTACCTTCCATAATATTCAATGGTCGGTGATCTAGCCAAAAAATTTCATATTTTAATCGTTATAGTATGAGTCGTATTAATATGTTTTCATATATAGGTCATTTAATATGCTTGGCAGAAATTAACTCCGATTTAAATAATTTTTTGGGCAATATATAAATGTTACATAACCTCATTGCATAAATGGTTTGCTTTTATTTTTTTATTCTATTTTGATCTTAAAATTTATTCTACTGCGCACTTCTCTCTCTTCTCTCAGCTACCCATGTTATTCAAGCCTTATGATAATTTGAGGTGCCTTGGCATAGTTTGGTCTTTTAAGTGCTGAGTAATTGCAAAGGGGGGGGGGGGATGTGGGTGGAATTACGCATTTCCCTTACCTTAGGTTAGGGATCAAGGTATCATTGGTGGAAATATCTTGGTTGGTATGTCTGATATGTCTTAGGATATTTCCTTTTCCTGGGGAAGATCTAGTTTACTGGGGCAAATGTATTTTTGGCACTTTTGGCATCACTTTATGATGTTTAATTTTCATTTTATAAATTGAATTTTTATATTCAGGTCGCAAGTTGTTTGGGAGAGTTAATTTTTTAAGATCTTTTGGGACGAGTTAGATTGATTCACCTGTCAATCAGCTGTTCGAATCGTGACTTAGAAATATTTTTTGTATAGACTTAGGCTATCTTATAGCTCCAAAGAATGATAGTGTTAATGCTAAAATGTGTATAGATTTGATAATTATAAGTTCTAACTTTAAGTTTCTATAGTCTCATGAATAGGAAAATAGAATTACCATGATTCTCACCCAATGGGCACGATATCATTGTTTATTGTTTTTTTAACAAAATATGATATAACTCAGTGTGGTTTCTTTCTATTTCTATTTTTGTCTAAACTTTCGATTTTTGTATGATCATGTCTATTTGATGTTGTAATTCTCTAAAACCATAGTTCTTATAACTGTCGAGCTCAAGAAGTGCATGGGAAGAGAATGGCAGCTCAATCGCAAACTATTGAATGGCAATAGGTAAAAACAATTGATTCTCGGCATTCCTTAGCTGAGTGTCAATGATGGTGCAATGGAGAGGACATGTTTCCTTATATTGTAGATGCTACAAAATAGTGAATGCGTCATATCAAACTAGATGTGCATGGGGGCAATATGATTGATTGAATGTTAACCAGATCTACACACAAATACATCCACATGTTTTTTCTTGATGATGATTTTTTTAATATAAGGAAGTTTATAAACTCACGCATTTTGTATAATGAAACTAATCGGTTTCCACACAATGTTCATAAATGTTGGGAGCTGGCACCATAATATAATTGGGATATAGAAACCACATGAATTTTATTTATAAAAATACAAAGTCATATATGACTAAGAGTTTTTTCTTCAGTAACTCGATAGGGATCGGATCCTAAATTGAACAATTATTATGTCCCTTACCGCCTTACCCCCATTGCTTGAATATACCTTGAGTTTGATTATTATTGATATTCATGTAAAAATACTAACCTTGCTTGGATAATCAGGTGTATATGATCTCCATCTAGTGGGAGGCCAACTTGAAAAGATCCTTATTGGGGAAGTTTGTAAAATGTGTCATTGTGATTCCTGCATGGTTGATCCCTAAAAGGATCATGATGATTGATAGTCATAGTAAGGAAGATCACTCATTTCATAAGACTAACGAACCCATATAACAGCACTATTCCAATGAGAATCAGAAAGAGACACCTCCGCACCTTGCATCTCCTTCTCTCCTCTCTTGTCGGAAACTATCACTTTCCGATTAAGCTTAGGTTTAGGGTTTTATGTGCCTCAACCAGTAGTTTATGTGCTCCCAACTCCTCCTATCCTAGTATTATTGAACGACACTTGGGAATAAATTCGTTAGGTTCCATTGGTGTGGGAACATGTAAAGTGGTTATTGGAGGGAAAAAGAACTTTGAGGTTCTCTTCGCGCCGGCAAGCTGCAACACCCTTTCCCAAACTAAAACTAAAACTAAAAATTCATGTAATTGAGGTCACGTTAGGTGAAGTCCAAAATATCAATCACCATTTCCTATGGTTTCATTTAGTTAGTAATATAAAATGTGGAGGGCTCATGTGGATCTATTTTTATAAATTAGAGTTCTCACATATTTTAAGTAGCATCTCGTCATACATGCTGTATAGGGGGCTTATTAATTAGGGGCAAAAGTCTTCAAATATAGAGGTGAATAGAGCCACTTTAGAGCTCTTCTATTTTTTATATACTAAATTCAATATGAGGGAGTCATCATTCGTTATCTGATTCACCATGTTGTTGAAGTTATAAAGCATTGTCGAAATGATTTGACCTACAATGTTGGTGTGATTTGGATCTACCAAGTGACTCTAATGTTATAATGACCAAAAAGGATAATGGCCTTAGTTTTTTTCTAATCAATTTTATACAATATCTCCATAAAACTCCTTTTAGAGCCTCCATTTTGGATTTTGGGACTCCACCTGTAACATTTGAATTTTGCAAGATTGTAAGGACGTTTTTTGTCATTTTAGATGTTAATATAAACCACTTTTAAATATGACGTCATGATTGACAGATAAATATATCAATTTAAACACAAAAATTATATCGTAATTTAAAAACTCTTTATATATAGTATAATATATATATATCGTATAGTATAGTACCCACGCCACCCACACCCACACCACACCCCACGGCATTTTTTTTTTTTTTTTTTTTTTTTTTTTTTTTTCCTTAATAAGAGTTCCCTCTTCCGAATTCCCCCTCTATCTTTCCCGTTTTGTGCCCATTCCTGCGCCCTCTCGCCTCCCTGCCATGCCCTTTCGAATGGCACCCTCATACTACTACTCCTCGTATTCTCGTTCCTCATCCTTTTATTAATGAAATATCAATCATTTGTTATATCTCATTGATAAAATAGAAAATTCTAATATTTTTATTTTAATTAGTTTTGAAAAAAAAAAAAATCTTCTTTAACTCTATTTTATTGATTTGATATGTCATTTTTTTGTTTACCTTTTTATGTTGTTTTGATTTTATATAAATAGCAAATTGGATAATACACTAGATGGCATTAGTGTTTTTTTCAGTTTGCCATAAAGGTCGCATTTTACGAAATTTGTCCTTATAAGCCTGAAGCTGGAAGTTATACAACAAACTCATTTTCTATGTACTTTCAAGTATGCATTGAGTAAATCATTTATATAATTTGCTTCAAGAACAACTTTACTTATATTTTATTTTCTCATAAACTGTAATGATGTTTAATTATCTTCATATTGATTACTCCAACATGATTTTTTTGGGAAAAATATGAATAGGTGAAAATATCTGAAATTGGGATTAGTACCATTTACTATCCATAAGATTAAACAAATCACATAACTATGATAATATTAGAAATAACAAACATCCTATAAAATCTAATTTAATTTATGTAGTTTGGTAGTCATCAAATCACTCACCTTAAGCTATTACATTATATTGTCGAGTATGTTATTTTTAATAATGGAGCTTGCATACATAAAGTAGCTCACTAGTGACTGCATGCCTTAGATTTTTTGTGGTTCGTTTGTGGCACTACATAGTAGCTTGTGTTTCTATTTCATTCTTCCTGTAA